>JARGSG010000247.1:0-426192 GCA_030374805.1 Gracilaria gracilis | reverse complement strand
CCTGTACGGATGTTGGGTACTGGCCGAGAGTTGGGAAGGAGATCAATCCGGTGTTCCGTGGTATTTATCTCTCCGAGAGAACCATCCCACATTGTGGTGAATTCACGAAGCATATCGCGCAGTCGTTTGCGGTGTGTCTCTGGAACATGTCCGAGGTCGAGTTCTCCCAATTCCCTCACTGGGTCCAATTGGTCGTAACTCGTCGGAACGCGTGTCTTCTCTGTCTTAACAGGCTGCTGACCCGAGAGACTCGGCGACGGGGACGAATGAGATTCAGACTCCTCCCCCTCCTTAGAGTGAACGATTCCGAGCACATCGGCAGCAGTCATCTTCGTCGGTACCAACGCAGTTGGATGCGGCATGACCGAGCCAATCACTTGGTTTTTCACCAGATACTGGGTTGTTTTGCCTAGATTGGCTATCAACACGTAAAACGGATTATCCGGTTCCACCTGGACCACTCCATTAGCAATGGCAAGAGAGTATTTATCATACAACGACGGCAATGGCTGGACGATTCGTAAACCGTGTTGACGGGAATTCACCTGTACCCAGACTTGAGACTCTGGAGGCACGCGTGTCGCGGAGGCAACGCGAAGCTTCGTAGATTCCCGAGAACTCGGTGGTGCTTCCTGCGCCGCAGGTAGAGGTACGTGCTTCTTGGAGGCATGCCTCAAAGGACGACGAACAATCGGCACGGACGAACCATCTTCCATTTCAACACGCCTCTGGCGGGGCCTAATGGCATCGACAAAGCGGTCGCAAAAGTCACAACCCAAAATGACTGGGGCGGCCAGTGACCGACAAATGACCAAGTCGAGCTTCACCACGCATGAGCCCAAGCGGATTACCAACTCGATGTATCCTACCGTTGACAACGGGTTGTTATTCGCGTCAGCGACGTCAGGAATGTCGCCACGGCGAATGTGTGACCGCAAGGCGGGTGGCAATGCTGTCTCAACAATGAAGTTCGGACCTGCGCCTGTATCTAATACAGTGAGATAACGCACCATAAACTGGGGTGAAAGGCCAAGGTCGGCATAGACCTTGTAATTGCGTTTGGCCATCACCATAACTCTATCCGGGAACCGGTTATTTCTTACCCGTACCCACGGTCGACGAAGAACACCAAGGTGTTCTGAGTTCACGTCTTCGACGGCCTGTTTCCTCGAGAGGATTCGGACCTGGGAGCGAGGCGGGGACGCCTCGGGCGCCTTCAGCCTCAACTCTGAGGGCGCCTCTCCAAGAGAGGAGACTCCCACAATTAGTTTTTCTGAGCAGATTCCGCCTGAGGCGTGTGCTCAGTGTTCTGAACCATTGATGCCTGGACACCAGTGGCAGAAGCGTCCGCAGTTGCGGTTGAATTTCCCTCGAGAGGGGTACGAGGGTGAGAGGTCACCATGTTCTGGGCAATCGGAGCCGCAATTGTGCGTGGAATATCCATCTTCGCGCGGATGTACGATGCCATCGGAACGGAAGCCTTCTCCTCAGGTGAGAGGGATTCGTAGTTGGCAATGACTTGTGCCCACTCACGCATGGTTAAAACGCACTGCGGAGAAGTATGCCCTCGCGTATAGCAGAGGTGACAGATCAATCCAACAATGGCGTTGACGTTCCGAGTATTCGAGAATCGCACCGCTGGACGGGAAGCTTGCCAGCCAGGCCGTGAAGCCCGGGTTCCACCGTTCTCATATGACAGTCGAGGCGGTCGAACTCGGTTCGAATCTGCATACAGCAGTGTGTCGTCCGGAGCCGTTTGAAACGGGGCATCCGTGGTTGAGGGAAGCTCCGTCGTCGGGATTGAAAGCACGTCGCTACGGGAAAGTGCACCTGATCATACTCCTTATTGGAGTGTGCCTCAGCCATCATTGACGCCGACGGGGTTCCCGATTCCATCATCAACGCTTTAGCGGACTTCAACCGGGTACCCGGGACCCGTGCTCGTAGTGCATCGCCTTCGGCGCGTGCATACTGCACCAGTTCCAAGTACGTAGTCTTACGGTTTTCTTCACGGCGACGGGCCACTAGGGTCCGTATAGCCGGGTCTAGTCCATCAACGAACATGGTACAACGCTCTTGAGCGGAATAAACATTGCCACATCGGTGGAAGGCCTTATTCAGGCGCACCGAGTAATCGGTTTCCGTTTCGCCGGGGCGTTGTTTAGTGTCTCTCAGAGCGAGGATAGCCGACTGGATGGCGGTGCCAGTCGCATAGGACCTCAGTAAATACTGAACTGCTTCAGGCCAGCACGTAACCCGTCCTTCAGAGGCGCGAGATGAACCTCTTACAGAGTTGTACTGATCTTCCGCAAGTCCGCGTAGAAAATAGGGCAGCGCGACAAACGCCTGTCCTTCATTCATCCCAAGGATGTCGGCTTCCGCTACAAAGCGTGATAGGAAATCCAACACCAAGATGGGATCATCGCCTGTAAACAGTTGATTACGGAGCGACAGCTGCATCCGTTTGATACAGTCTTTGACCTTTCCCGTCCCACGGGGAGTTCTATCCAATGAGGAGTCCTCCAGACGGTAATACCGGTATGACAACAGCTTCTTGTAGAGCGGATTGGTAGGCTTCAACTCTTTTAATCCAGAATGCTTCCTTCCCTTCGAGCGGGCGCGTATCACACCTTGGGTGGCTGATGACCGCTTTGAGCGTGACGAATGCTCACGAGGGGCTTCTTCTACCGACGAGTCGGACGAATCAGACCCGGTTGACCGGCGAGAAGACAGAGAAGATGCTGACGAATCAGAGTCGTAGTTCTTCCGCTCTTTGCGTGCTTTGGATCCACTGACCTTCTTGTCACGGTGTGAAACAGCAACCGGCTCAGCCGTGCGATTGGCTCCAACCAGGACGGTTTGTTCCACCGTTTCTAGACGGGCGCGGAGGCGAGTAAACTTCTCAGCCACGTCCTCCACGAAATTAGCGGGTCCTCCGAAAGCTTCCAAGAGGGAGTTGACATCACCACGCAGTACGCGGAGATCCTCAGAAAAGTCCTGCAAAGCAGTGTCATCCACTTTCTTTCGAAGTAGCGACAACTCCTTAGCAAGGGTAGCATGGGCAGCCCGCGTGGAGCGGAGCTGCTCTTCCACAGTTAAGTGGAGGGTGTCATTGACAGTAGCCCTCAGAGGTGCCTCCGGAGTGGGAACTACGGAAAGGACCGTACCTCCTACGATAGGAGCGGGACCAGCAACGGCAGGAGCCGGTCCATCACCTCGATGAGGGTTGATCAACGACGTGGGCGGAAGTCGAGTGGTCGTCGGCACAGCTTCAGTAGCCGGCATCCCTTCGGTCCGGGACCGTGAACGGGTGGGGATCCGTGACGGAAGTGGCGGATCCGATCTTCCAGTCTGACTGCGTGTCTTCGGACGATCTGACAGCGTCATGACCAGAACAACCGTACAACGGGATAGTCGACAGCCAATTGGCTGGGACTTCCAGTGAAATTCCAAATGGAGACAAGGGCAAAAGGACTAACCTCGCAACGAGTGAATTCCCGAGTGAATCTTCCGACAAAAAACTAAAAGCTTCTAGGTCGGGAGACCACTTGTGGAGCAACGTCTTTGGCGGGAAAAGCGCAGGCTCACGAAGACGTTCGGAATCTTCCCCTCGACAGGGCAGCACAGCGAACGGAGCACTCCGGGAATGACACAGCTAAGCCGGGTGTAAATCCGAGGTCAAACCGTCACGACAAGCGTCGGAGCGTTAGGCTGATTAGTAGTCGGTAGAGATCCACGTGTTCACACGGTCACGAGATGAGTCCTCGGAAGAGAGTAGCACGGCAACGACAAGGTGTCGGAAACGGGCCACTAAGGACAGGGCAAAAAGGCAAACCCAAAAAGGGGAGAAAGCAAACCACCAGAGTGGGGGAAAAAGAGAGAGTAAAGCAAACCCAATACAGTGGCGAGTATACGACAATAGGTCGGAACGAGACACACAAATAGTGGTTATACTCTGAGCGCCACAAGGGTGGGTAACTATACGTGAACAACGCGGTCGTCACTCCACTTGGAGGTGAACAGTCCGCGAAGGCGTGATAGTTAGAGCTAGAAGCCCTTGCTTGGCAAGGGGCAATTTACTTGGGGGAGCGATGCTCAACCCTCTAAGTACTGAGCTCGGCGCACCACTGACAGTGGGTGCGCCGGGCAAAATAATCTATAAAATATCTGAGTAAATACAACAATGCTGGGTGCACTGCCTCCGGCATATCCGTGCTACACGTGTGCTAGTCACACCCGCTAAGCGGCGCCTCGAGCCGTGCAATCCACGTGTACATGTGTGGAAATTACCTCGGCGAGGCGACACGCTAATAGCGGTGTAGCTCATATATATCTACTAACGCATGATGCGGAAATTAACTAAGTACCTCAAATCGCCTCCAAGGAGTGTTGTCCTTCACACCTACCTCAAAAAGATATTTCCGTCGACACCATCAGGATCCCTGTAACATGTTACCGCATTGAATGGAAGGTAGCACGACGGAGTTTCGCGTTGACCGTCCGTTCGAATGCGATACTTGGCCTGCACGCCTTGTAGAACAACTTATGGGGACCGCGCTTGCCCAACTCCGGATACCACCGGCATGATTGTGGCGTGCTGATCATTTCCTAACCATTTTAGCTCCACTGAATTGCTTTTGCCATGCTTGTTGAGCAGGGCCTTGGATCTGGCTCTCGTTGCGATTTTGACAGAGAAGCCGCTTTCATCAATATCGAATATTTGGTCCGGGAATTGTGTCTTTTACTCTTTGTATACTTGATTAAGGCGGGCGAAATGGGCCGCAAGGTTCTCATGTGAAATGGCGATTGCTCGCAATTTTCTTAGATAGGTCCTTCCCTTAAGGCATAACTGAGAATGTCGGCCCAGGAAAGCTCGCAAAAAGCATTTCCCGGGCGTATTGTCTTTAAACGGTATTTGACGTTCTCTTGCGGTTGTGAGGCCACGCACGTAATGTTGGACTAAGTCCTTAACCGTTCTCGGAAAAAGGGTGTACCGTGACTGGAAAAGTGCAAAACGGCGTCAACAATTAGTTGTTCTTCTGTGGACGTCAAGTTTGTAGGTCGGTCTTGGCGATTTCTAGTTTTGTTTTCATTTTTGAGTACAAAATGGAGGTGTGATCTGGCGACGCCAAACGTTTTGGCACATTGACGAAGGGAGGTGTTGCCGTTTATGTAACATCTGACAGCTCTAAGAAGCTGCACGGAATAGGGTCCATGAGGTGAGGGGGCCAGAACCCGCTTTGCCACCATTGATCGTAGCCGCAGGGAACCGAAGTTCTCGGGTGCTTTGTCTGGTCTCGAGTTGGCGATATCTCAGCCGCTGGAGAACCCTGCCAGAAGGAAGGCCGCTGAGTTCGAATTTGGCGCCAGAATTTGAATTGTTTGAGGCCGTTTAGCGCCAGAGCCTAAGAATTCTTGTTTGACAACCACTTTCAGAATGGGCTTCAAAATTTTATTAACAGTCTCTAATTACCGTACTGTCCCCTACTTCGCCACCCCGATGATAACACTACTCCGACATGAATAATCCACCATTGCATGTTTGCGGGCTGAGTTGGTTGACTAGCATGAAGGTTCTGGTACAGATATTAGTTAAAGCAGGATGGCATAGACTGCAACAGTTTCATTAGGAGAGCGCACAAACGATCTTGTCGCGTGTGTGAGCACAGCTCGGCTTACATGAGAAACTCGGAGCAGAGCTTGACACGTTCACGCGCTCCGTGAATCTGCAGAGTACGCAATAGAAGCACAGATTGTACCTGCTGAAGAACAAGGCAAAACTTCTTTGCTGCCATATTTCAAATTGTGGGAAAAGTACGGATCGTCATGCGACCTTGAAGAACTGTGCTTCAGTGATAAAGAAGCATAATCTCGAAAATGTACTAGAAGGCTTTCGGGAAGCAAAGAAAACAAATATACATCCGCCTTTAGAATCAAGAGAATTAAGCGCCCTTAGGGATTCATTGATAGACATGGAGAAAGCAATGAAGACAAGAAACGGGAAAGCACAATAAACCCGACAGGTCACCATTATCATTGATCATTCGGCGGCACATGTCTCGATGCGTCTTGTACATTCTAGATGTCTCCATACGTCTTGTACATTGTACAAGACGTATCGAGACATTTGCAAAATATACAACCGGTGGCAAACGGGGTGTATCAGATATGCCATAAAGTTACTGGAAGAGTGCGCTGCAGTAATGTTCAGCTTGGAAAGAGTGTTCTAAGAAGATCACACAAGCTTACCCTTGAGGCTGAGGAAGGCTTCTGTCGTTTTGACATACAAAAAGGCACTCGATTGTCAAGACTTTTTGGGCATTGTATCCGAGAGTCATACGACGAGATGCATACGACATCGGACTGAGAAAAGACGCAAATCCTTGCATTCGTACCACCATCAATGACGCGGCTGGAGCCAGAGATAGATTCAGTCTATGATCATGCTCAAATCATGGGACAGAAGACGAAGAATGGATTAGGAGCAAAAGCTATAATACCAGCATTGCTCCGTTCTTAACCCAAGTCGCTTGCCGAAAAAATTGGCCGTGTGTCATTTGAATTTCCTCATACTATGTGTTTGTGCCCCCGAGAGTGTAGCATCTGTAGATGCTGTGAGATGCAGGTTACGGGCGGGACCACAAAAAGCGGAATCGTTCTTCACTGCCATATCCAGAACTGGAGTTCTTCAGTCTAGGGTTGACCTTAATGACTTGAGATGCCTTCGTGCCCCTCTCTGCAATGTCCGAAGTTCCTTCATGTCAGATCCGAGATCCAGAGGTCCCTTTCCAGTCGTAGTCCGGCTGTACCACTTCTCCTTCATACGGCGAAGCCTTCCGCGGAACATAATCAAAGTTCTTCGGATCTTTCCCCTGAGTCCAGGCCGTATGGAAAGCACAATTGCCGCGGCAATCGCAAGCATCATTAAGCATGGGATAATTATTGAAGATCTTGATCCGACTGATTTCTTCGCCATAGAATCTTTTGCGTTTCCTGCGACTATCCTCGATGAGTCGTTGCCCATATCATTTTTAGCGGATGCCTTGGTGTCTTCCTCAGAATCAAACACATCAGGTGCAGGGTTCGCAAGACACATATCCAGCCAGGACTTTGCCCCATCAACAATGGCCGAAGACCAATCACATCTCTGCGAACACTTCGACCAAGAATTTCTGTTTATCAAAGACTTCAAGGAATATGTGCAGATTCGGGAACATTTTCCAGTTGCATAGAATGATATACATTCATCTCCCTTCACCATAGTAGCGTAGTTCTTCAACATTGTAGCGCATTGACTTCCTTCCGAACAATGCTCGTCCCATACGCCACCATATGCAAGGCTAATCACGCAGAACCAACATGTTATTAAGCATGCAAGCTGCAAGAGGCGCATTGCTAGTGAGACACAGCAGCTCAGCTCTGAACAATAGAGTCTGATCCACGCGCCCCTGTTCTCCACTAATCGATTCCACCTACCCAGGACTCCTGAGTCAGCAGGAGATTGAAGCGAACATGAGTGCCGTGACGTATCTCTGATAACTTCAAACCTCCACCACACCGGCATGCCGAGCTCGCAGGCGAACCTACTGGAAAGCATCACCAAATCAAATTCAAGCCATTTAACAGGGAAAAAAGGGAAATACAGTAACTTACAGTTCAAAGCTGCCATCCTGAAAAGTCTGGATCCCTGATGCTTTCATCTTCGACGATCAAAGGAGAGTGAAGTGTACTATCTATTCTTCCACCGAAGCAAGTCTGCCTCGGCGTAGCTCACATCCAACAAACAGGATCGCGTCTCACCAACTCGTACTAAGAAGAGACAAACAGTAAGCCACGAAAAGAATGGAAGTGATAGCATTTACCGACCAACTCGCGGATCTACGCATGCGATATCAAATAACATACATGAAGGACTCGGTCATGGTTTGGGTCCAGCCCACAACAGACGGATCTCTCGGTTCGTTCAATAATCTATCCATATCTATGGGTCACAGTGTTGCCAACGAAGCGCTGCCATCCGCCACTACCGTATTCGCCATGACAGCTCATACCGCATCAATAAGTCATGGTTTTGCACAGAAACTCTCAAAGCGTTGTGAACTTCCTGTTTTCGCCAGTATCAACATTCCAGATGATGTCGCAGTGTTGGAAGATACCATTTTTCGCCGCGTGTTAACAGAGCTGCAAAGCCGGGCCTTAGTACCGTCTGCAGATCAGGACAACAGAACAACAGAGAACGCAACTTCACAAACATAAGGAATGATCCAGAGAATGAACGTTGGAATCACATACTATAGTACACCTTGTAACTGAACCCACCCAAACAGAAAGCAACCAAAGATCTGTAATATGGATTAACGTTCGAAACCTTGTGGAGCTCGGAGTATCCAGATCCGGATTATCAGAGTACTCAGTGAAACAGGATTAAAACCTTTCGTCGTTGCCTGCCCACATGATAATCCTGCTCACGATTGCAGAAGTGATCATGGTCAAATCTACCCCAGGCTGCACAACTACACGATAGCTGTTTCCTTCAACAGCAAACCCGTCTGATCCGGGGGTAGAATACGTGATACTAGCCAGCTCGCGACTAGTAGAGGTTTGAATCCACTCTTTTTCACCGCTTCCGCCGCGAATGAGTCGGAATATCGGATGTCTACGTCTGCCACCATCTCTGCGAGATTTTCTAATGTCATCCATACTTTTCTCCCCACTGAAGAATTCTGCAACAGTTGTCGTTTGATTCGATGCGCCCCAAGCTTGGAAAGGCTGACCGCCAACACCACTCTGATATCCGAAGCCATACATGTAATTAGCATACATCCCTGGCTTGTTGCCTTGTGGGAAGGTCTGATTGGGATAGTCTGTACTAGGTTGGTAGTACATCCCTTGCCATTGTTGATATTGAGGCTGCGGGCCTGGGTACTCCTGACCTGGCTGTCGCGATTGGTCAGGTTGCGGGTACACCGGTACTCCGTGCGGCTGCTGTTGAGGATCGCTCCATGGGGCAGCGTACGGATCTCCTGCCGGGTCAACGGTCGGCTGAGGAGCACTGGTTTCTGGAGGAATAGGATTGGCGGCACCGGCCTGCATATCCGGATAGCCAGCACCAGGGGCGCCGTACGGCGGAACAGAATACTGGCCAGGATAGGGATATGCGCCCTGGGGGGCGTAGTACGGGTTTGCGTTAGGTGCATACGAGAACGGCGGCGGACCAGCGCCTTGAGGATTTGTAGGGCCATACGCGTCACGCCTGGACACGGCAGTCATGACTGGATCTCGGTACTTGTTGAACGTGACGACTCGTAATGAGGCATACCTCCTGCTCTTGGATGAACTTTTGCGAGGCGACAAGCGAAGAAGCTCCCCGGAGTAATCATCATGAAGTCTTACGGGCGACGACCGTTGCATGTAATTGCCGGTTGCATACAGCACCCGTCTGCCGTCGAACTCGTCCATGACTTGGAGCCAAGGAGCACGACTGTCTGCCAGCGAACCAACGTTGAACACGAAGCTCCTGGGCTGCATGAACACGATGTTCGGGGTGCGCGCCGGAAAGCGCATCGCGCGATCAATGGAGAAGCGAGGCGGCTGATCGGGGAAATGCGGCATGTCACGATCGTCGAAGAACTGCGCGCGGCGACGATGATGAGGCGGAAACGGAGGCTCAAACTGCTCAAACTGCTCAAACTGCTCGAACATGGCGTCCTCCACAGGAGGCCGCTCATCAAAACGAAGCGGAAAGTCATCAAACGCACGCCGACGCTCGAACGGAAAGCGCTGCTCATAAGGGTCGAACGGGAAGCGATCGACGGATGACGAACGCATCCTGGAACGCGGCGAACGAGAACGAGAACGCGCTCTGCCGTGCGGACGGAAGTCCAAGCCGCGCGAGAAGGGGAACGGCTCCTCGTGAAGGCCGGTGAACGACAGCGAACGTCGCATGAAGGGGGGTGTGCGTGGCGAACGGAAGCCGATGTGTGAGTAGCTGGACGCGCCGGAAAGCGAGTCGGGCGGCGAGTCGGAGGAGACGGAGCGAGAGCGTGATCGCGTCGGGCGACGCGGCGGACTCAGCGACCGGGCGGGCGGCGCGCGCGTAGTGCGGGTGGCACGCGTGCGCGAGCGGGAGCGAGAGCGTGAACGAGAACGACGACGACGGGCGTGGGGGCGGTGGTGACGGGAAGCAGGACGATTGAGAAAGCCCCTCAACATGATGTTCGGAAGATGTAAGTGGGTGCGGGTGTTTGTCGAACTTGTGAGGCGACGGGTGAATGGAGTGGTGTTCCTCTGGAGCGGGAAGGCGGTAAAGCGGGGCGGTGGGAAGCGGTGGAGCTCGGTGAGAAGATGTGCACAGAGCGCGCGCTTCACGCAACGGCTGCTCGCGGTGACAGTGCGCCAGTGACGGCGAGCACTGGCGCGCTGCGAGGGGGCGCGCGCAGCGAGTGAAGCTTGTGCGTTGCACTGCAATATCTTCTCTCGCCCAATGAGCGCGCCGCACTTGTTCGTGCACCATTCACGTGTGCGACTCGATTGGACGTGCACGTGTCCGCAGCCCGACAGGATCCCCTATGATAGCTACAGCCACTGTAGCCGTCGTGCCTCATAGCGTCCGGATTGTGTTTTGCTCTTCTGTAGCTCAAGCCCCTGCGGGAGCACCCGAGCGCGCTTGTACCGTCGGTACTTGCGTGGGCTCGAAATGCCCCGCCTCACATCTATGAATCAAGGCGAGTAACTTGCTTTCGCTCTGTTTTGGTGTAGAGCGGGCCCGGAAAGCAAATTTGCTGCACCTCGTTCCTGCAAACATTTTTGTCCTGGCCCACAAGATGGCCCACACCATCACCAGCTTCAACCA
Organism: Gracilaria gracilis; assembly: GCA_030374805.1. Taxonomy (NCBI): domain Eukaryota; phylum Rhodophyta; class Florideophyceae; order Gracilariales; family Gracilariaceae; genus Gracilaria; species Gracilaria gracilis. The sequence goes on along the minus strand of JARGSG010000247.1, from coordinate 415,340 downwards.
GCTCGCGGAGGGACACGATGCCGTCATCTCCATCGAAAAGTAGCCCTACTGCCTTGCAATGGCTGCCGTCATTCTGCAGAATCACTTACTCAGACAAGAGACGTTTAGTGCTAGTAGAGAACGACTCTAGTATCTTGTGCAGGGCAGTTTTGAAACATAACAGTCGGGGAGTGCTCCGCAGTCGTTGCTCCATTTGCTCTTATTGTGGAAATTATTGTGTATTTCGCCGTTCCTGACGGCTGCGGAAAGGATATCATTCAAGTGGCAGTTGCAGTCCCCGCGCTTATAGCGTGGTGCTTCGACGATCTTGGCAGCGATGAGCTCAGTTCTTGGTCCCAGGCTATTTTATTTCTACTTCCGATCGCTGGATTAATCGTTGCCATAGTGGACTTAAGCGTACCAGGTTTTCTCTTCCTATGCGAAAATTCGTAATAAACAACACACCCACACGTTTTGGTTTGTCGTTCTGGCGAACTTGCCAGACACTTTGAACTCGGGTGGAACAAATATATATAGGAACATACCACAGTTGTTTAATGAGTTGAAGGAAACTCTTGTCCCGTGAAGTGGAGGAACTAGAGTACTGCTCTTTTGCCGTTTCTCCAAAACGTAAGATTGGAAGCGCTACCTCTACCCTTTCTTCTCCTTCTCTCCTTCCTCTCCTCCCGAAGTTTGTCCCTTGCCATTCTACGTGCTTCCTTGGGAAAGACCTTCGGAGGCGCTATAAAACCTCTCCTTTCAAAGCTTAAGAACCTGTCACGCACAAGCGGATTTGCTTTTGGCATCTTCACGTTTCGCATGCTTTCTGATAGTTCAGTGCTCAAGGCTACTGGGTTGCCAGCCTTTTCATTTCGAACCTTTTCTCCTGCTATGCGCCGCAACACTGGCATATCAGGTTTCGGGGGTAGGGGAGGATTTTCTTCCAACAGCCTCTGCTTTGTTATGCCATTAAGTTTGTCTGCTTCCTCCTCAGCTTGGCTTGTAAGACTGACAATGTTCTCAATGTCCTTTGCTTGTTTCGCGTCTGCCTTCTTTTTTGCAATATTGGCTGCCATGATTCGCTTCCTAGACTCTTTGTTCCTTTGAGCTCTTGTTTTCCTTTCGGGAACACCTTGCGTAAAAGCGACGACATCCGCCTCTCTTCCACTGTCAGAATCACTTAAGTTTTCGTCTAGTTTCATCCCCGTGTCGGCAACTTCGCCTTCCGTGCTCTCAAGTAGAATAGCTGGATCATAGCTCATCTTCTTTTCATCCCAACGCTTGTCATCGTCCTTCTGCACAATGCTTGCCACTGCTTCACCTAAAGTGTCTTGATGGTCAGAATGGGTTGGGTTTACGCTTAAGCCGCTGTCAGGATGTATAATGGACTGCGCTTTTCGATGTCGTGCATGAACCTTCTCTTCGAGAACTTTCCGTCTCTGGGCGACCCCCTTCTTCTTTTCAAATAAATCGGTTTCAACGTCTTCAACTTCCATTTCATGAGATGCAGACCATATGTCAGGCTTTTCGCCTTTCTTCTGCAACATTTCGCGAACGACAGCGCTCCTGTTTCCAAAATGACCTTCGGGCTTATCAAATTTCTTCTTACCCATTATCTGCTTCTCCACTAGACCCACACCCACTTTCTTCTTCTTACCAACGAATTTGACGTTTTCCACTCTATCTTGGGCAGTCCTTACCCCTGCTTCGGACTTTCTTTCCTTCGGAGCCTGGCGCCGTGCTCGCTTCGCAGCTCTTCTCTGCTGCAAAGCCTGACCTCGAAACTGGTTATCCAAAACTTCTTTTGACACACCTTTCCTGTCGATAGTGAAAATAGAGTCATCAGCCACATCTTTAGTTACGCTGGTTCCCAGCAGCTTCAGTTCTGTCGCTGTTCTTCGTTTTCCTTGTTCTACTTCGGCAGCTACACGGCTCTCGCGCTCCTTACGCTTTCGCTTAGTTCCGGTTTTCGCCATCGCGAGCAGTTCAAGCCAAAACGAAACTGCTCAACAAGAATATACGGCTTTCAAATGCATACCTTTTCGACGGCAATACTGTTTCACTGAAGGTCGTGGTTCCCCCGCCGTCGCAGTTACCATTCATTGATATTTTAATATAAGAATAACGTTCAATATTTCTGGCCTATCTTTCATTGACAAGTGAAAAAATGTCCTGTTGGACAACCCTGATTGGACAGAGAAGCTAAGAGTAGCTTTGTCAACCAATGGGCGACGTTAACCGTCTCTTCGTCTTCACAAGATAGATGCTCTCATCTCTTTTTTTCTTCTCGCGATCACCTTCATCCGCAACATATCACCATCGCTATCCCAACACATTAGACTGTAGTTGTTCCATAAAAAATTGGAAGGGTTCTACTTCAGGGATCCGAGTTATAATTTGTCTCTGTGAATCTGGTCGACCATGATTCGTCAGTCCCGCAAGCTGTTTTGGGCAGCATCGCCAGCCTCAAATGTCGTTCTTTCCAAGCGGCCGTTTATTCGACTTAATGCAGTAACAGGAACATGGAAGTCATTCCCTATGTTTTCGACGAATGCTGGAGCTGCCCTACAAGAGATTTCAGATGCTGACCTTGATCGACTCGAAAAGCAGCGAAACATTGGAATCTCAGCCCATATTGACTCAGGGAAGACAACTTTAACCGAACGTATTCTGTTTTATACTGGAAGAATACGACAGATCCATGAGGTTAAAGGTAAAGATGGGGTTGGAGCTAAAATGGACAGCATGGAATTAGAAAGAGAGAAAGGTAAGATTGCATAACGGACGAAAAGCGATTTATCTCTTTATTCGCGAAGCATATCTCTGACAGCGTCGGTGCGACATTTGCATTCTATTCAGGAATAACAATCGCTTCAGCGGCGACGCATGCCTCATGGGATGGAAACACTATTAACATTATCGACACTCCAGGGTAAGTTATATCAGTTAAATCATATCATAATGATGCTTCTTTCATGATATTCTGAGTATTAACGTGGTCGGGTGACTGAAAATATCCGCTTTACCTGTCCGTGGGTTACTACAGGCACGTAGATTTTACAATAGAAGTTGAAAGAGCACTTCGAGTACTCGATGGAGCTATTCTTGTCTTGTGCGGTGTGTCCGGGGTTCAGAGTCAAAGTCTCACAGTTGATCGTCAAATGAAAAGGTACGGGGTACCTCGAGTGACATTCATCAACAAACTCGACAGAGCTGGGTCGGATCCATGGAGAATTATTAAGCAAGTAGAAGAGAAGCTTGGCTTGCGTGCAGCTGCGGTACATGTACCCATAGGGTTGGAGTCTGATCTCAACGGAATAATTGACATCATTACTCGAGAAGCCATTTTCTTCGAGGGGCCCAGCGGAGAGGAAGTACGTCGTGATGCTATTCCTTCCGATTTGGTGGATGTCGTCGAAGAGAAGAGACGATATCTCGTGGACACCCTCGCTGATGTCGACGAAACCCTTGGGGACAAGTATCTAATGGAAGAGGATATCACTGAAGGGGACATTCACGAAGCAATTCGACGAGCGACTCTTCAAAAGAGCTTCTCCCCTGTAATGATGGGGAGCGCTTTGAAGAATACTGGCGTTCAAACATTACTGGATGGTGTGATTCGATATCTTCCGAATCCAGCGGAGAGGCATAACTATGCTCTTCAGAGTGTTCCAAAGGAAGGCTCCGCTGAAGTTGAAGAAGAGAAGGTGCTCCTAGCTTCTGATTCTTCAGAACCTCTTGTATCCCTCGCTTTCAAGCTTGAAGAGAGTCGATTTGGCCAGCTGACGTATCTTCGGGTCTACCAAGGTACACTGCGGAAGGGGGACGTTGTGATCAACACCAGAACAAAGAAGAAAGTGAAGGTACCTCGACTCGTGCGTATGCATTCCAATGAGATGGAGGAAATCCAGGAAGCATACGCCGGGGATATCTGTGCCATGTTTGGAATGGAATGTGCATCAGGTGATACATTCGTATCCGCCTCAGAACCCAAACCTCTCAGTATGGAGTCCTTGTTTGTCCCTGATGCGGTGATGAGCCTTGCAGTTGCCCCTAAGAAAAAGGACAGTGGATCCAACAATTTCACAAAAGCCTTAAACAGGTTTACTCGCGAAGACCCTACGTTCCGCGTACATATGGATCCTGAATCGAAACAAACTATCATTTCTGGTATGGGAGAGCTACATTTGCAGATATACGTTGAACGGATGCTTCGCGAGTATAACCTTGACCTTGAAGTTGGGGCGCCTCGTGTGAACTATCGCGAAACCATCCAGAATCGAGCAAACTTTAACTACATTCACAAAAAACAGTCAGGGGGTGCAGGTCAATTTGCCGCCCTTGAAGGTTACCTTGAACCCACTGAGGATGGGGTGTCCGTGGAGTTCAAAAATGGGCTGATTGGCAACAACGTTCCTCCAGGTTTTCTGCCGGCTATCGAAAAAGGTTTCGCAGAGGCCCTTGCAGAAGGTTCTCTCACTGGTCATCGCGTGCAGGGCGTTAGAATGGTTATACTAGATGGGAAGACACATCCCGTCGATTCCAATGAGTTATCCTTCAGAATGGCATCTATTCAGGGTTTCCGACAAGCCTTCTGGAAAGCAAGGGCGGCAGTTCTGGAGCCCATTATGAGGGTTGAAGTTGAAGTTCCAACAGAGTTCCAAGGAACTGTTATGGGGGGTTTGTCAAAGAGGAGAGGAATCATTGTGAGTTCATCTGCTCATTCCGATTATGGATCAATTGCTGCCGAAGTGCCATTGGGCCAAATGTTTGGATACTCAACTGAACTTCGGAGCATGACCCAAGGCAAGGGTGAGTATTCTATGGAGTATCTGCAACACAGGATTTTGCCCGATGCTGAAGATCTTATCACAGCCTACAAAGAGAAGAAAGCGGCTGGAAGAAAGTAGGTGCAAAACATTCCTTGAGTTGCTGAGACGAGGTTTTGAATATAATGTGGTATTCACAAACCACCAGACAGTTCCTATTCGAAAGGGTAGTCTGGGCTTCGTGTAGAAAAAGCGAAGAGCGTGTCCTGCGAGCATCGTCGTAATCGATTGTAACATTCATTTGACTCGAGTGTTGCAATTTGAAGCACTGCATCAGACGTTATCCGTTGAGGGACAACATGAACGTTTGGGATGTGATGCCTCTCTCCGCTTCTGAATTCGATGTTTGCTTCATTGAAGGCTATCAGAATAGCAAGCTCTCCTATGTTGTCACGAATGATAGCGAAACCTCGCTGGTGAAAACAGAAATCGACGTATACATCCAAGTTCACGACTGCGATGTGGGGTGATAGTTTTGAGAATGTGTGCAGTACATGGAAACTCTTCCCTCCGTCTGTTCTATCATCTTCGTGTGTGTGAGGAAGTTGATTTGACGCCGAAGCCACTCGCATCAAAGATTCGTTGAGAGTTTGAGTAAGGGATTGTGATTGCAGTGCGGGTAGAATTTCACTCTGGGTTGTGATGCTGATTCTGTATGGTACGACAAGAATATCTGCTATATTCAGACGAAACATGTTCACTTCATGAGCGTGCCATGGATAGGGTATGAACATGCATCTTTCCTTCGTTTCCGATTCCGTTGCGGTGAAAGGTAGTGCGTCTGTAGATACTAAGACAGCGAGCCTGGGGAGCTTCATCGCGACTTTGTTGATTTGCTCAACGAAGAAGAGGTCCCCGTCCCTTCGGAGAATCCGAACAATCAGGTTGTTCTCCAAAACTCTGTTTGTGAACTTGTTGACCTGCACGGCAGCGCGAAATGCTTGAATTCTTTGTTCTGCTTGCGATATAGAGGAGCGTAAAAAGGAAGTAAGAGAGCCACTAGAACCCCGTAAAGGGTTCACAGTTAACGGTTGCGTGCGTTCCCTTCCGCAGTTGACTTTAATTGTGATTCGTTCATGAGACTTTTTCTTTCTTGGTGTGACTGTTGGAAAGAGTTTTCTGCGAACGAACTCATCTTGGTTCGATGGCGGCTGAATTCGCACGCGGAAAGGTTGGGTTCGCACGGAGCGGGTCACAGGTGTGGTCTTCACTGGATGGAGCTTCACTCGAGGTGCTACGCATATCTGCGACTGCCGAGCGGCGCTGGAGTTGCGAACCGGAGTTACAGATTCGGTCAGCTCGTAGGATTTGTGATGCATCGTAGTATCATAACGCTCATGTCTCAGACAAACACGGATGGAGGAGGGTTTACGCGTTGGAGAGGCGATACAACGATGTGGCCATGTCCACCTCGCGGCTTCACTATAGTTTCGATTCGAAGTTGGCGCCAAAAGAAGCATATTTACAGCGCACTGCCTCAAAGGCTCAACTTCCAAATCATCTGGAAAAGTTTCGATATTTCTAGAGCTGCATCGTGTGCATCGCTGTCTTGTGAAGCTGCGCGGCGGCATTTAACGAAGACACGAACATCCGAACGTCTCCTCCTCAGCCGCAGAGGCGAAATAAGCTTCAAAGAGTCCGAGGCATCAATCCTCTGTTTTCCTCCGTAAATGCGCTTGCTGCTTTGCGACTGAGCCCAAGGTCTTCTTAAATTCTAGTCTCGTCGCTTGTCAGGGATTCCTGCTGCAAGCCATTCAAAATCCAAACTCATAAATACTTCAACGTTCGCTTCTCTTGCTCAAGTGTCTCACTTTTTCGCAGAGAGCTGTTTTTGTTCACGCCCCAACCTTCTTAGCTCGCAATCCCCGGGGGGTTTTCTATTACAGTGCAAGACCTGGATAGGCGCGGACTGTACATCACTTCGGGATCTCTGATCTATGAAAGTTTTGCTTGCTCCTAGTTTCTTTCATGGACGGTCGGAAGAGACAACGCGAAGATTCAGTCATAGATGTAGACAGCCCCGACGTCATAGAAGTTGACAATCCGTCAAACCATTCGAATTCAAATTTTAGTCGCGATGAAGCTCGTCGCCTGAAAAGAGAGCGCAGGGAGCGCAAGAGGGAGAAGAAGCGCAAGAAGAAAAAGCGAAGAAAGGACCGCGACCAACCCGATTCCGACTCTGACTACAATCCTAACAAAGATGAACAGCAGCCAGACGAAGCTGTCCGCGATGAGGACCGTGATCTTCCAATGCTCCCTCGTGCTGCCTGCCACGCCTCTTTCAATATAGAAGATGATGAAGATGACGATTCTCAGATAAAGGACTTCGGTAACTTGCAATTGCGTCCTGACCATGCGTCTAGACCGGTGTATGTGTCCGGAGATAAGCGAATCTTCCTCGAAACGTTTTCCCCCATCTACAAGCAGGCATATGACTTCTTGGTGGCCATAGCCGAGCCCGTCTCTCGCCCAGAGCAGCTCCATGAGTATCGTCTTACAGAGTATGCTCTGTATGCTGCGGTTTCCGTGGGTTTGGATAGTGAAAGCATAATCAGGGCTCTGCGTAAACTTTGCAAAACCTCGCTTCCAAAAGAGATACCTCAGTTCATTCGAGATTGTACGAAAACTTATGGTAAAGCGAAACTGGTACTGAAGAAAGGCAAATATGTCGTCCAAACCATGGAAGAGAATGTAATGCGCATACTACTTTCTGATCCCAAGATCGCTTCGGCTCGGGTCCCGGAAACTGAAACAGATGAAGCAAAAGAGGTAGAAACGGAACAGAACGACCTGGTGATTGCCGGTGGAGAAGAAGCCGTCAGTGATGCCAAAACACTTCAAGCACTTGCGAAAGCCTTGGACGAAGAGGATGACGAGGAAGAAGTTGCTTTCGCTGAGGGAAACAAGAAGCAAACCTTTGAATTTGAAGTCCGTGGTGAGGAAGTAGAACATGTGAAGAGACAAGCCATTGCTTTGGAATACCCCCTTATGGAAGAGTATGACTTCCGCAACGACACGGCCAACCCAAACATTGATCTAGACTTGAAACCAATTGCTAAGATTCGTCCATATCAAGAAAAGAGTTTGGAAAAGATGTTTGGAAATGGACGAGCAAGGTCTGGGGTCATAGTTCTCCCATGTGGTGCTGGTAAGAGTCTTGTTGGTGTGACCGCAGCATGCACAGTGAAGAAACCGACTCTGTGTCTATGCACAAGCTCTGTTTCTGTTGAGCAATGGCGTTATCAGTTTGCAACTTGGAGTACCATGCCCAGGGAGCATATCGGCCGATTTGTGGCATCAAGTGGAGGTAATGAGAAGAGCTTCTACGGTGGGGTCACCGTCACTACGTATTCCATGATTTCTCACAGCGGACGACGTGCCGCAGAATCTGAAAGAATGCTGAATGAACTCAAGAAGAAAGAGTGGGGTCTATTGCTTCTGGATGAGGTGCACGTTGTTCCCGCCAACGTTTTTCGAAGGGTAGTTGGAGTCATAAAAGCGCATTGCAAACTAGGACTTACTGCAACCCTGCTTCGTGAGGATGAGAAGATAGGAGATATCAATTTCCTTATCGGCCCTAAACTTTATGAAGCCAATTGGCTTGATCTGCAACGTGACAACTATTTAGCAACGGTGCAATGCGCGGAAGTCTGGTGCCCGATGACCAAAGAGTTCTACAGAGAGTATCTTTCCTCTCTTCCGGCTCGTCGTAAGCTCTTGTACGCAATGAACCCGAATAAGTTCCGCATGTGTCAGTATCTCGTCAACTTTCATGAACAGCGAGGTGATAAGATTATCATTTTTGCGGACAATGTGTACGCCCTCAAGATGTATGCTAATAGACTCGCGCGACCATATATCTTCGGCCCTACAAGTCAAACTGAGAGACTGAGGATTTTGCAGAACTTCCAACATAATCCTGCTCTGAACACTATTTTACTTTCCAAAGTTGGTGACACGTCAATTGACATTCCTGAGGCGAATGTTCTCATCCAGGTCAGCTCCCACTATGGTTCCCGGCGACAAGAAGCTCAACGGCTCGGAAGAATCTTGCGCCCGAAACCACGAGCGGGACAGAATTTTAACGCTTTCTTCTACAGTCTGGTGTCAACAGATACACAGGAAATGTTCTATTCGTCCAAACGACAGCAGTTTCTTATTGACCAGGGTTATGCCTTTAAGGTCATTACCCATCTGGAAGGTATGGACAAGGCAAAGCTGGATTTTGAATCAAAGCAAGAGCAGCTGGGATTACTTGCGAAGGTACTTGCGGCTGATGAAACAGAAGCTAGTGAACATCTTGACGTTGACGAAGAAATGAGAGCTCAAGCAGCAAATGGTCCAGATGGAGGCTATGGCAGAATGGTTCACCGACGTCCAAATTCGATGGGAGCCCTTACCGGCGCTCGGGGCATGCGTTACAACGAGTTTGACAAACGAAAAATTGAACAAGCAAATCTACCCAAGAGCAGACGAGTTGTGCAGCATTCCTTGTTCAGGAGAAGGATAGCCGGTGGGTTTAGCAAAAAGTAGCCAAACCGAGTCGAGAATCGTCAACATCTTCCTCGCAAGTAATAGGCTTTGTGGAAGTAACTTAAGTTGTACTGCTCCTAAAGAGAACTAGTCAGTATTCAGTTGACCTTTTGCCCACCTTCATGATCATCATTCACCCTTGTGAAGGGCATTTGTACTAAACAGACTAAGAACTTTATTGCTCTGGGTGTAATGATTTGTCATTAGATTTGGAAAAGAAACCCCTCTCAAGACCGCAACTTCCTTGTGAGAAATTAACTTCAAGGTTGCTGAGGATGAGTGATGAAATCTGAGCGCAAGGAGCTAGGTACTGCATCATTTAAGGATGGCCACGACTCAAAAGCAGTCTCACTCTATCATCATCGTTCTCTCTCTCTCTCATTTATGAAACGCGTACGTGAATTACTCGTACGCGGGGGTATGCTAAGAACCCCAACAACCTATAACACTTATCTCTACACCGTAGCCACAAACCACAAATCAGTAGCCGTGCTACACTCACGAGGCTATAATATGGTACAAAGAAAGTATTAGGTACCTAAGGTGTTTTCGACATCATCATTCATTCATTCAGTCCAGTTGATGGTTGCTTCCCAACATGCTCATCAGGTTCTGCGCCAAAGAGCTCTTCGTGGTGTCCTCCCTTTTCTTGCTACTTGCGAGAAGCTCCTTAAACTCATCATCCATCCTCGCACGAACCGTTTCCAACTGCTTCTTGACTCTTGCCACAATGCGCTGCGCCCGTTGCTTCCGTACCCTGAGTTGTTTTTTACCGTAGGCTAGCTTCACCTTGAGATCCCGAGCAAGCCCCCTGGCCTTCGATATTAGAGCTCCGTGATGCTTTCCATAGTCCTCAACTCGCTCCTTCTGTTCTTCGCCGAACTTCTTCACCTTCGACTCATAATCTTTGATGAGCTCATGGTTTGTCGCACGTTTCTTATTCTGAAGCAATTTCACTTCCTTCTGAGCCAACATCAGCATCCTTTGAGCACTGTCAATTTGACACTAACCAACGGGAGAGGAACGAACACGAACATTGGTTAACATTCTGAATAGTGACCACCTTACGGACGTCTCTAAACAACAAGAATTGTGCCATAATCGGGAGTTTGTAGTAACTTACCTTTAGCATTCTCTTAACCGCGCTCATCAACATCTCCCTCATTCGTTCGTTCTCACAGTACACATTTTCATATACATTCTGCTCGCCCAAGATGGGGTCAGTATCGGCGGCTTCTACTGCAATACTGGACACTGCCTTCCGGCTTTCGTTTGATACCATTTCGTCAAGAGAACGAGTTAGATTTTCGTGATCATCTTTATCGATATTCTCAATTTCCATTGACTCTTCACCCTGGGGAGGGTCGTCTTTCTCCCTTTCCTTTCCCCGCAAAACAGACCTTCCTCCCCTTGAAGCTTCCATAGAGTCGCTCGACAGGCATCCTGATTCATTCTCCGGTTTGGAACTGGAACTATGTTCACCATTAAATGTTTCGCCGATAACACCTTTTGCTTCGAAATCATCGTGAACATCAATGCGTTTCATCGGTCCAAGCTTCCTCGGCTCGGATCTAGTTTTCTTCTCTCCGCTCTCGAGCGAAACTGTATCTGCCTTCCCGACATTCTTCTTCCCGTTCCCCGGGACTTCAAGGCTAGAAAGCCCAGAATCACGGCTTCTTATTCTGCTGTTAGCTTCGGATTGCGGACGTTTGTCGATTGTGTGCCAGGATGGAACGTTTTCTTGTTGGGGTAGGCGAACTTGGTCTTCTTCAACTCTTTCCAAGCGAGGAAGCTTGCGTTTGAAAATACGGGGGCCAGACTTTGAAGACTGCAGAAGCGATGAAGCCCGAGCCTTAGTATTGTCTGGTGCCCTGGAAACATAGCTGTCATCGACGGCCTTGACAGAGGTCGATAAGTCGGAAGAAGGAGATTCTTCGTGGCCTTCATCAACGTCGTGCCATTCAGAGTCTCTAAGCAGATCGTGTACACCCGTGGATTCTACAGAGGAATCGCTATGATCGCAAGGGCCGTCTTGAGAGTCACCTGCCTCAGAGTTTGAAGAGCTTTCACGGGACTCCTCGACTGATCTCGCCCTGGAACCGCTCCTCTTCCTTATGAATACTCCACCATCTTGAAATCCAGATAGAATTGTTTCTACCAGATTTCCGTCATAAGGTTCTTCTGATTCTGTGAGCTCATGAAGTCCCTCCGAAAGTCGCCCATAATCTGAATCTTTTCTCTCACCTTGAAGAGCAATTGATACAGCTACTGGGCGCACATGCCCCGGCTGATGCATGGGATCCTTTCTGGAAAGCCTTGGGGTCGGCTCCTTTGAAACCATCGATAGGAGACCATCTATCCTTTCCACGATGATTTTCCTATCGTTTCGCTTCAAAGTTCGTTCATACTGCAGTACAACTCTTGTTTTAGGAAACTGATAAAACTCGTCGAAAGTAAATCTCGCTTCCTTTCCGGGGCATTCGAAGAACGAAATGGTGAAGAAGGGCCAGTTCTGAATTGGGTTTCCGGTCTGGTCACGAACGCAAACGGAATTCAGATTCCACTCCACAGAAGCTGACTCAATGACCTCCTTCCGTTTTGAATTGGTTTCCTGCATTTGCACGACACAAGGCCCCGTACTGAAACACCTCAGAGCCTTTCTCTTTCGCTGGAACATCAGCTTTATGACATTCTCGTTATTCTTCAATAAATCATGGTCGTCGAGTTTGAGAGCATGGAAACTGGCCAGCGCCATTCCGGAGCCATACTGAGTAGTTGAAAGCTTCCTTTCGATGATCTCCTTTAGGGCGGTGACACTCAGCTCCGAAGCCGAAACATAACCCATGACATTATCTTCGTCGGGGCCATCATACAAGGACCGAATAATCAGCATAAGGCTCCTTTGGATGCTGAGTTCCGGTGCACAAGAAAGGGTTTTGAAGATGCCTTCAACCTGTACCTTGGATATCTTCCTCGCCTTGGTAGCAAGTGAGGTGAACGACAGGACGAAATTTGAGAGTGCAAAGGCAGCTGATCTGAGGACTTCGTTTAACGCATATCCATGATCAGTGAGAACCATCGATACATCTTGAAAATCCGGAATGCAGATCAAAGTGTATAGTGGCTTGAGGAACACGGACAACTTCTCTCCAGCATGCATAACGTCACAGAAATCGACACAGAGTTCGAATATTGCGCTCATAAGACGGACAGAGTTGACGTCACTTTTCCTAAGGCGAGAAAAGCTGGGAGGTGTGAAAGTTTGATGAGCGGTTTGGTCACGCTCGAAACTGGCCAGAATCATGTCGTAATACGGCAGCAAGTGGGGGAAAACGCGGTTGAACGCGGTCGGTAGCCATTTGTCATCGGAGTTGGCGACATGAATGAAGTTGAAGAGCGTGGCAACGTGAGCATGTCGCCCATGCTGCATGCTGTACTCACAGAACTGAACACACTGGGATAAGATACTTTCACGGTGCTGAGACTCGTTCACGAGGTCGGACTGTGTGTCGATCAATAGGAAGGCGGAGATAGGAAGTTGAGTCAGTTGGGCATGCATGACTCTGCCGAGTGAATGCATCTAAGCTTACCTTTTTGAAAGTCTGCAGCTGCTGAAGAATGGTGTCAACATCGCAATCGCGCTGGTTGAGTTTTTGCTGAAAGTGGAGGCAACAAAAGCATTGGAGACGGTGCATGAATACGGACTCGCGGTGAGTCCAGACGAAATGAACGGAATTGATGAAGACGAGCGTAGCTTACCGTCAGAGCAAAAATGGACATGCTAGAGCAACACAGGGCACCGGCTGCGAAAATGGAATGGTCGTGCGAGCTAGCGGAGGTAGACTGCCTATGAGGTGCAGGGGATGAATGTAGGAGAGGGAGTTTGTCAGCTCAGCCAAGCAGAAAGGATGTCCTTTACGTCAAGGTGGATGAAATGCCCAAACGTGCCAATATCGAAGCCAGAAGAACCCGCACACCTCGAGTTTTTTTTTCGGCGAAGCGAAACATCGGTTTCGCTTCGTTTGAGAGGTGAGACTGCGTCACCGATGCACTAAATCTCGGTATTGTACGGAAAGCAAGAATATGGTGACGATTGGGTTCAGGACAACAGTTGGTCACATGCCCTCTTTAACGACAATGATTGCTTAAATGTTGACGACAGCCTTCCAATTTCCAAACAATGAAGAATGTTAGGTAGACGCTATCGCTCATAGCAAAGCGGTGTGGCTTGGGATGTTCTAATTTCGCAAACGACGTCATGGCGATTCTACTGAAGTGCCCGAGTGGTGATAGAATACTCTCCGTTAGACTTTTATAAGATTATCATGTCCAAGAAACACAAGTTCTGAGGCGCTTCTTCAGTCTCGTTACGGAGGGATCACTTCCTGGGCTGCTGTACGCGAGGGGACTTGCTTTGGCCTTCCGATGCACTTCAGCTTGGAAGATGTCATTAAATTCTAACCCTGTGTAGTCTGACAACTCACCAGGCAGCGGCACTCGCTTGTTCCTCACATCTCTTTCAAACGCCATTGCGAGTCTTGACACTGCCGGGTTTATGTGCTTCTTCAAAACTTGCAGTTCCCACAGGGAGCTTTCACTCGCTCCACTCGTTTGGGGATCAAGTTTGGCGTCATCGAAAGGATCCTCACCCTCTTCTTGCTGATCTGCTGATTTGTCGAATAAATTTACGGATCTGTGCACCAAGGAACAAATACTGGGATGTTTCTGCAGTATGTCAAGGGCGAGACGAAGACACCATACTGCTTGATGGGAAGGCCAAATGAGAGCACGTCGAACTAGTCTCTTGACAAAAGCAGCCACGATGTTTCCGGGGATCATTGTCCCCCTCAAAAGCAAAGTTGCAACCAACTCCATGAATCTTGTTGGATCTTCAACGTGACTGAAGACATTGGCATCCAATAAACCATACACTTTTTCATAGAAGAGTGGATACTCCAAGCCATGTTTAGATACGAGAACGAACAAACCATCCAAAGCTGCAATCGCTATAGATGTATCTTCTGCACCAAAACAGGAGATGAGAAAATCACTGAGTGCTAAGGGGTTAGACATAGACGGAATTAGTTCATTCGGAATTCGTTTCAATACACTTCGCTTGAGCGCAACGTCCATTTCATTCCGTAGAACTGAGAGCCATGCCCCGACATAGGCTGCCTTCAGTTCTTTCTTGGAGACTTCGAATTTTGCCACTTCCTCTTCCGTGTCGCGACAGGAAGAAAGCACTCGCAACTTCTTCTCCATTGTTACGTTCTGCTTCTCAATTATCTGCAGAGCCCCAAGACGAAGATCCGAAAAGCGTGTTATGAAATTAGAGAACAATAGTTCATTGAGACTTTCGTTGCTACTTTTCATCACAGCTTCGCAGACAGTCTTCCACACTTTTCGGTGCGTAAGAGCTGCGGCTGCAATGGAAACATTCATCACATCATTCCCTTCGTTCGCTTGTATGATAGAGACAAGTGCTGCAGCGTATCGGTCCCTTTGCTGCTTTAACCATTGGTTTCGTTCATCAGAAGCGGGTTCCGACGCTTCTGCGAAGACCAGGCACCTTCGAACTGCATGAATTGCCTTCGAAGTAAGGCTGTTGACCGGGAACACAGTTGAAATAAGTTTTGGAACGGTGTTGACATCTTCACCGGAAGCCTTGCGAAATTGGGCTTCAAGAGATTTCAACTGCTCTAAGGAGCGCACTCCTTCCTCAGCTCGGGGAGCTTTGCTAGCGGCCTCCCTAGTATTGACCATTTTCGATGAGAGCTATTTAGAATAGGTTGTCTCAATCTAAAACAGAATTCCGAGGACGTCTGAATCGGACAAAGAAAAAGTTTTGTTCTGCTCCTGGTATCCGACAGAAAACAAACCCAGTCTCCTTCCTGAAACATGTAGCCTATCTTGGTGCACTTGGTAAATGATGGGTGTGGATCATCCACGATGACGATGGTGCCATGTTGATCATGGACGGGTGTTCGGTGGCCCACGTACATATGTAGGCGAGAAGGTCACGGTGTGACAACAAGAGTGTAACGCTCTTGCCACTCAACGTGTCCACGTTCCTCCCAAAAAGGAGCAAGTTCAAAACCGAAACGCATGGTTTCGCGCCAAAATCTAACTCCACCTCGATTTGGCAGTCTCGAGGCAAGACTCCCTCTCCTTGCACTTCTGTCCACCCCGAGCCCGATGTATCAAAAAGCCATGATACAACACAGGTGAGAAGCCTTGAATCGGCTCAAGGATGAAGAACACGCGTTCAGCCCTGGGATGGAACGTAGCCAATGCCGTCAACAACCGAGTCTAGCTGTGACAAGCTAACACAATGATTTGGAACACGCTGCGCGCTCGCGAATTGGGCAAGTCGGTGTCCAAAGATTTAGTATGGAGAGCAGAGCTCAATACTCTTTCCCACCTCCACGTACAACCCACATGGAAAACAGATTTCAGACCGGTGACCCACGGTTGTCGAGACTATATTGTACAGCTAAGCGCATCCCAAGACCAGGCTCTTCTCGCTACAGCATCTTCGAATGGCACCGTAGAGATACATGAGCCTGACGACTACACAGATTCTCTGCGCCTCAAGCTTTCAAGCAACCATTCCTCCAGGGTTGCTGCTTTTGACTGGGGTAAAGGCTCTGGCGATCATCTTTACGTTGCCCATGAAGCCGGCACAATTCACGTCTTTGACCTCAATAGATATACCAATGCTCCCTCAAATGTTATATCAGAACTTGGAAGCATGCGCTTCCTTACGGATGTAATCACTTTGGAGGAGAATCTCATTGCCGTTGCGCATGATGAACTGCTTCATATATATGACAGACGCCAGGGCTGGAAGAGAAAACATGGTACCACCACACGAATAGGGAAGGAAATTGCCGTGGCCGCAGAAGGATTAGAACTATATATCGCCTCGCCTGGAAACATCTCTCTATATGACCGTAGACAACTTCCCCAGAAGCGACCTCTTCTCAGCATGGAACGGAAAAGCACAAATATCATTCTCAAACGACAGCTTCCGGAGCATTCACGGCTAGATATGCTGCGAATACTTTCTGGGGCACCACGGGGTTTTTTGTTTTATCGTACTGCGAAGGGAACCACAGGGTACATTGATATGGTTGGCAAAGCTGGAGAGCACATTACCACCACTCATCCTCCTGTCATAGGGGAGTCATCGCAAGTCAGTCTTGGAGAAACTGGATTGCAATCATACGGCACAGTAAGGCGATCCTACGATCTGTCCTGGCATGTAAGAAAGCGGGTTGGTGACGTGGTATGTGCCTCCCATGGCACGGGCTGGAGAGCAATTTTTCCCCAGACGTTTCGATCATCATTTGAAGTGGTCTTGTTTGGACACGGAAGGCCCATGGAGATTTATGAAAGAGCGCTTGAAAATGAAGTAGCATGCGTGCATGCAGTCGGAAGAAAGCTTAATCGTATCGCACTTGGTGGCGTCCGAAATGAAATGCAAATGCTACAACTAGATTGCTCGTCAGGACCAATTCCTCTCCACAATCCCCGGGGGACAGAAAAGAAAGCGCCTCCCAGAACTTGGTGGTCACGTTGCCCGGACATGAATGACAGTGATATATCGCAGGCCAGTGCAGAATGAAGCTGACCATGTCCCACAATGGCTTATAGTATCATACAAGGGATTGATAAAGACATTTCCTACACTCTTACAGACAGTTCCTCATGCATGGAGTCGTTAGACATCGAAGTTGTTGGCCAATGTCATTCAGGGCCGAATGGAACCAAAGTGTGCAACACGTCCTGCCCCTGTAGTAACTATATGCCCGGAAATCAGGCGGTATATATACACGAGGTTCGAACGTGTCAGCCCAGTACGCACTAGCCAACAAACGTTCTTCATCAAACGACACGTGATGTCGTCACTTGCTGACGACAAAACATCTATCCCATACATACCGACCCAGACGGGTGGAAATAACTTGCTCACTTTCCTGAGTCAAGGTAGAGCGTTATCATCACATAAGGCAAGGAGGACAGGAGGGTTAAAGAGTTAACCTTCCAACCCCCTTAGCATCGGGGGTTATACACTAAAGAAAGGTAAACAGACGACTTCAAACACCTAGCTCGTATTTTATGCGAAACAACTCTATTACTCGGCGGAGATCCAGACAGCGTTTAGAGACGCGCTAAGAATATCAGATCAGAGACTTGCATTGAATGCAAACGCCAGTCTCTCAGGCTATCAAAGATCAGCTGCCAGCTATCATAAAACGCATAGGCATAAGAAGTCAGCAAGTAGCATAGAAACATCTTCCCGCGCAAGAAGCACAAACCAGCATGCGACAACAGCGCACCCCCGTTACGATAAATTACCATTAGAAAGTTTAAGCGCCTCAAACCCACGTAAACAATTGCGACCACATGGGTAAGCCAGTAGGAAGGCATGGAGCTTCAGCAGGCGATGAGAGCCAAGCACGGAAATTACTTGCGCTTGGAGGCCTTGGAGTCTGTGGGGGCGTGAGTACCAACCACAGTGGAGGAGGAGTAGTCGTTGTCGATACCCTTCGACTTCTCTTCCTCGATCTGTGTCTTGATCCAGTCAAAAGTCCTCCTCAGACCATCCTCAAGCTTAATTGCCGGCACCCAACCAAGAACCTTCTGGCAAAGCGTATTGTCGGAGTTGCGACCACGCACACCTTCGGGGCCAGGAATATGCTTGATCGGAATATCCTTGCCAGCGAAACCGAGCACCATCTTGCCCATGTCATTCATAGAGATCATCTCATCAGAACCAACGTTAAGCGGCTCAGTGAAGTCAGAGTTCATGAGACGGATGACACCCTCGACGGCATCGTCAACATAGCAAAAAGAACGAGTCTGGTTTCCATCTCCCCACATCTCAAACTCAGTGGTAGAGGTGATGGACTTTCGGCAGAAGGCGGCCGGTGCCTTCTCTCGGCCACCCTTCCATGTTCCCTGCGGGCCGTAGATGTTGTGGAAACGGCCGATTCGGGTCTTCATGCCAAAGTCCTTGCCGTAGTGAATGGCGAGCTCCTCAGAAGCGAGCTTCTCGAGTCCATAGGCGTCCTGCGGTTGTGCAGGCCAGGCATCGCTCTCCTTGAGACCGGGGTTGTTCGTTTCGAGCTGGGCGCCCTCCGGGTAGATGCAAGCAGAGGACGCATAGTAGAACCTCTTGCAGCCGGAGGTTCGGGCGGCCTCAAGCATGTTGAAGGAGATCATGGCATTGTTGTAAAGAATGACAGAGTGATTGGATTGGATGAAACCCATCCCACCCATATCGGCGGCAAGGTTGTAGATGTCCTCACAATCTTTGGAAGCCTTCATGCAGTTCTCCTTATCACGGAGATCGAGCAACATGAACTCGGAGCAGAATTCCTCGACCTTGAAGTATTCATTCTCCTTCCAATCGGCACCGATGACATGGTTGCCCTCGTCCTTGAGACGCTTTGCAAGATGTCCACCAATGAAACCACCAGCTCCGGTGACGAGAACGCGCTTCTTAGTATCTGTCATTGTAGCAAACAAAAGGTAGGAACGAAAAGGACCTGAAGAAGACTTGAGCGAAGACGAGAGAAGAGGATCGCGATGAGGAGGGAGGGAGGGAAGGAGAGGTGTGGCGATACGAAAAGTGCGAACGGCGTCAACGAAAAAGGCTCAAATCGGCAAGCGAGCAGCAGTAGCCGCCGAACGCACCAGCAGATAAGCGAAACGGCGCCACAGTCAGCTATCATACGCGAGGGCGAAAAAGCAGCGCCGACAAAATGGTGCAAAAATGGGCCCAATTTCTGACAGTGGGGGGCGCGCCGAGAGCCAAACTGACACTATCAGCTGCGCGTGGGCAACTCGCGTTGGCGCGCGGAGCAATCGGCAGCCGGGAAAACAGCACCGGCGGCGCTTGTGTGCTCGCTGAGAGCCTCCGCGCGCGCCCGCATCTCCAGCCCATGGCCACCGCACGCTGTCGCCCGCGCGGCGACCCGCCGCTGTAATCAGCAGCGCTTACCGCGCGCCCTCTCAGGGTGGCCGCCGAGCCGGCAACCACGCGCGGGGGCGCGGTGTCAGCTGCGCAATTGCTCCTGATCGCGGCGGGGGAGGGTCTTGTTCTTGGTTAAAACTACTCTCAGTACCTTCAAAGGTACAAACGTTCGTATCATTTTCATCGTGTGCGCTGGATTGTAGAGTCTGGATCTGGACAAACGTTCGTATCATTTTCATCGTGTGCGCTGGATTGTAGAGTCTGGATTCCAGACTCTGGATTCCAGACTCTGGATTCCAGACTCTGGATTCCAGACTCTGGAAGCACTCGGCTGTCGCGGCACGAAGCACTACTAGTTCATGAATGTTACGCGTGGGCGCTCGATGATTGCTCGTCAACCGCCATGCGCCATGGATGCCATTGCTGGCGACGCACGCTGTGCCGAGCTCCCTACTAGAGGAGCAATCGCTGTGGAGACAACAACAACAACAGGCGGCATGCTAAATCAGCCCAACCCCATCTGTGGTAAATCCTACCTTCGTAGCATTAACAATCTCTCGCACGACCTCGAGATTCGTGACAGCGCCAACGGCTTCGATTCGAATTGAATCCGTCAACGAATCCACCGCGCCTCCACATCCGATGATGTGCTTGGGTACGAGCACAACCCCTCAGCCGCCATCCCCCAACCACAACCACAAACCGCGTCCCGCAGCTCAATTCACGGCGGTGCGTCAGGCGCACAACGCCCTCCACAAACGTCGTCAATGCGCGCAAGTGGCGCGTTTCGATGATCTCCGAACGCCTTGAGCACGCCCCACGCGTCCACGTCGCGCCACCTAATTGGCCCTCCCAGATACGGTTTGCATCAATCAACCAGTGCGCCACGCAAGCGGCGTTAGCCCTCTTACCCGCCCGCTCAACGCCTTTAAAAGGGCACCATTGGCATTGCGCGCTCACTTTCCTCCGCTCCATTTCGCCAGCTCGAGCATTTTTTCGCTGTCCACCGCCAACATGGAGTAACACAATTCGTACATCTTCGCCCGCCTCTCTGCCTGTAGCATCCACCCTCCACTTGCGCTCTTCTGAACCCCCGCCACATGGCGCTTCAGAGGCTCACAGCGGCTGACCTTGAGCTGCTTGCGACTGACAATCTCCCGCTGCTCTCCGCGCTCCCGGACCGTCCGCGAAATGCCGCCCTTCCCGCTGCGCGCGCGCACAAGCGTGTCCGCGCGGCGTCCCGTTCCTCACGGGCGGTGCCACGCAGGTTGAGACGTTACTACAACGACATCAATCTCGCGATGAGTGCGGCCGCATCGGGTGCCTTGCCCAGAACGCACGCAGAATTGGCCGCCTTGTTTGAGCGAAGGTCCAGATCTGAGTTTGACACTCTGGTCGGAGACGACGAGGTCAGAACTGCTTGGGAAAGGTTCGTGAAGGCTGACGATGTCGCCGAGAGAGCCGGTGTACGCATGGACGGCGCAAGTCCTGTGCGTGATCACAAGACGGTGCCGAGGGTGGATGGCAGGCTCAGGCAGCTTATCAAACAACGAGGTTCACTTGTTCGCCCGCTTGTGGAGCAATTCGAGGAGCAGGTAATGGCGTTACCTGCTGGTCAGTCTGTTCAACTTGTGCTAGAGTCTCCCTTCTCTAGACTGGTTGCCCATGGCGTGGCATCGTTTCATCTCATGAAACACAGAAGCTATGATGTGGGTGATCAGAGGGTTACTGTTATTTCGGCAACCAATCCCTCGCACCAGGTGAGATTGTTGGATGTCGTGGCGTGAACTGTCCTTCATGGAGTTCACCTGTGTTTCTTGTATTGTAATTGTTTGGACGTTCTATCTCGTTCGTGTGGATGACTTGAACGCACGTTGTAAAGTATAATGAAAGCATGGTCTGTAATTAATAGTACTCGTTGTTCACCTCCCTTTTCCCTCCCTTGCTTCGAACGCCACTTTGCTTTTCTTCCGATGAGCCACATCCTTGTGCTTGTGTGGCATGTTGCGCCTTTTTGAACACGACTTCAACTTTGAGAGTGTGAACTCACATGTGAATGCGTTGCGCTGGATACGTTCCCTTTTGCTAACGTCAACTTGTGTAAGGTTTGGATCTTCATTGGGCCGCAGATTTCGTGGTTGTTGTTATCTTCAGGGCCAGTTTGGGCTGACTGGTCGCGTTCAGAAGGGCCTGTCATTCGCGTATTTCGGCCCGCAGCTTTTTGTTTTAGGAGCGACTGTTGCGGTTCTGGTTAATTCAAAGGCGACATCTGAACAGTTGGTGTGCTCATCTTTGCTCTAGACAGCATTCTCCTTGTACTGGACAGTAGTAAAGCTTCAGCTGAAGCTTGCCCTCTTCAGAGCGGCTGAGCTTCTGTGGTTCTAGTCCAATCAAGCATTTGATTGACTTTTTTTCGCAGTATGCGACAGCGCAGCAACCCATGCTCGTCTAGAGGGGACATCGGAGAAGAATGGGGGGTCGGGGTCCTTTTCTTGACGCTCGTGGTACTGCCGTATCATAGACTCATAGACTCTTGTTCTCTATGTAAAGAGCAACAGGATGCAACAACGACACACGTCTGTTCTTCTCTAAGGTTACTGTGGACATCAAGCTTGATTTGCTAGGTTGGAGTAAGACTGGCTTTTTATTGTTCGAAGTGAACTGGAAAATTGT
This sequence comes from Gracilaria gracilis, assembly GCA_030374805.1. NCBI lineage: Eukaryota > Rhodophyta > Florideophyceae > Gracilariales > Gracilariaceae > Gracilaria > Gracilaria gracilis. The sequence continues at coordinate 393,344 of JARGSG010000247.1, read as the reverse complement.
GAGTACTTGGAAAGCATGCTTCAGGCTTAGTACGAATGCAACAATTTATTCATTGCATAGGTAACTTATCACATAGAAGATTGAAATATAAAGCAGACATCTGTCTGTCTGTCTCTGTCTCTCTCTCTTTATGAGCGCACAGGTTTAGCTAGCTACCCAAGGGTACAACTTGGGGCGGAGAGCATGTAATGCAAAACTAAAGCATCTGTTTCGGACAAGGCATGAAAAGCACGCTGTAGCCAACTGATGAAAACAGTGCGCGTCAGCGATAGATACCACAGTCGGTGACGTTAGTAAGCCCGTCAAGAGCTTGCAGCACCTGGCGAAGGTAGGGCACACACGCAGCTTCAAGGGAGGGCAGATCACCCGCAACGAAGCCAAGCGTGCGCAAGACGCGCGCAACAAACGGGCGTCGCGTGTATTCGGTCAAGAAAAACTGGTATTGGTGCACGAATCGTTCCGGCAGGCTTTCGGCGTGCTCCGAGGCGGCGGTGGCGGCTTGGTGGCCGAAATAGGCGGTGTGCGTCTCGCCGCCCGGCAGACTCTCCGAGATCTCAAAGCCGTGGAACGGCTTGGGAACCAACAGCGGCTGGTCGTGCTTGCCCGGCTTGGTGGCGATTTGCGGCTCGGCAATGCCTAGTGCGTCATGAGGCGCAGCTTTATCGACGAAGCGCTGCGCGAACAAGTGCAGCGGTTCACGCTTGACGAGTGCCGGGTCTGTTCGCAGCACGGCGCGAGTGACAAGGCGCGTAGATGGATGATGCAGCTCGCCAACGAAGTTACCAAACACATCCGGCCTGACGATGCGGTAGCGCAGCGGCTCGAAGCGACCGGTAGGCACGCCGCCCTGCGCGACGAGCTCGCGCAAGATGCGCGCGCCGCTAGCGACGCGCACGCGGTGGCAGCCCCAGGCGGGGGGCGGGTCGGCGCGGTACACGACGAAAAGCCACGCGCAGCCGTGCAGGTCGGCGTCGCGCATGGCGCGTACCAGCGCGCCGCGCGCGTGCAGCGGCTCGCCGCCGCGCTGCACGGGCTGGTGGCGGTGGTACGGCGCCTCGTCCAGCAGCATGGCCAGCTCCAGCGCGTGTTTGTCGCGCCGGCTCTGCAGCATGAGCAGCATGGCGGCGCGGCGGCGCGCGGCGTTTGCGCGCGTTCAATGCGCGCGCGTGGCGCGCATTGCTCGCGCGCTGCGCGCGGTGGCGGCGGTGACCACGCGCTTGGCGCGGGCGCGCACGCCCATGCGCAAGCCGCGTCTGGCGGTGCAACGCGTGCGAGACTTTGGAGGACGCTGCGACACTGCAGGTCGGAGCGACTGCGAACGACGGGGGAGTATATATATCTAACCGGCAGCACGCGCTCGACGCGCATCACAGCGGCCGCCTCCACTCAGCACTGTAATGCGCGCGCGCGCTGGCGTACGTGTGAGGCGGCGCGGCGCGCCAGTTGAGAGTTGGATCTCGGTCGCAGCATTGGCGAACTTTAGAGATACAAGGATAACGTTCCTTGAGAGCAGTTGCATCTCGGTCGCAGACGCATCTCGGTCGCAGCCGCATCTCGGTGGCAGCATTGGCGGCACACTTGCACACGACTGTTGCGCGCTCCATCCACCTCAAAGCACAGGCGCCGCAACAATGCTCGCCTTCGCGCCATGCGCGCCGCAAGTGCTGGGCGCGGCCGCCGCTCCCTTCTGCGCGCCCGCCGTCAGCCAGCAGCGCAGCGCGTTTGCGCCGCGCCTGCAGCCGCGCGCGCGCCGCCGCCAGCGCCAGCGCCAGCGCGGCGCGCAGCAGCCGCGGCCGGCGGGCGCGGCGCCGCCGCACATGGCGCTGGCCAAGGTGGTGATCGCGGGCGGCACGGGCTTCATCGGCACCGCGCTCACAGAGCGGCTGCTACAACAGGGCACGGCGGTGACGGTACTGACGCGCAGCGCCAACACGCGCGTGGCGCCGGGCGCCACGCGCCGCATCTGGGCGCCGGACGCGCTGGACGCGGTGGGCGACGACTGGGTGGGCTGGCAGGCCGAGCTGGCCGGCGCCGACGCAGTGGTGAACCTGGGCGGCTACCCCATCACGTCGCGCTGGAGCGCGCGCAACAAGCGCCGCATCGAGCAGTCGCGGCTGGCGAGCACGCGCAGTCTGGTGGCGGCCGTGCGCTCGCTGCAGCCCGCGCAGCGCCCGCGCGCCTTTGTGTCGGGCTCTGCGGTGGGCTTTTACGGCTCGTACGACCATAACGGCCGGCAGTTTGACGAGCGCGCCGCGCCGGCGGACGACTTTCTGGCGCAGCTGTGCGCGCGCTGGGAGAGCGCGGCGCTGCACGGGCTGCGCGACGTGGCGGACACGCGCGTGGTGGTGGTTCGCAGCGGCATTGTGCTGGAGAAGCACGGCGGCGCGCTGCAGAAGATGCTGCCCATGTTCCAGGCGTTTGCGGGCGGCGCCATAGGCAGCGGGCGACAGATGGTGTCGTGGATCCACCTGCACGACTTGGTGAGAATTTTGGAGCTGGCGACGCGCGACGACCAGATGAGCGGCGTGTACAACGGCACGGCGCCAAACGCGGTGACGATGGGGCAGCTGGCGCACAGTTTGGCGCGCGCGCTGCGGCGGCCGTGTTTGCTGCCGGTGCCGGCGGTGGCGCTGCAGGCGCTGTACGGCGACGGCAGCAGCGTGGTGCTCAAGGGGCAGCATGTGGTGCCGCGCCGGCTGCTGGAGGAGAGGCGCTTCGTGTTCAAGTTTGACAGCATTGACGCGGCGATGCGCGCCATTGTTGACGCGCTGTGAGCACATTGCGCTCATTGGCCAATTCGCTGCGGTGCTGACGTGCACGCTTTATGGCTTCTAACACTACGCGCCAATTTGCAACATACACTAAAGTACACGAATGAAAAAAAACAGCCAAGCTGGTTGCTGTTGCTGTTGCTGTTGTTGTTGCTGTAGTAGTAGTAGTAGCAGTAGTTGTTGTTGTTGTTGTTGTTGTTGTTGTTGTTGTTGTTGTTGTTGTTAAATAAAGTTAAATAAGGTGGTGGTGGTAAGCTTGTCATGCGGCACAGGTGACGCTGGCGTCATGCTCGTGCGACGGTTGGTCATCATCATCCTCATCATCCGAATGCACCACGAGTAAAGCCAAGCGATGCAACAAGCATTTCTCAAACTGCTCGAATCGCTGCACCGAACAACACACGTTCCAGTCCAACAGGCGCAGCATGGTGGCCTCCAGCTCGTTCATCTCCTGCAGCGTAATTCCGCCCACGCGCGCGTAATACGCGTTGGAGAACACCTCATCGTCCACGTTCTTGATGGCCAACACCAGCGCCGTGCACAGCAGTCGATGCACGTTCATGTGGTTCACGGCCAGCTGCGCGCACTTTTGCTGCACGCGCTGCAGGTAGATGAGCGCCACGATAAACGCCGACAGCGAGCAGTTGCAGAACTGCGCCAGGCGCGTCAGGTAGAACGAGAGCGCAAACGGCTGCCGATGCTGCGAGAAGAATGAATGGTACTCACTGCTGGCCGAATGGGCGGCGTGGCGCTCATTGGCCTCACACAGCAGCTGCAGGTGCGCGCCAATGGCCGACACCAGATCGGGCTCATTCCACTCATGCACATCATGGTGCTGCGGCGACTGCTCCGGCAGCAAGCACGGCGAGGCTGTCAAAGCCGGCAGCGGCTGCGCCAGCGGCTGCGGCGAAAAGTAGGGCGACTGATCAGAGCGGTCAGAGTGGTTTGGCGACGGCGACGGCGACGGCAGCGCGTCGGCCAGTCGGTGGCGATCAACAAAGTACGGCTTGCACGGCTGCGGCGAAAAGTGCGGCGAAAAGTGCGGCGAGTGGCACGGCAGCTCGGCGGCGGGGTGCGTATGGGTGCGCATGGCGGGTTGCGCGTACAGCGAGGCGGCGGCGGCCGGCGAGTACGACGGCGACGGCGGTGAGTGCGTGGAGGCGGGCTGACTGACCAGCGAGATGGCGGAGGACGGCGTGTGGGAGCGAGATACGCGCGGACGCTTGTGCGACGACGGCGGGGCGTGATGGACTGGCGGCGACAGCGCGCGCTTGCACGGCAGACGGGCGCGCAGTGCGACGGGCGACGGCGACGTGGAGGTGGGCGACGAAGACAGGCGGCGGCACGAAAGTTGCATCGCAACAGGAATGCAGACGGGCGGAGGCGGCGAGAGCGAGCGGGAGAGCGAGCGAGAGAGAGAGCGGGAGGGGAACGAGAAGGCAGCGAGAGGGGAGCGAGAGGGGGGAGCGAGAGGGGGGGGGTAGCGAGAGGGAAGGGTGCGGGGGGGACGGGAGCAATGGATGGAGGCAGCGATTGCGCGCGCGGTGATGTGTGGGCGGGGCGGGCGGCGACGGGCGGCGGGCAGAGAAATCGCGCGGGCGAGGCGCAATTTAAATGAAAGGGCGCTGGCGCGCGGCGCGGGCGCGGCAGCGAGCACGCGGCGGCGCGGCGCGGCGCGCGCGCACGCACGCGCACGCACGCGCGCCAAATTGCAAGGCGCCAAACGCGCGCACACACGCAACGCACGTGCGCGGCGCACTTGGCGCGCGCGCGCCGTCGCCACGCCGCCGCCACACGTGGCGCCGCCGCCGTCGTGTAAGCGATTGGCTGAGCGGCGCCGCCGCCGCCGCCGCCCGTATCCACGCAGTACAGTGCGCCGCAGCGCTGCGGCGTGTGATGCATCACACGCTATGCATGGAGACAACCCTGTTACACGCGGCGGCGGCGGCGGCGGCGGCGGCGGCGCGGCGCTGCGTGCGGCCGCGCGCGCTCCGGCGCCACGTCTTTCGCGCCGCGTCACGCTGCGCGCGTGCGCGTGCGCGTGCGCGCGCGCCATCCACCGCGGCCACGCACGGTCACCACGTCATTGCGGCGCGCGCGTCGGCGCCCCCGCCCCTCGCGTCGCGCCTTGCTTGCTTGGCGGCGGCCGCTCGGCGCGCGCTGCCACACGGCGCGCGTATCGACAGCAGCAGCAGCAGCAACAGCAGCAGCAGCAGCAGCAGCACACGCGCGCACCTTCTGTCACCGTCGCCAGTGCTGCTGCTGAGACTCACGGCTGTCGCCGTCGCCGTCGCCGTCAGCACTGCCGCCGCCGCTGCTATGATAGTGTCGGCGTCGAGCGTACACACGCGCGGCTGACTGGCGCCAGCCGCGCGTGTGTACGTAGCTAGAGATACTGTAGTCTCAAACCATCAGCAAGGCAAGGCAAGGGCCGCGCGTATCTTACTGTTGTACAGCCGCGTGATGAGCATGATGATGATGTAAATCTACTGCTACCAACGGTACCTGCCTGCAGCGCCATGTGCTTGGGCAGCAGCAGCAGCAGCTTGCTTCATAAACGAGAGAGAGAGAGAGCAGCTTGCCGCGCGCGTTTACAGCGCGTTCGCCATGCAGCGAAGAACGCCCGTCCCAGGCTGCGACTCCCAGCGGCGCGGTCGCTCGACGTGCAGCCGCATCAGCCGTGGCTTACACAGCGCGCACACCCGCGTGCTCTCTAGCTAGAAGAGACTTGGAGACGCTTTCGCTGTGGCTGTGCTCAACAGCATCGCACATGATGTGCCACGCGAGTAATAAGCAACACAAACGTTGGCGCCAGCACGTTCGTTGGTGTCTTTTTAGATACAATAGATACCGATGATAATCATCACACGGCGCAAGACAGCTGCCAAGCCGCTCTGGGCATCCAACTGCTCTTGGCTCTCACTCGTTGCATCAAGCGCGCCGCCTCTTGCTCGTCCCTCTGCACGCCGCGCGTGCCGCCTCTCAGCACCTTGCTCAGCGCCACCATGGCCGCCGCGCAGTCGTCCTTCTCCACCCCGTCGCGCAAGTGTCGTACACCCTCCTCGCCCTCGCCCTGCTCCATGCACACGCTCGCCAGATTCAGCCGTGCCAGGCTTCGCGGGTCATGTGACACAAACCTCAGCTTCCGTCTGTCCAGTCCATCGCCCGTCACCACAGCTTGTATCATCTCGCGCCTCAGCCACGTAAGCGCTGAACATCCTACGAAAATGTCCCATTGCTCCTGCATAACCGCTCTGTACAGCGCCTTGGCACGCTTCAAATCGCGTCCTGCTTCCGGCCCATCGCTCAGCAAGTTGCCCAGTGCCAGTTTCGACAGCAGCTCGTCTCTCTGCGCGATCCCTTCTTCGCACAATTGCACCGCGCGTTCAAAGTCCCCTTCGCTCGGAAACTGCTGCACCCTCAACAGCGCGGCGAGAATGCCTTTGACGGGCGCCGCGTTGTGCCCGTTCTGGTACCGAACCATCTCTTCCTCGCAAAGCTTCATGCCTCTCTCCGCGTCTCTATGCTTGCCATCACCCTCGCCCGAGCACAACACGCTAGCAAGCACCAACTTGCCGCACATGTTGTCAAACTTTTCAATCACTTGTTCCAGTAGCTCTCGCCCCGTGTCCATGCTCTGTTCCGACTCATCCTGCCTAAACCACAGGCATGCCAAGCAAACCATCGCCAGTTCATCATCAAACTCATCCTTGGCCCGCTCGCAAAGCTTCTTAGCCTGCGCAACGTCCCCCTTCCCCTCACGGTTCAGATACGTCTTGAAGCTGCCCAGACTCACCAACCGCTTCGCACAAACCTCTTCTTCAACAAAGTCTTCAATCTCCTTCATCGCCTCGTCTGCGCTCTTCTCCAGCTCCCCAGAGCTGGACGTGCAAAACACCTTGGCGAGCCACCAGCGAGCGTCCTCGTTCCCATTCGATACCGAAATCTTGAATAGCTCTATTGCTTTTGCTTCGTTCACCGCCATCCCATCACAGTCATCCAACAGCAGCCGCCCGTAATTGTAAGGGCCATGTTTCACTTCCCCGAGTGCAATAGCGCGCTCATAAAGCTCTGCCGCTCGTCGCACATCGACGGCCACCCCGCCCCCTCCGTGGTTCACCAGTTGAGCAAGATTCAATACCGCTGTTGCATCTTCCTCTATTTCGATAGATTTCTCGTACAGCTCCAGCGACCGAACTCGATCCATCGCAATCCCTTCCGCTCCATCCTCCAACATCAGCGCTAGATTATTCATCGCCGTCGGATCGCTATGTTCATTAATAGCCCTTTCATACAATTCGAACGCCCTCTTTTTGTCCATCTCAACGCCCTCCTTCCCGTCCTCCAGAGCAGAAGCCAAACAAATCATCGCGTCACGATTGCCGTTCATTTCTATTGCCCTCTCATATAGCTTTAACGCTCGAGGCACGTCTCGCTCCACTCCATCACCTTCCACAAGCAACGAACCAAGCGAGTACAGCGCCTCACTTTCAGCTTCTTCCTCAATGAGACGCTCATACATCTCAACAGCTTTCCGCTTGTCCACTTTAACAATCTCATTTCCGTACGTGTGCATCAACGCAAGGCTATGCGTAGCAAGAACGTCGCCTGCCTTGGAAGCCTTCCGGTACAACTTGAGTGCCCTGTGAAGGTCTTTGGGCACCTTTTCTCCGTCCTCAAAAAGTTGCGCAAGCGCATACATAGCGCCAGTATTTCCTCCATCGACTGCCCGTTCCAACAGTGACACCGCTCGTTTAACGTCCTTCTTAACGCCGTCGCCAGCAAGCAGCATTTTCGCAAGTCTCAACATCGACCCAGTCTCCTTAAACTTTGATATAGCCTGCTCGTACATTTGCACGGCCATCTTCTTGTTCATAGACACAGCCCTGCATCCCTTTTCTAGATCGGATCCAAACCATGTCAGAACAGAACCATCATCTCCCTTTTCCATGTACGCACGGTACAGATTGCGCATCCTCTTTCTGTCAAGAGGCACAAATGCTGTCAGTGAACGCGATAAGCTTGCAATAAATCGGTAGGCGATGAGTGATAGCGTCACGGGGTCGCTCTTAAGCGCAGAAGCAAAAAGGTTATCCACTTTAGTTAAAGTCTCGGCGCTCTTATCATCTCCCCGCTCTAGCAAGCACGCAAGACCCCAACAAGCGATTCCATCCCGCTCATTGTCTTCGATGGCTTTCTCGTACAATTGTTGCGCTCTATGCTTATCGGTCGGCACATCGTCCGAGTCCTCCTGAAGAATGGAGGCCAGTCGACACAAGGTGAACAAATCCACATCATCTTCAAGAATGTCCTCCAAGAGATGAATTGCTCGTGAGATATCTCGCTGCACGCCCTTTGCGCCACGTCGGCACATATCAGACAGCAACGTGAGCACAAAAGCATCGCGTCGATGCGCGGCCTGTTCAAGAAGTTGGAACGCTCTCGGGGGATCGGCGGGCACGCCTCTGGTGCCATGCTCCAGAATGCGAGCCAACTCATACACGGCTCTATCATCCTGTTGGTCGTGGATAAGCTTTTCAAGCATTCTCACGGCGCGTTTTGGACTGTCGGGGTTGGAGGTGTCCTTAACGAGCAGGCCCGCGTACTTGCGAATGGCATCGGACGATTTGTCGTGCTCAATGGCGTGTTTGTACAAGGCCACGGCTCTGTCGTGGTTGGGAGCATATCTGCCTGCCACTCCCTCGGCCAGTCTGTCGGCGAGTTGCAGTTTGGCATCCACGAGCGTGTTTTCGAGGCGGGTGCGCTTGTACCACTTTGCGGCTTGCATGATATCAGGCGCAAAACGAGGCCTCCCCTCTGCGTACAGATGGGCCAGGTCGATGATTTGGGTGGTGAGATAGCGGTTGATTTTGAAGGCGCGCTTGTAAAGTCGGATGCCTCGCTCGACGTCGTACGGAAAGCCCGGAAGAGCGGAGGTGATCATCTTGGCGATGCGGCACATGATGTGCGGATCCGGGCCATCCCACATCTGGCGAAGATACAAGCAGCGCTCAAGCAGCTGGTAAGCGCGACGGCGGTCACGGCGCAGTCCATGACCGCCGCGTTCCAAAATGTACGACAGCTCCAGCATGGCGGTTCCGTTCTCAAAGCGTTCGATGGTGTGCTCGAGCAGGTTGGAGGCGCGGCGCCAGTCGGGCTTGATGCCACGCGCGCCGTAGATGCACACCTGCGCGAAGATTACCAAGGCGGTGGGGCACTGACAAGTAGCAGCGCGTTCGTACAGCTGCATGGCGCGCACGGGGTCACGGCGCACGCCCTTGCCCTTGACGAGCAGGTGGGCGAGGGCGGTCATGGCGTTGACGCTGTTGAACTGCTTGATGTCGCGCTCGTGGTACTTGACGAGCTGGCGCGAGGACGGCGGGTTGTCATGCCAACGGTATACGGTGTACACCGGCATGGCGGGCGGGCGGGCGGCGCGGCGCGGTGCGGAATCGCGACTATGCAGCGGTGAGTCCAACTGTGGCGCGGACGGCGGCGCGGCGTTTGGCAAGGTGGAGGCTGCTGCTGCTGCTGCTGCTGCTGCTGCTGCTGCTGCAGCGTGCGGCCGCTTTCTCGCGCTTGGCTGCAGCAGAATGCACTGCTTTCTGCTGTTGTGCACACATCTGCATGCATCACCCATCGCCACACGGTCAGCACGATGTAACGTGGCGCGCGTGGCAACGTGTACCACGTTGATCTCTGCATGATTCGGTGCGCATCAGCAGCACGCGCGCCGCACCGGCGGCGACGGCTTCCCCGACTTGAGACTCACCGCGTTGATCCGTACCTCACCCGCGCCCGCGCCGCTCCGCTACCAGCCATGTACGCAACAAAGCTGCGCTCAGCGATATGGCGCGTGGCGCCGGCGTGGCGCTGCGGAGCCGCGTGGAGATCGCGCGCCTGCGGCGGCGCGGCGGCAGCGCGCGGTCGGGCGTTGTGCACGCAGGCGGCGGACAGCGGCGAGCAGTCGGCGCTGCACGGCACGGCCACGCGCGACGCCATTCACTCCGCGTTCGCCAAGCGCGCGGCAGACGCGCTGCGCTACGAGTACTTTGCGCAGCGCGCCGAGCTGGAGGCGGAGGTGGAGGCGGCGCACATGTTCCGCTCGCTGCTGGAGAGCAGCAAGCAGCAGGCCATGGGGCTCATGGAGCTGATGGAGGAGTACGACGACGCGCAGTTTGGTACCACGCTCAACAACCTGGAGATCATGGCGGACGACGAGCGTACGCTGGCCGATGTGCAGTTTTTCGAGGCGGCGGACGCGGCTGACAAGGAGCAGTTGACGCATATCAAGGAGTGGTTCGAAGACCTTTCCGACGCCGCCACGCGCGCTGCAAATCGGCTGGAGTTCACTGCCGGCATTGTGGACGCGGAGGCGTTGGACGGCGATACCATGGAGGACGACGACGACGACGAAGAAGAAGAGCTGGAGCAGCAGAAAGAAGACCAATCGCCCAAAGAGCCACGTGCCACCAGCAAGTGACAAGCGCCATTTACTGTAAAGCAAAGCTACTTCTATATGTGTGTGTGTGTGTGTGTAAGTCTCGGGCGCGGTCCGCGCGCGTCGCACAGCCACACGTTTGTGCGCCGCCGCACGCGTGCGCATCATGTGCGCCGCCGGCCGCGCACCTCGCGCCGCCTCCGTCGCGCACGTCGTCCGCATCGCCATGGCGTTCGTGCCTAGTCAGCTCGCGTCGCTCTCGTCGCTCTCATCGTTCGGCCGCGTTGGCCGCGCGCGTCGCGCCGCGCCGAACAGCGAGCGGCCGCGGCGCGTGCGAACCGCGCGCACGCCATGCGTGCCTCGCTGCTCCGACATGGGGCTGGACTTCCCCGCCAAGAAGTTTGACCAGCAGCTGCGCATCGGCATCGTGTGCACCCGCTGGAACCGGCACTACGTGGATAAACTGCGCGACGATACCAAGCAAACGCTGCTGCAGGAGGGGGTGAGCGACGCCGATATTGTGCAGATGCAGGTGCCGGGCGCGTTCGAGATCCCCATGGCGGCGCGCTTCATGTGCGCGTCGCAAAAGGTGGACGCCGTCGTGTGTCTGGGCCTTTTGATCAAGGGCGAGACCGATCACTACGATTACATTGCCAGCGCGGTGTCGTCCGGCTTGATGGATCTGCAACTCACTGTGCAGATCCCCATCATCTTTGGCGTGCTATGCTGCCGCAACGAGGAGCAAGCGCAGCAACGCACGCTGGGCGATAAGGCGCACGCGCCGGACTGGGCGCGTACGGCCATCGAGATGGCGCAGCTGAGAAAGAGTCAGATGGGTGGCGTCAGCGCCGGTAAGAAGAGTGTTGGCTTCTTCTAAAACGCTTGTAAACCAAACATGCTCACGGCTAACCGAACCACGCTGCCAGTGTTGGCTTGCACGCGCTGTGCGTAGATAGACAAAAGTACCACGGCGAGCACGCGTCGCCAAACATGTCTCCCGCGCACGTGAGACGCACCGGCGCAGCACACAGTGCGCGATAGATACGGAAGCACCTAATGTTACGGCGCCGTATCGTAGATAACTTAGTAGCGGCATGTGCAGTGCGCGCACGCCGCCGTGGCCGCACAGCAGCCGCCAACAAGCCAAGTGGCGCGATGAGTTGGTCAGTGCGGTGGCGCTTGTGTCGGTGGCGCCTGTCGCGCGAGGCAGCGTGCATGCGTGTGCAGCGTGCATGCCTATTCGTACAGTAGTAAACTTTTGGCGGTGGCTCAAGCAGCCTTTCGAGAAAGCATCAAGTTACGGTGGGTAAAACGGTACCAACGGTAACGCACGCCGTGCCGGCGTGGTGCCAGCTCATTACACGAGCCGCCGTTGTTGTGAAACAGTGTTTGCCAAAAGCTTATAGATACCAAACGTAGCACGTAGTTTATCTCAAACTCACGCCGCTCGCCTGCAGCGGCGCTAGTGCAAGTGCAGCGACGCTAGTTAGTGCAAGTGCAGCGACGCTAGTAGTAGTGCAGCGGCGCGGACGAGGGCGGGGCGGCGTGGCAAGAAGGTGGCACGCGGGCGCACGCAAGCGATGACGTGGAGGGTGGCTGCGATGGGGACAGCGGTTTTAGGTTGTGAAATACGCCACACACAGTCACACGAAGAAAAACAAACAGTTGCTAAAGAGCATGAAGAATAATTACAAACCAACATGCGCAAACTCACGCACTCTCACAGCCTACACAAACACAAGCGAAACACAACAAAAAGGAAGGAGACGACAACAACAACAACAGCAGCAGCAGCAGCAACACGTAGACACTCAAAAAAGAAACCAAACAAAATCGGCACAAGCTAGTACGTAACCGGACCACGATGAGTAAGATGATGCAAGGTCATGGCATGATTGGAACATGCAGCCACAGCGTCAGCAGCAGCGGACGCAGGAGAGGCAGCAACCTGTTGCGGCGATTTGGAGAGCGGAGCAGATGTAGTGCAAGCGCGCGGCGAACATTGTGAGTGTGGTTGTGATGGCTGCTGTGACGGTTGTTGTGTGGGTGCGGCTGGTTGCGAGGAGGTGTCTGCGGTGTAGGCGCTTGTGTGATGATGAGCGAGTTGAACACGGAGGTTAGCGTTCTCTTGACGGAGCATGAGGTTCTCGTCTTGCAGGTTCTTGCGCTGCAGATCGAAGCGGTATTGCATAGACTGGCTGAGGTCAGTGAGGTACTTGACGCGATCCTCCAGTTCTTTTATGTGACGTTTCTTGCGTTCCCGCGAGGCAGCGGCGCTTTGTCGATTGCGTTCGGCTCTGTGTGTGTGCAAAGTGTGCATGGACGACAGGTTAGCGGGCGTGTTCCGGCAGATGGCTTGGAGGCGTTTGAAATGAAGCAACGTACCGTAAAGCTCGCTTATTGTCCTGACTATCATCATCCGGCTTGTTGTTGTTGCTGTTGCTATTTGTGTTGCTGTTGTTGTGGTTGTTGTTGTCGTCGTTGTTGTTGTTGTTGTTGCTGTTGTTGTTGTTAGACTTGTTATCAAGTTGTTGATTAGAGAAGGAGCGCTTGACGCCACGCTTGGCGGGCGGCGCTCGTTTGGAGCGCTTGGGCACGAGCGGACGAGAGTGATGATGGTCGGTGGAGGTGGTGAGCGCAGTCACATCGCTCGGCGGACTCGGCGGCGCGCGCTCGCAAAAGGTGTCCGAGGTGAGCACGGTGGAGGACGGCAAGTGTCTGGCATAAGCGGCGGACGACGCGGTGGTGCCATGCGTGGCGGCGGCGGCGGCGGCCAATATGTCCAACGGCGCGTGCATTGTGCTCTGCTTCACTCTCTCTCTCTCTCTCTCTCTCTCTCTCTCTCTCTCTCTCTCTCTCTCTCGTCTCTCTCTCTCTCTCCCTCGCTGGCTCTCTCTCTCTCTCTCACAGTGGCTGGCGGCGCGCGATAACGATAGCGATAGCGATAGCAACGGCGACGGCGACCGGCGACGACGGTGACGACGACGACGGGCAACGACGAACGATAACGACGAGCAACTGGAGCAGTGCAAAGCTCGGACGCGTGGCGACGGCGTTGGTGCGAACGGTGCGCAAGCGCGCGTGTAGCGGCGCGCGTGGCGGCGCGCTTGCGTGGCAGCGGCGCGCGTTTTTCACGGCGTGTGTGGTGAACGAGCGCGGCGTGTGTGGCGCTGCGCGCCAGCACTGCAAAAATTCGGCGCTTTTTAGATGGCGCGCGCGCGCAGCCGCCGCCGGCCGGCCGCCGCGCGCACGTGGCGCGTGCGCGCGCACAGCGCACAGCCGTCGCGGTCGCGCATGACGTGGTGCCGCCACACCGCACGCGCGCCGCCGTTTGGCGCCTCGCGCCACCCGCCGCCGCCAGCGCCGCCAGCGCCGCCGCCGCCGCCGTCGCCGGCGCGCGCCGCGGCGCTGCTTCTGCTGCGGCACGCGCTGCGGCTCTTCGCGGCGCGCGTGACGCGTGACGCGTGCGCGCGCGCGCGCGATGACACGTCAGCCGCACCGTGCTAATTGCGCGCCGCGCGCCATTACTTGCGCGCGCTTCCAATTGGAACGAGTGCAGCGACGGCAGGCGGAGGTGGAGATTGCATCTCGCGGCGGCGCCGCTCGTTGCCATGGCGCCTTCGTTTCGTTCGCGCATCGGCGGCGCCGTGGCTGCTGCGCCACCTTCCACAGCGGCTGCAGCAGAAGAAGGCGGCGGGCGCCGTCTTCCTGCTCGCCGCACCGTCTCCCGTTGGTACCAACGGTACACGCCCGCCGCCGTTCGACCGACCGTGGCCGCCAGCCGAAGCGCGCCACGGGCCCCGCCGCCTCGCTCACCGCCCGCGGTCGCACGCTGTGAGCTTCGCCGTTTGCGCGCCTCTTTCGTGCTGGTCGCGCTGGTCGCTGCTCTTATGCTGCTGCTGCTGCTGCTGCTTGCGCCGCCGTCTGTTGCGCCGTCGTGCTCGCTGCCAGTCGCTCCTGCTCCGTCGCCATGCCTCGCCGCGTGCGCGTGCGACACGCAGCGCGCGCCTCACATGTCACTCCACTGCCGTCGCACTCCGCCGCTGCCAACCTCGCGCCGCCGCCGCAGCACCCTTCCGTCGATATTGCTTACTCCGTCGTCGGCGATGGACCGCAGCTCGTGCTCTTCATCCCTGGCATGTGCGTGTCCAGCGTCATGTGGCACAATCAACTCGCCTACTTCTCCTCCGATCTTCGCTACACCCTGCTGCTCATGGACAACAGGGGCGCCGGACACAGTACCCTGCCGCGCGCTTCTTCGCACCATTATGACGGCTATGACATCCACACCATGGCGCGCGACGCCCTGGCGTTGGTCGACTTTGTGTTCGGATCTTCCGCTGCTTTCCACCTTGTCGGTCACTCCATGGGCAGTATGATTGCGCAGAGGTTGGCGTTGCTACCGTCTGTCGCCCGACGCGTCTCCAGTCTGGCCTTGTTGAGCGGCCATGACGGCGGCTGGTTTTGGAACAATGTGCCCACGGCTCACATGCTCCACGCTGCCTTCGACATGCTTCGCGCCGGCTTTGACGACTTTATGGCCACCAAAGTGCACGTGCGACTGCACTACACCGAGCCTTTTCTCAACTCCTTCACCTTGGACGACGCCACGGGCAACAAGGTGCTGCGAAGAAACATATATTATAAGCGCTATCTGGAGGGCATTCGCCGCGAGAAACAACGCGACCACGCAAACCGTTCGTTCTGGGCCCATTTACAAGCTGTTAGAACCCATTGCTTATCTCAACAAGACGCTAAACGTTTCCACCTTGTTGACTTTCCAAAAATTGTTGTGTACGGCCGCAGTGACCCCGTCGTGCTGCCCAGAGCCAGCCGCGGACTGGCGCAACGCATCGGCGCGCAGTGTGTGCAGCTGCCCGGCAGTCATTTCATCGTGGACGAGTGTGCGAGCCATGTCAATCGCTTGCTTGAACGACTTTTTGAAAGTGCGCCCAAACGCTCCTTCACCCCGCCTACTCGTCAGCCGCTGCTGATGGCTGTCACCAAGTGGCAGCCTTGCACCAAACGTCCTCAACTTGATCCGCTTGATGATGCGAATCGTCGTATGGTGAACCATGTGAATAATGCTCATATCTAGTTTTGATGCCTCAGCCTCATCTTCTTAACTCAAACACAATTGTCTTCAGACAAAATGTGTGTTTATTCGTGTCGATAAAACCGCAATTATACAATACTGTTACGCTTTCCAATCTACAGAACCTCATGTTCACGTCCAATCCTTCGATCTTCAAACGCAATCACTGTCAACGCTGCCAGGGCACCACGGTGAGGGCCTCCTCGCTGCCTGTGCCTTTGACACGAGTCGCGTCAACGCGCTGTCAGCGCATTTCTACGCTATCAACGTCATACAGCACGACTTGTGCGCCCGCACGTCTGCACCTCGAATCCACTCTCCCTAACACATATTCAGAAACACTCCTTCAAACTTTTCGCCGTCAAGCCGCATATTGGCAATCCGCTTCAAAGCTTCATGGGCTTCTTCCCTCCCAATCTGCATACCCTTTTTGTAGCCTTATCAACTGTGAGCATCAATACTGCGTTGTTGCATCGCCATAGATAAGGTTAGTGGCCTCTGGTTTTGCTGACGTGGTCTTGTGTAAAACTGCTCTCCAACACCTTTTGCTTTAGTTTATAGCCGTGCTTCAACCCAGACGTGCGTACATAAGACTATAGCCATCATCCCCTTTGAACTCCTTCTATTCCCACTTTTCAACCGGCGGCTTGTCGCGCTCGATACCGCGCCGTCCTCTGCGAGAAAGTCCATCGAGCTGCTGAGTGACCTGTGGAAGTGCTCAGCCTCTCGCGGTGCTGTGCCGTGCCGGGCCGCCTTTGTACAGCGATTCTTCGTTTCGCCGTGAACATGCCACGCCTCTGCGCATCAGCTTTCGTTGCGCCTGTGCCAGTTGGCCGCACGACACTTGACGGCGCAGGTCAAGTTTCTTCTCAATTCCGCCCGTATCGAGTATTCGTACAGCAGCCATGTCGACGGGTGGTCTTCCCGTCGCATGCGATGTCTGCAACGCCAGAAGGTCCAGATGCATCCTCCTCGAGTGGAAGTGAAACGTCTGATGCGGCATCGGCTGGTACGCCCACTACGGACATTCCTCGTGGCGGAGATGTCAAGCTTGAAGTTCATGCCCATACCGATGACCAGCCTGCGTCTGTCACAGCCACAGCCGACACTTCGATCCAAAGTTCTGGGAGATCTTTCGGCTTCTTCAGCTTTCTTCCGTTTTTCGGCAACGGTGCTAACAAAGGCTCTGGAGGTGACGACAACGGCGGTTCCGGAGACGACGGCCACGGGGGCTCCGGCGACAAAAATTCTGGCCACTCTGCGGGTCTTGCTTCAGACCCTGACAATCCACTCCAAAAGGTGACGTCTACTGCATCGAACGTTGGAAGTACGATTGCGTCTCGTGCCACTTCGTTTGTCAAAACCGTGCCGGCGCCTGTCACAGTGGCGCTGATTTCGACTGTTTCTACTCTGCTGGGTTCCCGCGTCAAGGCGAAGAGAGATCGAAAGCTTGCTGAAAAGGCGAAGATGGAAGCCGCTAGAAAGAGGAAGCGGGAAATCGAGAAACAGCTCCGACAAGTCTATGAAGAGCTCGCAGCTCCGATTTTGAAGAGTGCGGCGAAACTGGCCGAAAGATTGTATGTGATCGTTGATGGCGACTGGGACACGATGGAGAGCGGAGGTCAATCAGCAACCCTTTCGGCGACATACTCAGCTTACCTCCTGGGTCGCTACCTTGCGACTGTGGAAGTTCTCAAGCAGGAGAGCACTCTGTTGGATTACGGCTTCCAAACTTCGGATCGTATTCTGTCCAATATTCTTGGGCGTGTGCAAGGAGTTTTGTGCGCCAATGATCAATCGTTGATAGACATGCAAAAGACTGAACACTACTTCCAACCGGGTCCTGGGGAGAAACCGATCAAAGCTGGCCTTCTAAAGATCCCACCGCGTGAACAGACCGCATTGGGAGAAATCTTGTTACGCAGATTGTGGAAGGACAAGTATGACTTTATCGACAAAATTGATGATGAAGACCACTTGAAGCGAGGATACAAGGCGATGATCTCATACCTTGAATTCTCTCGTCTGATGGAGAAGGATGCATCCGTGCGCAAATGGTATAAGCCGATAGTTGAAGACTTTCAGAAACTGGAGCAGATTGCTCGTAACGGCGCACGGGGACGTCGCCGTCGACAACAGATGGGTTCGCGTGTCTACTTTGTTCAGTCTGGCCTGCTTGATCTGGTAGAGTTCTTTGACCCGCTGCCTCATGCAAAGTCAATTCCATATTATCGCCGTAGCCGTCTGCGAATCGGACCCCGCCGTTATAATGAAGAGCAGCGCTCCCCGAGCAGTTTGTACAAGCTTTACCGAGAACTGGCCAACATTCGGGATCACCGTGTCGCAGAGGGAGATCTGCGGGAGCGTCTCAGGTTGCCCCACACAATCGAGGTTTACGTAGCTGGTGGTCGTGGAAACACGGATGGAAGCTTTCAAAAGTATGAGAACGGGGACTGTCCGTTCTCGCAGCGTGTATTGATCACCCTGAAAGAAATGGGGATTCCGTTTAAACCAGTTGCTATTCCACCGGATGCGAAGCCTGGATGGTATTATCTTCTTCACCCTCAAAACAAGACGCCTTGCATTTACCATGATGGCAATGTTGTGGAGGAGTCAGGCCATATTGTTTCCTACTTGCACGAACGCTTCCCCGCTGCCACCAAGCTGGCGTCTACAAGACACCTCAAGTTGGCCAGAGGAACACCAGGTTACACAAGATTCCATCCGCATTTCTTGAGATGGATGAGTGGTGACGAGAGCGCAAAGAAAGACTTGGAAGAAGAATTAATCAAAGTGAATAAGAGCATCGAGTTGGTGCAGAAGAAGAATGACGGTACGCCATTCTTCGGAGGAGAGAGTTTCAGTCGAGAAGATACAGCGATTGTGCCAATGCTGCACAACGTTGAGGTTGCAGGGCGAAAGGTGAAAAAATGGAGCTTCCCAAAGGAGTGCACTGCTTTGCAAAGGTATCTTGAGGAGGCCAGGAAGGTGCCAAGTTTTGCGACGACGTATGCCAAAGATGATACGATTGTTGCCGGTTACGGTGGGTTGAAAGCAAGGGGAGGAGAGCCAACATGGCGTTTGGCTGACATGCCGGAATAAGACGGTGTTCGTACTAGCAATGGCTGAGCTTGACCGCTGTTTGTCAAGCAGATGGAGCACTGTGTGAATCCTTCATGGGAAGGAAAAGTTTTTCTAGCGGTAGAAAGCGGGATGGGAGGTGTTTTCGGGCGCAAGACAATTACCCACCAGGTGTGTGTCTTTAATATTCAGTTCGCAGCTGTGACCGAATAGTTAGCTTGATCGCTTAACTTGTGTCTTTCAGCTATTTGCCAAGAAATTTAGATACCTTCGTGCTTTCCTTCTTTGTTGACGTCTGTCTCGCCATGCAGCCGCGCACTCTGAATGTTACATTACGGAGTTTGCAAAGAACAATTCAATATCTGGTGTGCAAGAATTCGTCACTGCTGTCATATGTCAAGTTGTGGATAGAGTACCAGTCATCGTGCGACCTTGTAGAATTGTGTGGGTCTGTGATGATGAGCCATTATCTCGAACATGTTCTAGAAGATTATCGGGATGCTAAGAATACAGATGTGCCTGCCTTTAAAACCAAGAGAGAACTAAACATCCTGAGGAATTCATTGAAACGCATGAAGAAAGCAATGACAAGGAAAGAAAGAAAAGGAGAATAACCTGGACTGTACGCTGCTTGATAGATTATTACTCTTCGTCAGAGAAAGAGTTTTTGGGCTCCAAAGGAGCCCTAATTTCTTGGGATCCTCTGATTGGCTTCATCAAGAGTGATGGGTTGCTTCCAAGCAAGCAAGCTTGGTGATCCCTGAGAGCTGACTAGCGGTTGTACGTAAGACTGCAATTTGGATAGGTACACTCGAAACGATTTTGTGTCTTGATTAGAACAAAAGAATAGTTAGTCCATTGTCTCCTACTCTACGCCTTACAAAGATAACTCACACGTCTCGATCTGATGTGCGTATTTAGACCACTCTTTGTGTGGTAAGTGAAAGGGCATGTAGGGCAATGATGTTCGGACCTATTTCCTGCGCTTCCGCTATTATGGACATGGTTCACATGCTCCCGCAGTGATTCTTTCATTATCATCATGAAAACCATTATGTTTGACCTTCTTCTTCTTTACTGTGGTCAGCCGCCTCTGATTCCGAGGCGACCGAAGAACTATCTATTGATGTCTGTATCTAAAGGTAGTTCTCTCTCTTAAAGAAGACCAAAAACCGTGAAGGCCACTGCTTGATCATATCAACTAACGATTTGTCTTTCAGTTCCTCAGGCGCCGGTAGTTCGTCACGCCGATTATGTTTGACCAGTTTGGTATAAAGGAAATTGCGTGCCTAGTATTTCTAACAATAATGAAAACGTTAGATACCTACTCTTGTCTTTGTATATTCTTGTTGACAGTAAGAGAACATAGTATACTCAGGTGGTCAGCTGTGCCAGATCTGCAGAAATTTCTTCGATGATACGAAAAGCGATCGTTGAGAACAGTATATACGGTACAATAGTTGAAAATGTGTTGCAGAATTCACTTGTTGCACGCTGCCTCTAGCAAACTACGTGTAGAGTTCAACCCGGAGCCTGAACCCGGGCCTGAGGTCGAGCTTGAGTCCGAGCCCGAGCCGGAACCCGAGCCGGAGCCGGAGCTGGAACCTGAGCCTGCGCTCAAGCTGGAACTCAAGCCTGAGCCCGGGCCGAAACTTGAGCTAGAACCCAAGCCTGATTCGGGTTACCCGAAAAATGAAGGTAAGATAAACCTGACCTCGAACTTGAAGGTGAAGCGGATGGTCGACCACACCGGGAACCTTGCTGTGGAGTCAACCCAGAGTTGTTATTTCTTCGGCTAGTCTAGCCACATTGAGCGTTGATTTGTGAGCTAATAACACAACGGAATGGTTTAAACTGCGATCAAGAATGGCAGTTGGGCAAGTATAAACCAGAAGAAGAAGAAGAAAAAAATGACTTTGTTGCAAGTGAAAACAGTACACATAGTGTACAAGGGTTTAGCCCTCTTACCCTTTGTAGATGAGTTACTACTGTACAGTAGATGTGTTCACCTGGTTTGCTGTGACTACTGCTGTCCGCCCGTAAACAGACCGTTGAGGTATTAGAACTTGTAGCTTAGAAGACGTATCGAGACATGTGCAAAATATAAATACGGTGGAAAACGAGGTTTATCAAATATACCATAGAGTTACTAGAAGAGTGGGCTGCAGTATTATTGTTCAGCTAGGAAGAGTGTTCTAAGACGAACACACAAGCTTACCCTTGAGGTTGAGGAAAGATCCTTTCGTACGGACATAGCAAAAGGCACTCGATTGTGAAGACTTTCTGCGCATTCAAGCAGCAGTTCTTGGTGCCTTCTTCTTTGAATCATCCATTGCTGTTGTGAAGCGGATTCTGAATTAGGATTTTGTGAACTTCACACATAGTTGTAACCATAACCGTCCATTATGTTTCGCTCTCCTTGAATGCAACGAGAGCGCATCGTCTTTCGTGCGCCTCTATTCTTCGTACGAAGGTATCTACACAATCCATCGGTGTCACCCGCCACCGCCCCGGCGATAACTTTGTTGGAAATGTGGCATTGCCGCTTCCCGCGCAACGCAACCGTGTAAAGTTACTACACGGCGTGGAGATACTGTACAAATATCTGCGCTCACCAATGAGCGCACAGACATAATGACCAATTGCGCCGTTTCGAACCGACACGGATCTGTAGATACAGTACATCTGCCAACCCATGCGCCACCGCGCTTCACCGCTCTGGGGTCCACCATCCGGGACTCACAACTTTGTAACACAATACAGGTGTTCGTGTGGTTCAGTCTGAGCTCCGCTCTGGATAGATACTTGCAAGTAGCGTTCTAGCTGTAGCTCTCAAAAGCTTTGCTGTTCGTGGTCGTCCTTGCTACGACCGTAATCTCACACTGTGGGCTTTTGTCGCTTTGTCCATGATGCAGCCCTCCGCCCTTCGTGGTGCTGCCTTGGCAGCTAGGTCTTTGTCTGCAACTTCAACTTCGATCAAGTTACCTTCTCGCTCCATGGCTGCAGTTCCCTCTGTTGCGAAGATTAAGGTACAGAATCCGGTTGTCTCGCTCGATGGCGATGAGATGACTCGTATGATATGGGCCACTATCAAGGACCGCCTCATTTCGCCGTTTCTGGATATTTCCATCATCGAGTATGATCTCGGTATCGTCAACAGGGATAAGACAGATGATCGGGTCACAGTCGAGGCTGCGCACGCCATCTTGGAGCATAACGTGGGCATTAAGTGTGCCGGCATCACTCCTGATGAAGCCCGCGTAGATGAATTTGGTCTCAAACGCATGTACAAGTCGCCGAACGGAACTATTCGAGCTATTCTCAATGGCACGGTTTTCAGAGAGCCTATCATCGTTGAAAACGTCCCTAGACTTGTCAAGGCTTGGAACAAGCCCATTATTATCGCTCGTCATGCGTATGCCGACCAGTACAAGTCCGTTGACATGCGTATCCCTCCTGGAAAGGGTACACTCAAGATGGTGTTCGAACATGACAATGGTCGTGTTGATGAACACATCGTGCATGAGTTTGATGACGCTGGAGTTGGATTGTGTATGTTCAACACTGACGATAGTATTTATGGGTTTGCGAAGGCTACTTTTTCGTTCGCCCGTATGAGAGGTCTCCCTGTTATTCTTGCCAGTAAGAATACTATTCTCAAGCAGTATGACGGTCGATTTTTGCAGATCTTTGCCGAAGTTCACAGTGACTTTCCTGATGTTGCGTATGAACACCGTCTTATTGATGATTTTGTTGCTTATATGATTAAGTCCGATGGCGGTTATGTTGCAGCTCTTAAGAACTATGATGGCGACGTTATTTCCGGTACGTGATTTGAATGACTTGTCATGCCATTTTGTTTCTTATGTGGTGCTAACCATCTTTCTCTTTCTGTTTACTTTCCACGAACTAGACATCAGCGCGCAGGGTTTCGGGAGCTTGGGTCTCATGACTTCTACGCTTGTATGCCCTCATGACAATGGTAAGACGATTGAAACAGAAGCCGCGCACGGTACTGTAACTCGTCATTATCGTCAGCATCAGGCAGGGAAAGAAACCAGTACCAATCCCATTGCATCCATTTTCGCTTGGACTCGTGGTTTAGAACATCGAGGGAAACTCGATCACAACGAGGAGCTTGTTAATTTTGCGACTCGACTTGAAAAGGCCTGTATTGATACCGTGGAAGGCGGTACAATGACAAAAGATCTTGCCATTTGTGTTCATGGTGGCAAGGGTACTGACCGTCAGTTTTGGGTTACGACTAATGAGTACATTGATGCAGTGGTTGATCGTCTTGCAAGTGAGCCTATTGCTGACCACGCCGAAGCGTCGTAATGCTTTATGCATTGTGCAAGAATACCTACTACGTGCAGTTTGTTAGAAGAATTGCTATGGTTTTGGAAAGGAATGTGTTTGACGTGCATTTCCCAGTTACTTGATGTTAAGGAAGGTGTGAGGTTTTCTGATGCATGGCGTTCGTAATACCTAGAATTTGCAGCTGCTGGTATGGTGTAGGCTTTTAGCTCTCCTGGAAGAAGAAGGGGAGGCAAGCCTAACGGCGAATATCTATATTGGCCTGTCATTCATATGTAGTAATAGCCTTGACCTCTTTTACGAAGTGATCAATGACTCCTCGGCGTCACAATGATGATCATGGTAAAACCCACGCCTACTTCCGGCGGTGGGAAACCCAGTGCAAAAGCGCATCCGGGGGCTGCCATATGAAGGCCCTACGAACCGATCTTAGGAATTTAGCAGAAACAGGTTTTGATAACTTGTGAGCGAGCGCGCCCAATCAGATGCACAACTCGTTGAAGGTAGGAAGGTGAGGAATTGCTTGTTGCCCTACAAGCCTGACCTGGGTAGAGCTGTTGAAGCTGACTGATGTCCTGGACTATTCGTCCACCTTACCGAGGAAGTTGCGCCCACCTTGTCTTGTGATTCAGTGTACGAGGTCTAGAAGCCTTACCCGCTCTAATACAGACGTAAGCATCCCGCCTCAGACAGAAAATCAAAAGATGCTGCTTATGCTGCAGCAGTGGGACTCGGAAGAGCTAGAAATCGCGATGCTTCTGGATGAGCCACCCATCTACGAATACGAACCCATCCCATCAGGTGGAGAACCATGGCGCGCTGAGGGCCACCTTGCAAAAGCTTCCCGGGACATTGACTTGAATGGATTCGCTTGGTTGTTTGTCGTGTACAAGAGCGATCCGTTGAAGACATGGGGTCAGCGCAAGGTGAAGCTCACCACTGGCGGCGAAATACTCCGAGAAGAAACACACTGTGGCCTGTGGACTGGGCTTTACAGGTCTCTTCGGTATGAGATCATTGTGCGTAAAGTGTATGGAAACATTGTGGGCAAAGATTCAGATGTACGGTGCGCTGTGATTATAGACGCCCGTATTCAGCATGACCCTCCAGACTCGGAGGCGATATCGCGCCCGCCAACAAGAGATTATGAAAACAGTCAACAGGATAGCAGTTTTGATCCTTGTCAAAACGGGGACAGCCACAAGACAGACTCATGCAGGAACGAGACTGCAGACGGAGGAACGTACACTGCGAGCCCATCTTCAGGTCGAAACCAAGGGCGTTCAAGAGGCGGGAAAACAATACTGCCGTGTAGAAGCGATCCTGAGCTGCACTCCGCTTCAGAGTTCAAGAGCGATTCGCCAAGTCAGCGGGCTGCATCTCATGAAGCAGTTGTACATGCTAACAATGTACAGGGAGTTCCGGGCGGTAATCTCGGATATGATGAACCAAGTCTTCATGAAGCTCTTGGTCATACTGAACCACAGTACCGATCGAGAAGCGACTTGTACGGAGAGATCCAACTTGTACCGAAACAGAAACATGGCGCGGTCGTTTCTTTTCTCATTAACGGAGGACATTGCAGAGATGATTGGTATGTCGAGGATGGCTACAGCTACTCGGAGAGGTTTCAGTTTCTCATAACGGAATTCCAGCGACGGCCTTTCGTTTCGGAAGTGCTATCGAGGCTCGGTTTTGTCGTGGGCGCTGCCCCGAACATAAAAGAAACATTACAACCCCATCTTGTCAAAGTGATGCATTCTTTTGAAGATATGAGTAAAGTGACGAAGCACGGCCGATTTAGGTGAGTCTACTCTACCTGTCACTGTTTTTGCTGGTAACATCTCGGACTTGTTAACTCAATATTGATGCTTTGGATCACTTGTTGGCCGTGTTGTTTTTGGTCGTCTATCCCTGTGGTTGAGCTCAAGGTCAACGGATACATGGTGGTCCTTTAACGCTAGCGCCATCTTTGCGGCTTTTCACAGGGCTTTTGATGGATTGAAAGCACAAATATCGTTACAGGCTCGTTAAAGTCTTCCATCCAGCCAGAAAGAACGAACGAGACGAATCGAGGAAGAGACGATTGAGAATCATCACGGGCGAAGCCATGGATTCGGAGCCCGTTGAGAGTCTCAGAACTTGAGACAACTGCAGTGAATTTCAATCCTTGCCAAAAATATATCAAATCCTGAGGGATTTGGGCTGATAAGTCAAACTGCGAGTCTCAATGACCTGTGCAGGGCGGGTACGTTTTGTTGAATCCCCGCTCGTTTGCTTCAATGTCTTCTTCCTCTGCCGGGCTTCGGACACCTTACCCACAACTCCTGGTTTTGTCAATTCGTGTATGCGTGCAAAGCTTAGCAACAGAAGTTGATGACGTCGCGAGATCGAACAGCTTTGTTTCTGCGATACAGGGAGGAGGCGAAGACGCTGCACGGCGCGCCACACACATTCCTCGACGATGAGGAAGCAGAGGAGCAAGACCTTCTCAATGGCGCTGAGAATTTGACAGATGAGAACTTGCAACGCCCCGCGTCTCATCGACGCAGGGCGCAGATGCGGCCAGACTGGGTTTTTACTCACAGTGACTTAAAAGGAGACCTTGCTGAAATGGAGAAGATGTTGAGTCAGTTAAGCGCTTTGTATGCCAAGCATTTGCTACCGTCATTTGGAGACATAGACACGTCAGAACTAGAACATGAAATTCGAATACGCTCTCATCAGCTCACGGAAATGCTACGGTCTGCGGAGCAAAAAGTGCGAGGTATCACCAAAGCGTCGAGAGCCAAATCGTCCAAGCGCGATGTTGAAGGCGAGATTCTTCGAAATATGCAAAAACGGTTCGCCTCACCGTTGCAAGAGCTATCCATGTCGTTCAGGAAGAAGCAAAAGGCATATCTTGAAAAGCTTCAAGACATTAGAGAGTCCCTTAGCGTTCAGTCCGAACCACCTCAAGATACTGTCATCACTTTCGATGAAGCCATGGACTCGTTTGACCCGTCTATGTCTGAGAGCCAAATACTGGCTGTAAACGGAGCTTCTGCATTGGCACAAGAGAGAACGCGAGAACTTCATCGAGTTGTTGCCAACGTCAATGATCTAGCAACGTTAGTTAAGGACTTGGCCAGTCTAGTTGTGGACCAAGGAACGGTGCTGGATAGGATTGATTACAACTTGGAGGATGTCAAGGTCAACACCTTCGGGGCTCTACGAGAGCTGCGTATAACTGATCGAAATGAGAGAAAGCGACATGCTCTATGCTGTATTATCGTTTTGTCTATTGCGTGTGGAGTTATGTTTATCATTCTAGTTTACAAATGGACTTCATAGGATTTCGAAAGCCACATTGTGTTGAACCACCAGTACAAATACTGATTACTCCGTATCTTCTTTTGGTTGGGTATCTACCACCACTTGGCTTTGGTCTGACCGCCGCTCTACTGTATCTGTTCCGCCGTGTGCGAAGGCAGCAATCTCTGGTGCCTCATCTTGTGCTACTACCAGTACAGTGTTTCTTGCACCATCGCGAGACAGAATGAGCTCCGGAATTATGCGGGACATTCTCTGTCTGCCATCGCTATCCAGTGATTGAAGAATTTCATCCATAACCATGAGCGAAGATTGAAAACCAGCTCGCTCATGAGCAAGGTCAGAGAAAGCCAGTGCAAAAGACAGTGAGCATCTTTGTCGTTGGCCTCCACTGAGTTGACGAAGGGACCGTTCACGAATGTCCTGACATCCTTTCGTCCTGACAAAGATACGCTTCGAGATGACTTCCTTGTTGTCCCCTTCGTTTCGGTTTGATGACTTATAATCTGAGAACGCCCGAATTTGAAGGATCAGTTCACCGGCTGACAGCTTCTGCAAGTATTCGTCGGTGAGCTTTTCCAGCCTGGTGAGGCCTTCTTCTAGCACGAAGGAAGGAACTCCTCGAGGACCGAAGGCTACATCCAGCGCTTTTGTGACTTCGATCTTTTCAGAAAGCGATTGGAACTCATTCTTCCGCTTTGTCACGACCTTCTTTTCTCTTTCGAATTCTGCAGATATCAACTTCAGCGATTCTTCGTACGGATTTCCTTCGTCCATCTGCGCCCGTCTTTCCGTTTCCAGATCTCTACATTTAGTTTGAAGAGAATGGAGTTCATCGAGATACTCCTGTAGGGCCTTTTTCTCTGCGGAACGTTGTCTGCGGACACGTTCCCTCTCGTCCAACGCGAATTTGAGCTGGTCATACGCCTCTTTTGCTCGTCCAAAGTTACGTCGTGAGTTCTCAACCTTATTTTCTAAGAAAGCAAACACCTCACGTTTGATATCCTCCAAGTTCCCTTTCCGGTCAACTTTCACTAAGCAAAAGTCAAACAACTGATCTAAATAGAAATTCCTTTCTCTCCGTAGAAGACTTAAACGATCTGAGTATCCTGTAACATCTCGTTCCAGAGCTGCCCGAGTCTCCTTCGCCGCCCGAAGCTTCCGTATCCCTTCGAGAAGTTCTCTTCTTCTCGAGCTGATGGCATTCTTCTCCGTTTCTACTATTTCATAAAAGTGTTGCACGCTCTGTTCGTATTGACTAACCTTGCGTACCTTCTTCTCCTCACTTACATTGAGTCGTTCTTCAATCGACTGCATCTCAGACATAAGCTGTAGCCTAGCTTTCTCGTATTGTACACCATCGAAAGGGCGCAAGCATTTGTCGCAGGTCACCATTCTTGTTCTTAACGGAGTCCAGGTTGGGAGTTGTTTGTCGGGGGCCTTGGATTTGACGGTGGCATATTCCTCGCTTTGAGTTAACTGATTGCGGATCTCTTGAAGAGAAACCCTTAGCCGTACCGTTTCTTCATGGGCATCGGAAGCATTCTTCCGAGCAGCATCAACTCGAGTAAGCTCACTGTAAAAGTTTGAACCTTCACAACCTTCTCCGCCGAGTTCATTGAGGCCTATGAGCTCTTGAAGGTGCTCGTCGCATGAATTAAGTTCACCAATGGACTTGCGCAATCGTGAATCAAATTCTCTTCCCAAGTCCATCTTCCTCAACTCCTCCTTCGTTGCGTCGATGAAGTTTTGTATATTTGACATACGCTTCGCTTTCGACTTTTCCCATTCTTCAGCCTTTTCAGCAAATGCTTGAGCGCGAATCTTTAGATCTTCGTCGGCCGTAAGATTCGCCTTTAGACGGGCCATTTCAGCAGCCGACGACGCGCAATCCACACCAATATTATCCTTCATCTGTTCATCTAGTTCTCGCAAAGCTCTTCGAAGTTCTTTTATGACCTTAAGGATATCATCCGAGCTGTGTCCTATGGCGAAAGACTCGCTGAATGATACACTATCTTCCTCCCATCTACTAAATTCGGCAATCAACGATTGCAACGAGCCATCAATCTGGGCAATCTTTTTTTGTCTCTCCATCTCGAAGTCGTCTAACTGCTTCTGGAGAGATACCTTGGCCACTTCCAACCTCGTTACGACAGCTTCGGCTGCCTTTAACGAAGCTTCAGCTGCTAACTGCAATTCACTGAGCGAAGAAACTCGTGATCTACTCTTTCTCCTAGCTTCTTTCCATATTTCAATTGGGAAGACCAATGCCAAATGATCCTTCAGGGTTCTGTCAGTGGAATCCAAGAGTCCTCTTCCTGCGCCCATGTGTTGGCCGAAGAACACTGAATGTGGAAGTAATGCCCCATCGACAAGACGATCAATTCTGCTCTGGGTTTCTTTCACTTCCAACGCCGACAAATCAACACCGTTTATAACTAGGGAAAGCCCCTGCTTGTACGACCTTCGGAACAACAACAGGAAAATCGTGCACAGCACTGGTTAGAATAAAGAATAATGGCGTTCGCTAAAATATTGGTTGCTTTCCTTACCTCGTCCTGGATGTTGTTCCATTTCTTGAACTTGTACGAGTAATGGACACCTTTATTGCCCCCTGCCCTTCGTTGTTCTCGGAATCGATTATTCCGGCCTGATGGCGCTCCTCAGCAGTCATCATGTCACGAGCCTCCGTAATGACTCTTTCCCCGTGAAGTATGAGTTCCGCAGAGACTGTGCATGCTTTTGAATTATCGTGAACCATCTCCAGTGCAACACCCTTTTCGACAGATCCGTCAGGTCTCGCATCGGTTCTTCCAGTCATTGCCCATAGTGCCGCCATCGCTAGTGACGTCTTCCCCGTTGCATTTGTCCGACCAGTAAGAGCACCATCTTCGTCGCAATCTCTTCCAACAAGAAGAATTATACCTCGTTTGTAAAGTGGGTACTTCACAGGATGTAAAAACGGTCCGAATCCTTCCAAAGTTACTGATTTCCAGTCAATCCTGACGTCCTTTCCTGAGAGACTGGAAGAGAATCGCCCACCAACTTCATGCAATACTTCGAGACCAGCTCTTGTAACATGTGGTCCAAGATTCTTGAGCACAGCATATTGACGGAAGAGATCATAGTTTGAGATCGTCTTTGACGATATTCGAGGTTCAATCATCCCAAGTGGTCCTACTTCTGAGGACGACAATCGCGATCCACTTGCAGAATACTGCTGTTCAACTCGCATGCCTTTTTTCCTCAGATCCTCAACGAAACTAATGGAATCAGAGGAAGAACAAACAACTACCCGATCTCCGTTTCGTAATGCCGGCATCACAAACGGAGAATCGAGATGAATTCGGAAGTGGCGCGGCCCCATATCTATGGGAACTCGTTCAACGACCTGCCATCCCATTGTTCTATCCAATACCAGGAGCTCTTTTTCTTGTCCAGTTTCTGAAGCTGAAACTTGATAAGGGGACCCAACATAATGGATGTTGCCAGCCACGCTATGCGGACGGTGAATGTGCCCACTGTAAACTCTCGTCTGAGTGGGAAAATCTGATGGTTTGAGCGTTCTCGATGAAGACTTGGATATGATTCTGTCCGCCAGGCGAGCACCAGCCACCTCGACATGGCAGAAAATTGCTCGCACTGTTTGTGGCATCAGAGATACTTCCTTTAGGACAGATTTGAGCGCAGTTGTGTCATGAATATAGGGTACAAAAAGGGCATCAAAAACGAGAGAGGGTCTGGTAATGAGCAAACAGTTTTCATCGCCAACAGTAGTTGCAATAGGCACAAGAGAAACACCATGTCCACTGCGAGTAATAAGGTCATGATTACCTGGGATCATGATTAAAGGTACTTTCCACTTCGCGAAGCTCTCGAGAATGGCATTCAAGGGTTCAACAGGGAGATTGCCTCTCGCGTGCCAGAAATCTCCAAGAAAGAGCACTGCAGTACCACGCTTCAGAGCCTCATTATGTGCGAACGAAAGCACTTGCAAGCATGTCTCCAGGGATTCTCTCTTGACATGCAGGTCTGATAATACAAGAAAACGGTCTTTACTCCGCAGGGAAGCAGGGGTCTCGACGCGTTTAAGGTGGGCAGTGCAAACATTGGTGCGAAATTCTCGTGGTCGCGGTCGACGAAAGTAAAGAGGAGCATGAATACGAGCAAACGCAGTCATGTCGCCGGTCTTGATCCCGTTGAGCTGCTAGCGAATCATCAAGTTCAACCGTGAGAGTAGGTCTCCTTTGTCAGGTTTCACCAGGAAGCCCTACAAGAAGTTGGGCGTCGCTACTTCTAGTCAGAAGCGGCGTAGCTGTGTTTCCTTCTTCTGCGCGAACAAGGCACTGTCTTCCACGTTAACCCTATACCCTCACAAATTTTGAGATATGTAGTCAAAAGCTGAGCCTCACCTTCAGGAACAGCTGGAGCTTGACAAAGATGCAGATGTCGAATCAGCCATGCGATAAGCGAAACAGGGAATCTCTTTGAGCACAATTTGATCCGTATCTGTCTTCACCCGCCATCTGAATAGGATTTTGCGAAATTGTGATCAACACTTGTCAACGAGCACCATTATGGTGCTCCTTGACAAGTGTTCAGGTCTTTTCCCACACTCCCTTGCAGAGTATTGCTGAGTGAGAGTAGATATCTGCCGTTGTACAATGCTACCCAAGAGCAACGTTAGCCCTCTTACCCCTATACCAAGCTTTTTAGATAAGCGTCAGTAGCGAAGCGAAACGCCTGCGGTCGAAAACACCTAAGGGATCTAACACTTTCCTTTCGTAGCCCAAGAAGTGTAGCACAGCTACTTATTTGAAGTCTAATGGCCGCGGTAAGGAGAAGCTGTAGGTTCTTGGATCAGTACCAAACCCACGCGCACGAGAAAATTAACGTACGCGTCGCACTTGAACAACAAGAACAACTTGCGGATTCACGGTGGCTCTCATCTTGGAGCATGACGAGGATGCCAATGACATTTAAAGAGTCTCGCACTGACAAGGGATGAAAGATATGCTGTTCACCGTGTGGCTTTCTGCTCGAGGTTGTCGGGAGTGAATATCTCTCTCTAATATGTAGTACAGAGCGAGAGGGATGGAGAAGGAGTCTGTACTACAGAGAGGTGAACTACATAAGACGTCGTCTAGAACGGTTGACAATTAGCTGAATGGATCGAAGTGAATATGCTGTACATGAGCCCAATCGCAAAGTATCAGTTCTCAATAAGTTTATTGATAACCTCGGTGTTCATTGAGCCTGTAGTTATTTCCTGGTTCCTTGGAGGTGTATGCACGCTCCCTCCAGAAAGTTGTGTTTCATCGCCAGCACTCTCGTCGTTAGCGACAGCCTCCAACCACTTGCCGTACTTGAGCGAAAGGTTTGAACGAATCCGTTCAAGACGGTCGACAGTGTCCAGTAATACTTGCCGCGGTGAATTGGACGAAACAGGTGCAGGCCGTTGGTTATCATGCACCTCATCCGACATTTGATCTCCATTTAGCTCGGGTAACTCCAATGTATCTTGTATTCTCTCAGCTTCGGAAGGTGATCTTTCGAAATGTATGGCTTGAGATACACCTTCAAGCACATCCACCTCTTCCAACAACTTCACGAGCCCTTCTTCAAGCGAAGGTGACAGAATCCTCCTGGGTACCGCAGAAACAGAGGGATTTCGTTCCACGTTCTCCTGAGGGTGATCGGAGTTTGACACATTTCCATGGGGTTCTTCCCGCATAGGTGTGGTGGAAACCGCTCTTTCGGGTTCTGACTGTGGAAGGACTTCTGGGTTCACTTGTGGACGACACACATCATGCTGAGCGTCAGACATAGAAGGGCTTTGTCGAGACGGATGATTGTCAGGCATACGACGTTCTTCGAAAACTGGGCGTACATCTTCATCCCGTGAGTATACCGTCGGACCAAAGCGAACTCTCTTCACAAGTTCTGTACATTCTTGTTCTAGGCTTGAGATCCGCTCCGTAAGCTTACCATTCTCTTCGATTACAAGGCGCAGCTCGTCCCTGAGCTCTTGCTCCCGTCTGTTGTGTAAAATAGGGGCAGGCTCAACTTGCTCGACATCATGAAAATTCCGCTCTCTCGAAGACGGAATTGAACGATGTCCGTGCCATTCACGTTCTAACTGTTCAAATTCTGGTTCTCGCCGAATATCGAGCGGATCCATATCGGCGTATGCACCAGAAGCACGCAGGGCTGAAGCAGGTGAAGTATCTCTTCTCCCGCGTACTCGTGGGGGGGTTACATTCTCAATGTTGCCCGCCCGACCAGAGGAAATTTTCTGATCCACATCAGCAAGCACTGCGTTACGCTTGCACTCGCTAACTTCGTCTTGTAAACGCGAAATGACTTTCAGGTGGCTGTGTCGTTCTTCGAGGAGTCGCTGAGTATTCCTTTTGATATCCGCAAGCATGATACTTAAACGACGAGCTTCTTTGTCAGAACGGTCCTTAGACTTGAGCCACTCATCTCTTTCTCTCCGCAACGAATAGAGCTCGTGAAGCTCCTTCTGGTTCAGAAAATCACGCTCATCACAGTGCTGAGACGAGCGTCGGTGGTCTTCCGAAGCAGCTCTTCTGACGGGAACATCATACTTAGGAGTTCGAGGCGTAAAGCGGATATTTCTTTTTGCTTCACCGAATGACACTCTATGGCCACTATCCCTGGGGGTATGAGAACTAGCCCTTCTTTTTCTCTCCAGCTGGCGAACCTTCCGTTCCGAACGATCTAGTTCGCCCACCAAACGACGAATAGCGTCAGTATGACGTTTCTCGGCGTCACCTGCAGCAACCAGGCCCGCTGCAATCTCTGCAAGTCGCACGTCGTTTTCCGTCGGAGCTGGGGTGACCGGCGATGCCCAGTGCACAGCCGGGGCTTGCGGAAGATGTTGGCCAGGGGTCCAATTCACGGCTTGCGGAGAAGGGGCAGCGTTGGAGGCGGGATTGCCGGTGAGCAGCAAGGCCAGGTATTTATCGCGAACGGAGCGAAGGCTAGGCGTGCCGTCCAGCGGCGTCGCTGTAGCCATGTCAAGATGGGGGTATCACTGCGAGGAAGTGGTGCTGGTCAACACGCATAGCATAGCAGTGAGGGGGTACTGGGGAAGCAGCGGTTGTGGGTGGGTTGCGGTGGGAGCGTGTTGAGGGAGGGGAGGCGTGAGTAGAGAGCTGTTCTTGACAGGAAAGCGCGGTCATTTGTCATGGGTGAACAGTACGCCTGATTTGGACTTGGCGCCAAAACGACGGCGAGCTCGTTCTCATCGCCTTTGCACTGCACGAGAATCCATTCGTCGCGCGCCAAGTGTTGCCGACACGTACTTTTTCCCGCGAAAGCAAAAGTGCAACCTGGTACCACGCGTTTTCCTGGCAGAGCTGCCAGTGGCAGCTCTCTGCTTACACAAGCTGTAACGTTTGATCCCACCTCGTCCGCGTCGTCGCTCCGCTCTTGAGTTTGCCGCGAGTGGCAACAGCCACCTTCACCTGGATTGAGCGCCCATCGCCCTCGACGTGCCATGGGCGGTGACAAGGTCGAACGAGAGCTCGACGGCACTATCTCCGTACTTCATGCTGCGCAACGTGCGAATCTTTTGAACCGCCGCGAAGTAAGCGACATAGTTCGCAAGCGTCGGCACCACGAATACAACCTGTTGCGAAAAAATGTCTCCCGCACCGATTATCTTCACTATGCAGCCTTTGAACGTGAGCTTCACTTAATATTGAAGCGAAGGGCGAAACAGAGGGAGTTAACCAAACTTCAAGTTGAACGCACTGTCGACAAGACTGCCGCTCGCGTCAACCTGATATACAGCCGCGCTGTGCAAAAGTTCCGATTTGACGAGGATTTGTGGCTTCATTATGCAAAGCACTGTATCAAAACTGGTTCTACACGAGCTGCAGCGCGTGTCTTTGCGAAAGCTATAGCCTACAGAAATGACTCAGAACGTATCTGGCTCGCTGCAATTGCTTTTCACTTCGACACCAACGGCGACGCAACTGGAGCCAGAACCCTTGCCCAACGAGCACTCAGAGCACTTCCCAAGTCTGTCAAACTATGGAAAGAATACTTTCGACTCGAACTTTGTTTTCTAGGTAAACTAGTCGCGAGAAGATTGGCAATTGGAATTCGTCCCGACGCAGAAGACGGTGATGACCAATTTTCTGCACTGAACCCAGGTGAAAACCAAATTTCCGGTTCCGGGGGCCTATTGGATGGAAACACAAGCTCTGGAGACGCGGATAGTGGATACGAAAGCTCGGATGAGAACAACACTGATAGTGCCCGGAAAGACACCACCCGTCAGAACAGCCAAGCTGTCATGATAGAAATGGAGGATAAGAAGTGCCCCGCGAGCGCCTCAGAACCAGAGTCCGAACAAGGACCCGGCGTTGCGGAAGGAACAGATAGTGCGGACCAGCAAGATTCGGAAAGAAGGACGGAGGTGCAAGACACTACTCGTGATACTGATGAATACCAAGAACACGATGAGACTAATAGTGGCGAAGAAAGTGATAGCAGTTCTGGTGCAGAAGGTAGCGACGAGGAGTCTGGGGAATCTGAATGCAGCTCTGACGGAAATGACGAAAGTCGTACAAATACCCTCTCCTTTTGGGAGGGCGGTGTTCCCTTTGCCGTATTTCGAAATGCTTCTGATCGTCTAAAACTATCGGACATTGACCGAGCTGAATTCTGGGATGTCGCGGCCAGCACCCCTTTTGTCCCTCCAAAGCTATTGACACATATGCTCATATTTATGAAAGCAAAATACATGGAATGTTGCGTGGTACAGCTCATTTCCATTCGTCAACCATGGGATATTGATCGCACGACTCGCAAGAGAAGTCTGGGGAACAAGATTGGTGAGGAGAACGGAGAGATATATCTCAGTGAAAGTGACGAAGTGGCCTTGTCCACTCATGCACTTGAAGTCGCAGAGCTTCTAAGCACTGCAATTTCTTCTACCTCTTTTGCTCGACTCCCAGACTCTTCAGTTGCAGGAGTACGCTTGTTGCTTCAAAACTTCAGCGAAATTGTCAACAACACATGTTTCTCTAAGACGTTCGAGGACGCTGTAAAGGAAATACTCTCGCGTTTTGAAGCACATCAAGCTCAAGGTATGTTCGATGTTGAGGAGCTCGAATCCGGCAAAGGCGCATCTGCATCTCAACAGGACATGAAAGAGTGGACGTTTTCGAAGTTTGCGTCTCTGTTTCAAGAATCTAACGACGGATTCAGTGCGAGTCCAGAAGTGTACGACGCCTTGAAGCACAAGGTAATCGTTCCCTTTCGAAGTCTTGAACAGGATCGACTTGTGTGTCTTTATCTCTCAAAAGAAAACAACATTAGCCAGATACGCAGCTTCACGAAAGCAATTATGGCATTGCCTCCGGTAACAATGGAGTCTTTGAAGGCTGCGATAAATGCAGAATTACGGATACTTGCCGACTCTAGAAAGAATGATGCTACAATGATTCCTCAAAGTGACCAAGTTATGGTTTCTCACACAAGAAAATTGTTCAAACTAGCAATATCTCTTCCGGCAGCAAAGAGAGATGTGGATCTATGGCTTTCTTACGTGGATTTCGAGAGGTCAGTCTCTGGGGACATGAGAGAAGCATCAACAGTAAATTGGAAAGCCACAAAAGTATTAATGCCATCGTTCCAGGAATCATTCACAGAACGCCAAACACTTCGAAATCTAGCCCGATGAATCTCACCCTCTAACCCCAAGACTTCGTGGGAACCGCTCCACGCAGGGGTGATAATCAATGGAACCAACTAAGCCAAGGCTAATGTCAACTGTACATATACTTCAAATATTCCTTCGTCTATTTGGGGGCTTTGAAAAGTCTTCACGGTTCTACTTAGTGGCCTCTTCGACATTAGCAGCTAAACCTTCTTCAACAAGATCTGCCCTCTCTTCACGGGTCCAGTCGTCATCTGTTCCAATTGACACCTTTGAGACACTGAAGAGTCTTTGCTGGCTGACGACAGCAATGGCCATCATGACAGCGCACAGGCGGAACACGGTTGCGTTTTCCACGTTCTCATAGAGAGTTGCGCAAACAACGATATTCAGAGGCACTCTGAAGTAGTTCATAATCGCAGATCTTGTCACTTCTGGGACATATTTTGCGCGCATAGTTCCCATTGCGGGGAAGTAAAGACCGCAGATAACCTCGAAACCAAGAAGAGCCGCGTAAATCTCCCAAACATTGCTCGAAACGGCTGTAATGGCGAACATCATCACACCTAGAATGTACATGTTACGCATAAACAACTCAGCCGGTTGAGTCTTGAGAAGGAAGACAAAGAGACTGCTACCAATCATGATGCAAACCATAAAGGAACTGAAGATCATGCCATGGGGAATCTCTCCTAGCTGCATAGAATCAGACGCAGCCTGCAAGGCCGGTGTCCAACTGAATACCATAAGATACATGGCAGATTCGAAGCAGGATTGAATGATGCCCACT
Organism: Gracilaria gracilis; assembly: GCA_030374805.1. Classification (NCBI taxonomy): domain Eukaryota; phylum Rhodophyta; class Florideophyceae; order Gracilariales; family Gracilariaceae; genus Gracilaria; species Gracilaria gracilis. The sequence goes on along the minus strand of JARGSG010000247.1, from coordinate 356,840 downwards.
AGTAGGATTTTCTCATCTGCAAACATCATGCTCCAGGCGCTTCTTAACCCCCCTCCAACGGATTGTCGACTATCACCATAATTCTCTGTCCAAGTGGCAAAAACAATGACACCAAGGATTCCCAAAACTATTGCAGCAGCATCAAATGGGGCTACTTTTCCGAACTGGCTTGCGGCGGCTCCAGCTACTTGGCCTGAAAGAATGGCAACAACAGCGTTACCGAATTGAGCTTTGGAGAACACTTCAGACAGTAAAGTGGGATCGAACGATCGACTGTTGTGTTCAGAAACAAGCCATGACTCAAAAGCGGAGAAAAGGATGCTAGTAGCAATTCCAGCGAGAAGACGTCCTACCATTAGAATAGAGAAGTTAGGGGAATGTTTTGTCACACAGGATAATGCGTAGGTGATAACAAATACAATGACGTTGAACTTTCGGCCGTACTTGTCGGCAATCGATCCAACAAAAGTTCCGAAAACGGCAGAGGACCCGAATCCAGCTATGAAAAGCTGTCCGATCTCCTTCTTTCCGTAGCCGTATTCGGTGTAGAGGGCATACACATATGGACCCTGTAACCAATCGGCTGCGACAGCAAGCAGATATACGATGAGATAGTTAAGTTGAAAGGCCTTGAATTCCGGAGTTCGAGAATTCTGAGTAGTTGGTTTGCCTTCAGAGATTTCAGGACGAGATTCCATCATCCATTGAGCTGCGCGCACGATGATGCAAAGCATCATTAACGCGGCAAAAATGTAGCCGTACATGATTCTTGTGGGATACAGACACCTCACGTAATCAGAGCTTGATCTGATACCTCGGATATCTTGGACGAAATACGGAAGTCCAAGAGTTAGGCAGGAAGGATACAGTCACTACCAAGCGTTCAAGCGTTCACCCCTGATAATAGTTGCAGCACCAAACAATGAAGGATTTGAGTTCCAAGCGATAGCTCACTAGCATCAAGGCAATACCGTTTGACCCGACGGAGCAGTACAGGGAAAGCAGAGTTCTTGACGGAATCACACTGAGAAAGAAATCCGCAACAGAACAGAGAAACACCCAGCTTAGACCTCTTCGAGAGTGACGTCTTGGCCTTTGGCTATGATCAGTATGATTGGGCCGCGATGTGACACGGCTCAAGGCACAGAATGTTGCTCTTGAGTGTCAGCCGAACAACGCTTGCGAGAGTGCTTACGAGAAATCAATTGTCACTGCATGAGGCGGTAAGGACGGAGATAACCTTTTCTGAGGGTAGATATCATCGCTACAAGCTATTAGGCATCGAGCCACGCATGAAAGGATTGTGTTTGTGGGAACGGGGAAAGAAAAGATGTGGCAGAGCATGGCGCTGAATTTGACGCTTCAATCCAGTTGCCGAAAAGTCAAATTGAGTTTTTGGACAGTGTTCACCATGTCACTGTCTGTCTTGTTTGAAGCGCCGTTGAGCGATTCGGGTGCGCCGCAAAGAGCCAGGATGCTGCTCTCCTTCACTTGCAGTGCTCTGGAACATCGATGATCATCTACATCCAGACATGAGGAAATCGATCTGAATTGCTGAAGGGTTTGAAGAATGAAACTACAGTTGTCTCTGTGCGATATTGCGCCACCATCTTCATTTAATTTGGACGTCGGCCTTCAATTCCACGCCCGCATATATCTTACCTGTCCTGGTAAAACGAAGGTAGAGGGCTACCATCGTAGTCACTAGAAGGGTGGCACCCACAAGTATCTTTGCAATTTGTATGTTTCGAATAAAGACGAAGGTACAGTGTAGATAGATATGGAAGTTAATTCTACGTAAGTTTGTATCATCTATATGTGATATCTGTCGAAATGTGTGGTTCTAATTGCGTCACGAGTTCAATTCAGCTGCGATACCGTGGTGAGTACGACATTACACATTGTTAGGCAGGAATTGGTAACCCTCTTAACCTTTTCACTGCTTCTCAAGAGATGATTTCTGCAAATGCCATTACTTTTCGAGCTCTCCAAAGTTTGTGCCACTGGTCAAGCTTCTATGAGGTGACAAAAGTATGTTGTTAAAGCACATCTCTCTATCATCAGTTCGTACATGTATCATAACCTTATTCCTCATCCAGAAGACAGACAGCAGATGCGAAGTCAGAACGGCTGCCGAGTCTGTCAGTCTGTCATCTCTTGTCGGACAGTTCGAAATCAGAGCAATCAAGAGGTCAGAAGAATGATCTATGAAATTGGTATTTTGATACGTGTATAGCTGACAGAAAGAAGTTCTCTTTCAGCTCGAGAACACACATCGATGAACTCGGCGTCTGCTTCTCTTGTGGGGCAAGTTACTCCTGCGCGTTTATCACAGTTTGTACCAGTGTTCTTCGTCTTCCATAAATTTTTAGCCCCCAACAAAAACTTATGGAGAGGTCGAACGTGACAGTGACGCCAGGACGACACGCATGACAGGCAGAATATTATTAAACGTGTCGAAAACATTGAAAGCAATCGGATGAATAGGAGCCAACATATGAAAGCCTCGAGCTTTCTTACGCACTCTTGGTCAGCGAATCTCTCCGGTGTCCTCGAAGGACAGGCAACGTCACCTGGCAAACCTCTCGGTCAGATTACCCTGCGCTGCGGCGTTCCACACCACACCCCATATGAGGACACGGTTTAAAACCGATATGGGCCAACGGTGCACCCGGCACGGCGCATATCCAGCAGCCAGTGGACTCCATTCGGGAGAAACAGACTGATTGACACCAGCGCTCGCTAGTGCAGTGTAGAGTCTCCCGAAGTTCCAAGAACCGCGGGCGCAAAGTCGTAGTATGTCATCAATTCCAAAGCATCTTATTTCCGAGGCCCGCGCTTCCCCGATTGAAACTGCTCTTTCTGGGTGTCCGCAACGCATAGCGCCACACAGCAGCAGCGCACGGTAACTACAGTCGCCGCCCTCTCTTTGACCACGGCGAGCGCACCTACGAAACATAATGTCTACACAACAAACAAGTGGGGCGCGCGAATCCCGCTCAACCACAAGTAGCCGAAGGGTTGGCCGTAAGAACAGCTGGTGGACTACAGAGTGCTTTTCACTACGAACAGAAGCCGACGCTACCTCTTCAGACGCAGCGCTGTACACTACTTGCAACGGTTGTGGCTGGAAGAGTAGGGCTGCTACACCGAACGCCACACAATTGGGGCATCACCTTCTGAAGTGCTCGTTTACGTCACCAGATGCGCTTGCTAAACTTCTGAAAACCCCATCCTTGCTAAGAGCCTATCGAGAACTGGGTAGTTCTGCCGAAATTTTTGGTGTGCCTGTCACCCCTTCGAAAAGGCGAAGAAGAAGTTCAGAGGGTGTCGCGCGCCGAGGGGATCCAAGCGATCCCAGGACAGATGAGAGATCAGACCTGGGAATTCGGTCCTTGTTGCATCGGGAGCGCGCCTTGACGGATAAGCGCAGCTGTTTAAACGGGATACTAACAAGATTAATTGTGAATCATATGTTGCCGTTTACAGTTTTAAGCAAAAGCCCGGATCAATGCGAGCTACGCGAATTAATCAGGCTATTAGACCCTCGGCTTGAGGAGGATGTTCCAACGATTGCTCGTATGGCGGGGAAGGATGTGCAGGCATATTATCAGAAGCAGTTGAAACACGTCAAATGCTCCATATCGGCTTCACTTCGGCAGGCATACGGCACATTAATCTTTGACGGCTGGACTGACGCCAGCTGCGAGAGCGTCGTGAACGTGCTACTTACCATTACCGGTGTCGACAAGACGAGAAAGTCGTACTTCTTGCGTTCAATTTATACAGGCTCAGAGAGTTGCGATGCCAATCTATACGCTAACATTGTGGATTCGGTTTTTTCCGATTTCGGAGATATGACGCGCGTGTGCGCGATTGTGAGTGACAATGCTAGTTCCTGTGTGAAGGCGAAGGAACAGTTTGTTCAAAAGCATAATCATATAATCGCAAATCAAGACCAGACCCATGTTGCGAACCTACTCATGCAAGATATAGGACAACTAGATTGGGGTGAATGATATCCTGGCTTCCGTTTCAGGAGTTGTAAGCGATTTAAGAAAACACTCCAAACTTTATTTCCGGTTCAAGCAACTGAAAGAACAACATAATACCGAACTCCGTAACCAGGGGTACACTACTACGAACAGGGAATTAGACAGCTACGGACGCATCGTACCACTACGCACTGCGGTTCTGCCCATGAGGATGGCACCGACGCGGTTTGCTAGCTCTGAGGGAATGCTACATTCATTTCTGAGAGGCAAGACTGTGTTTCAGAGACTGGTGGACTGTGCTGATTTTTCTACGACTTTGTACACTGCAAGAGGTGAGCAAAAACGCGACATGTTTGTATCAACCGTCAAAGATGACGCCCTGTACGAGAAGTGTTTAGATGTGTATCATGTGTTCCGTCTCATGAGACACTACCTTCGAATTTTTGATGATGACAGTTCGGTCATATCTGAGGTATACCCGTCCACTAATCAGCTTGAGCAGCAGCTGCTAGCTCTGCCACTGACGCCATTCTTCACGCAGGAGCGAAAGGACCAGGTGGTTCACGCGTTCCGCAGAAGACGCAATGGTGAGGCCCGCAAGATTCCTCTTTTAACCTCTCTACATTCTGTGTCTTATTGTTTGGACATTCGCAGCATCAACGTAGATATCGCGCCATTCAATGCGGCGATATTGAAACATTTACGGGCATATGTTGCGTCGGATGTGTTCCCACCGACGCGTAAGCTGCCGAGCTCTGGAGGAGTGGAAGCTGCAGTTCATGACTTGTTTGAAGAATTAACCTTTACGCGACTATCATGGAGGACTCAAGCGGATAACCCTGGTCAGCGGGATGTTCTAATGGCTTTTAAAAACATTCCTGTCGTATACTGGATACAATGCAACAACAGGCAATTGTTAAGAGAATTCGCGCTGCGGATACTGTCCGTAAGCCCGTCCTCATCGAGCGTCGAAAGGAGCTTCAGCCTCCAAGGTAGGATACGCACACCCACACGCAACCGTTTGCACCCCATGAAGGTGGAAATGATGATGTTCTGCGCCTTCAATCGGGCGTTAACATCTACAAGTCGACGGGCTCGGAGTTCAGTGCGTAGGTCCCATGTAGAACTATATACATCGTCGTCAAGCACTGTTGCGCAAACTAACACGGATAACCTGGTGTCGTACTTTCTTGTTGAGGAGAACGTAGATATAGATCAAGAGGAAAAGAACAACGATGAAGAACTACTGGACTGGGAAAATGTAGAAGACGATAGCGAAGGACTTCCCGAAACAGGAATAATGCGGTCTCTATTTGAGTAGAACTGAGTGCAGGTTCATGTTGACTTACCCGGTAAGACAACTGCTAGTGCCGTCGATGCTGCAGGTAAGGCTGTTCAGCTCAATGAGTCCATCTGGCAGGAGTTTCTTGTGAGTTCTATTGTTCGCGATAGGTCGTCGAGTGGAGGAAAACCCTTGCATCCCTGTCTGCGCGTCATATCTCCTCCATCGCTTGGAGTAAATGCAGCCTTTATTGATGCTGTAAAACAGAGTTGCGCGCCGTTGGCATCTTTCTGGACGCGACGAGTTAGAAAAGGAAACAACCTCTCCCGCCAAGTCTAGAGCCGCTACTACAATTCGCGATCACTTCATTCAATCTGCGCTCTATGACCGCAGTGCATTTTTTTGCCGACGAACGCTTGTGCGAGGTGGACAAAGATTTTGCAGCTTATGCGGCCACTGCAGCTCGACTGGGAGGTGACTGAGAAAAAGCCGACGAGATTGTGTAATAAATTCGAGGCAATGTCTGCAAGTGCAGAAGAGACAGAACTAAATACTATGAACAAGAGACTGGTAAAGAAGGGAAAGGCATCCGATGCATTACTCACGACTGGTAATTACCGTCAATCGGTCTTCGAAACGCACGTAGATTCGCTCGGAGCATCTGAAGTAGACTGTGCTTGTTCTCCGTTATTAACATTACCACACTCCTCGGGGGCGTTGTCTTCTTTGGAATGCGCACTGATCGAAAGAATTAAATGCAGTCAGTACTAGAATGCTTGGTATGCATGTTATGTCAGGACGTACTTGAATTTAGATAAGCACCCTCCATTAGAATGACACAATGTGGATAAAGTTTTACGACCACATAGACATTTGTTGTCAACCACGAAACCGGGAAGAAAAAGAGGACTGTTTGGTGGTACATCATCATTTGTGGTCGAGAGGAGCCTGGTTCTGTACTTTGAATGAACACGGGGGTGCTGCTGCTGCTCAGATCGGGGTTTGATACTCATGTTTCTCTGTTGATGATTAAAAGAAAGTATGAGATACTTTGGACAAGATGGGGAACAAAATGATTCGTCTTGACTATCAACGTGATGGAAATCGGGTATCGCAGCTTTTGGAATCCGTCTTGGGTCCTTGGCAAGGACTACTTGCCATGGACTCCTTGCTTCGGGCTCTGGAGCCTCAAGTCTGAATGACAGCCACTTAGACTCGGTGAGCCAGTCCAGTAGAGATATGCAGATTCTGCCCTGCAGAATCTGCAGTGCAATTAAGACCTTGGTATTGGACGAAATAGCCACACTCCCCACTGGCGAGTGTGGCTATTTCGTCCAGTCGCCAGTGGCGAGTCGCCAGTGGCGAGTCGCCACACTGTGTTGTAAGTTGTAACAACACTGCTGTTTCTTCAGTCCGAAGTTCAGACCAAGTAACTCTGTAGTTGCATACGAAAGAAAAGAACATCACGCTTTCTGCTTTTGTGAAAAACTGTATTGAAAAAGAAGCAGAAGGCTGTGACAGGCAAAGTTTTTAACAGAAGGGACGTGACGAGAGGGTCACGGAGAAAAGTTTTGGAAGTTGTCTAACGCTGGTTTGTACTGAAGCTACGAGCTCGGTATCCGGTAAGTTCCCACAGGAGAAAACGTGAGCTTCAGAGATTCGGTTAACTTTATTCCAATGCCTGCCTCAGAAGCTCCGCCTGCTCATGAGGAAGCCGTTCCGCCGAATGTCGCTCATGCATATCCTCCACAGGAGAACCCCGCTCCGAAGCTATTGTTTCTTGCCCTACTTACTGGATCTATTCTTGCTCTTGCGGTTCATCGTTTGGACCATACCGTTAAGACCTCCATCGTAAACAAAGTAGCTTCTTTTGCAGGAGTTTCTGAAGGAACGCCGGGAGTACCTTCCGTGGCTGTGTGTTACAGCGGCCATCTGGGAACCTTTCCGCATGTCTTTCATCAAAACTTGGATGTAATTCGCTCTGTCGATAAGAATGCGGACATTTTCTTCTACGTTGATCCCAAGGATGATTACCATCATGAGCATAGTGGAGAGCACTATGTGGAGGAACACGACCTGGGGGTTCTTCAACCCATGTTCAACGCAATGAAAGCCAAAGTAATTCATACTTTTTCCGCGGACGCCATCAAAACCCCAGAAACGTCTCAATGCTACATGCGTGAAGGAACGGACAAGAGTCATTACAGCCAGCACTTCCTGCAGTTCTACGCAGCACACGAATGCTACAAGATGATTAAGGCCGAAGAACAAGCATCTGGACAAAAGTATGAGTGGATATTGCGTCTGCAACCAAACATGAGGATTCATGTCTCGCTTCCATCGCCAGACAAGCAACCAAGAGTTCATATGAGCGGTACCGCGATTGCGTTGGTACCAAGAGCAATGGCAGACGATTACTTCTCCGTTGTGCAAGCATTCGAACCGGATGGTTGTGGTCCTCTTGATCAACTAGGAGGGGGTCCTTGTGAAAACTATTCCTACGAGCACGGAACTCCAGAGTGCTTGCTGATCAAATGGCTGAGTATGGCCGATATCATTCCGTCCAATGGAGTTTTCGTGAAGCGAAAGATCATGTATCCGACTTCGCCAGAAAACCCAGATCTATAGGCCCCGCATATGTTAGAACGGATGTACGCAACATGAGATGTAATACTTCGTTGTACAATCTGATTTGAAATACTTCATGTCCACTTACTGTCATAACCTCTCACTCACATACTAAAGAAAGGCAAGTACTTGTCACATTGGCATTCGAAAGGTCCTCAAGTTTTTAATCAACGTTTCTTTCTTTGCACTCAGATATTCTACAAACCTACAATGAAGAGATAGGCAGTGACGACAATGGCCACAAGTTTTCTGCATCTATCAAGGGCTTGATGACGTTGAAAGAAGCCCTGAATATGCTCCAAGCCTTGCTCACTCGCTCGATAGTCGGAAACGGCAGCATTGCTCTCCCACATCCGTAAAAAGCCACAGCGAAAAAGTGAGTGACGAGTAAGAATCGCTGTGGCTTGATTCCACCAAGCATAGATATGGGATCATGAGTCATCCTTCCGCCCCTACCAAGATATTCGAAACAAGCATCTCGCATGTCCTTGAGGGCTGGGTCGCCCTTTGCGCAAAAAAGTGTGTATAGTGCATTGGCTAGAATATTTATCGTAGTTGACATGGGTTTCCGAGCAGAATAAAACACGTCAAGCTTGCGTGAAACGGTGTCGACATCGGATAAATCGGGCACTTCCTTGAGCAAGTTGCGAATGATGGTGATATCTGACAACGCAACCGTCATGCCACCGCCCGTAAGCGGGTGGCGCATGTTGAAAGCATCTCCTAACAGAAGTGCTCCAGGGATGATGTCTGCCGGGGCAGGCATGACTCGGTTGGGCATCATTCTCGACTTTCCGTTTTTGACGGCGCACTGGAACGGTTTCTGAAACTGTAGCGGAATTTGAGGCATGACGACGTTTAACATGTAATCGGACACAGCGCCAGTGTACTCGCTGGAAATGTCGACGAGACAACGGACTTCACGACTGCTTATCCTGTAAAACAGCACTGGTGAAGGGTCTGCAAGTACCACATGGCCGTGATTGGGGAAGGGAACGTCGGACATCTCCAGCAGCAAGCCATGAAAGTTGGAGTAAACTGACACTTGATGTTGAGTAGCAGCTCGCTTCCGCAAGCTACTTGAACAGCCATCGCAGGCGATAGTTAGATGGGCGTAGGCGCGAGCGAGACGCTTTTCATCATCACGATAGCATACACCGATGACGTTGCCAGACGAATCTTTCTCAAGCGACACAACATTTCCCTGCACGAGAGAGACGTTTTCATTCTCGAGCGCAATCTGACGCAATCTCTTCAAAAAGCGGCCGTTGTGAAAGCTGTAGCCCACTCGCTGCTTGTGTGACGGCTCGGTGTACGAGATAGACTCAGAACGACCATCAAGGAACATGGCGTAGCCATAAACCGGCTGCGCATCAATGCCAGAAAGCGCGTCGCTAAGCCCAAGCTCAGCGAGTTTCTCACAGCCACCCGGTTGCAAAAGCTCGCCCACAATACGCGAAGGCTCGCTCAGCTCGCCATCGGCAGCCCGCAAATGGCGCTCGATGCACAGCACGCTTCGACCATCGCGCGCCAAACAGTTTATCAACGCGCCGCCGGCAACGCCGGCACCGACGACGATGACGTCGTACGGCGACGCGTGCTGCATGGGGCGAAGCGCGACCAACGGGCGCGCGGGCGGGAGCAAGCGGCAAGAGGTGGTTGACGGCGAGGCGGACAGTAGAAAGGGTTAACGTTACCTAAAGCATCAAGTCGACACGAAAGCGCGGCGCACGCGCGAGGGCACCGCGCGAATGCGCACGCGAAGCGACACGGCGCGCCACAAACGCGCCGACACAGCGCCGCAGCTCCCTCAACGAGTCGTCGTCAGCGCACGCCGCAGCTCCACGAGCCGTTGGTGATGTCGTCCTCATCGCTCATTGGCCGTGGCAGCCGCGGCTGTACCGGTGCTGCCGCTCGTCGTCGCGCGCCCAGCTGCGGGCGCTCACCGCCCATCACGCACCACGTCGTCCAGCTGGCACAGTGGCAGTGCCGTCTACACGTGACATGCCATGTCATGCTGTCGCGGGGGTGGCTGACACCTGCGCGCGAAATTCAGCCCCCCAGAAGCGACAGCGACGCGCCCGCCGCTCGAACTGTTCGAACGGCAGCCGCGGCTACCATCGTTGCCAGCGCTTGCGCTGCACCGCGTCCCGCGTGTCGCTCGCGCCGCTACGCCGCCGCTCAAAGCCGCACGCTATCCATCGCCCAACCCCCCCCACATCGCCGCGCTGCAGTCAGCGCGCCGCCCGCTATGCCATGCACCTCCTCACCATACTCGCCGCCCTCTTGCTTCTCTTCGTGTTTGTGATAGCCGTCCCCGTGCAGCCGCCCTCCCTCGACGACGCGCACGACATGCAGTCAATTCTATCGCTGTTGCCCGAGTCCGTGCGCGTGTCACTAGCCGATGACGCCGGCTTCATGTCCGCCTTCGTGCAATCCTTCGTGCTCATTCTGGCATGTGAACTTGGCGACCGCACTTTTTTCGTCGCGGCAATTCTCGCCATGAAGTCGTCGCGTCTCACCATTTGGGCCGGTGCACTGTCCGCCCTGGCCGCCATGACCGTCCTTTCCGCCGCCATTGGCAAGGCCTTTCCGCTACTGCTTGACAAGCGCTACACCTCCTTGGCTGCCGCCGCCCTCTTTTTGTACTTTGGGCTGCAGCTGCTGCGCGACTGGTGGCGTATGCGCCGCGTCGCCAAGTCGGAGAATGAGGAGTTGGCAGAGGTTGAGGAGGAGCTTGCCACCCCGGATAAGAAGCCCAAGCCTTCTCGACTACCGGGCCTTCCGCCGGCCTTCATGAAATCGCTCACCATGACCGCGCTGGCCGAGTGGGGCGATCGTAGTCAGATTGCCACCATTGCGCTCGCCGCGTCCAAAGATATCTATGGCGTCATTCTTGGTGGCGTGCTTGGTCATTCTATCTGCACTGGGCTCGCTGTCGTCGGCGGCCGTCTTTTGGCCTCCAAGATTTCTGAGAAGGCTGTCGCGCTTACGGGGGGTGTTTTGTTTGTTTCGTTTGCAATGATTACTGCCGGCGGTTACGTCGAATAATAATTAGCATACTGCAACTGTCAACCTCTCACATTGTCTCGTCAGTTAGCGTTCAATACCTAACCCGGACGCGCTCACATCGTACGATGATCGTTGTCCTGTTTGTTTGGAGAGCGGCTCTTAGTTATACACAGCTTGTCGCCATCCCCGATTACCCTTTTTTGGTCGTCTTGTTTGTGTGTCAACAACTAAAACATTGGTTTGTTTCACACGCTCAATGGTTTTTTCTCAAGTATGCCACGATGCGCGCCACGTCCCTGCAGTCGTGTTCATTGTACCGTGCTACATTTTGAACCGTTTCAACCTTTGATAACGATGATGCCTTGTTTTTATGCACAAGTTCCGCTGCATATAGCACAGCTGCTATTGCATCAACGCCATTCTCTACTCCTCCTTCGGTGTCTCTTTCTCCACAATCATCCAACAACCCTAAATTCTGAAGAGCTCTTGCTACGTTTTTGATAGAATTGTTCAAGCTTCCGCGGATGGACACGCAAGAAGTGGACACTATCTTGTGCACGTCCATTATCTCATAGTTCCGAAAAGGTGCTATTTCATGAACCACCGGCTGAGGCATGCGACGGAAGGCTTGCTTCAACAACTGTTTCTCCGGACCCCACACGTGCACGAGAGCAGGTTCTTTCATAGTACGAGTCACTGCATGCATATGCTGCAACCATTCTATGATTACTTGTTGTTCCCCCCGTTTGTCAAGGGTGTCGGTCACGAAAACTTTGTGCTGCCAGTTGCCATCTACTACCTGGCCGCAGCCGATCATAAACACCAGCGGGTCTGGGATGGTCTCAGCAATTAAAGGCGATTTCGGATAAACATCGAACACCCCGCCGTACTCTTGCAACAGCTCCGAGTCGGTATCATCCGATAGTTTTGTAGTATCATCAGCGTACAGGTACTCTGCCGAGGCGAGCTCCAAGTCGACGTAGAACGATCTCTTATCGATATCAGGTAGCATCTCACCATTCTTACTGAAACGATGAGGATATTGCCGACTAAAGTCTTTCAAAAGCCTCCAGTTTGCCTTGTTGTGCGGTATGATTCTCGGAGTGACAACAGGGCCATTGTACCCTGGCTTGCTCTTCAACAGGGTTTGCGTCGTAAACAACGACTTTGAACCCAGCGCTTCCGCCGTGACCTGATGATGCGAATAATCGTTCGGAATGCCTTTTGTCATCGCTTGTTCAGTGGCGCTTCTACTGACGCCGGACACCAACGTAAGCTCGCGCAAATTGTGTGCGAGCTGCTTCTTCGCGTTCTCCCACGGCCAGTCGAACATGGACGCGCTCTTCATATTCGGTCTCAAACGTGGGTCAGACGTGGTGCGAAGCAACTCCAAAATCGGGTTGATCGCCTGCGCGCGGTCACATGCAGCAGCCAGCTTCGATGGCTTACTTGGAGCCAAACGTTCGACAGCCTGCATCAACCACGCGTCGCCTTCATCCACCACGGCCATGCGCCATTTCAACGCATCCAACGCGCTCTCTCTCTCGCGCTCGCGCAACTCATGCAGCGGGAGCACCGCCAGTTTCCACACCTTCTTGTCAAACACGGCGGGCGCGTTTTGCTTGGCGTGCATATCAGATGGTTTATACGGCACGGCACCTGTGGCAACAGCCTTCTTGCGCTTTGGATGCAAGCCAATGATCAACGCCTTTCCAACATCGACGCGCTGCGATTGTGACAACAACAGATTCCACAAGAAGATCTCCTTCTGCAGCTTCTCCAGACACATGTTCCTAATGACAGCCGAGCCCTTTGTCTCCACAGAGCGTCGTTTAATAGCGACGGCGATATAAACATACGGCTGTTGCAGGTGAGAGGCGTCAAGAGCGAGATTGAATATATGGTCTGCGACATCAGCGCGCAGCAAGATGGGGACACGAGCAAACAGCCTCGCACGCTCATCGGTGAGCACAGCGCCGGCGATCATCTTGACGCCCCGCTGCATGGCATTCGTGGTGCACTGACTCTGCTCACTAGTGCTCATGACGTGGGTGTCGGTCGGCACGCACAGCAGGTGGTCAAAGCCGACGCGGCGCGCAAAGGCGCCTGTGACCTGTCGACGAAACTCAGCACCGAGCGTTCGCATGCGAACTGCGAACGACGCGGAGGGTTTCCAATGCGGGAGCTGGTCATCTCGCAGGATGGCATGCTGCGCAGCGTACAGGTCGAGCAGGTCGAGCAGATGATTGTGAGAGAAGGCATTCTGCGTGGCGTACGTATTGACCCAGTGGGCGCTGTTTCTCGGCGGCAACGCCGACAAGTTGAGCACGCGCTCGCTCATGCGGGTGGTGCACAGACGAGGCGCTCGGCGTGGACGCGGCGCAGCGGCAGAGAAGGCGGCGCAGAAGGCGTACCGTTGGTACCGCGGGTACGTTCGGGAGCAGCACGACGTGCAAGCGGCGCAGCGCTGCGTGGTGCGGTCGCCTACTGCGGCCATGCGGCGGCGCGTGTGTGTTGCGCTGGCGCCTTGCGCTCTCCATGGCACGGCGGACGTGCGAGTTGGCGCGCGGCCGTGGCCCTGGGGCCATGATGGAGAGCACTTTTTGGTGATTGTTGGAGCACTTTGGGTGGTGTACACAACAATGTACACGTGGTATGCGTGTAACGGACGGAGATGGTGGCCATTCTGGCGTCTACTGCCGGAGTTAGCGGGTAGAGGGTAGATAGCGATACATAGAGATAATGCCTGGAACTGATCAACTTGAGACGATTGTTTGTTTCAAGTGCCGATTGGGATAGCGTTAACGCCTGCACTGTGCAACATGCACAGTAAGAACGTGAATCGGTGCGCAAAACATACAATGCTGGATCGACACTACACGAGTATGAAAAGGCGCTTATCGATTTATCGAACATGGTGGGTGACGGCACTCTGTGGCGTGGTATCGCTGTTCTCTCACGCTGACGAGTTGGTTTTGGAGGGAAAGCATCAGCAACCATCTGTCATGAGCCGTAGACACTAGCTAGTGGATAGCCGAGTCAACTGGACGGTTAGAAGCGGCTGCAGCCGACCGAAGGTATGTATCTATGTACCTTCGTATGTATCTCTACGTGCGTGCTGTCAACGCCGAAGCGTGTTACAAGTTAACACAGGTGCGGGAATTGAACAATTCATCGTGGCCACTGCACAGCGGCCAAACGCGGCGGCAGCTCTAAAAAAAGCGGCGCGAAAGCAACGTGTGAGCGTCGTATAAACGAAAGGCGCGAGCGCGAGCGGGCGCGTGCGCGCGCGCGCTTGGCGCCACGTTGGTTGGGCGCGCGGCGCGGCAGCGCGCGCGCGCCACACGCGCCGTTTACTGTAACACCGTGCCAGCATCGGCCGCCACGTCGGCGCGCCATCGACGCCAGACGTGTGCGCGACGCGCCACGAGGCGCTATCGCAGCAGCCGGTCGCCCGCTCCGCGCCGCTCCCCGCGCGCGCCGCCGTTGGCAGCGGCGCGGCGCCGTCGCGTGCGCGTCGCGCGACGTGATCGCGCCGCGCCTTTTTAGCGCGTGTTGACGCGCCCGTCCGCACCGCTCACTCGCGCCGCACATCACAGCTGTCAGAACTGGTGCGCTTTGTTCCCGCTGCCTTTTAGATCGCTGCCTCTCATCAACTTTGCTCTCGGTCGCACCGCTGTGTCTGTCGCTCTCTTCATTGCTTCACCATGTTCCCGACCTCGCCGTTGTCATCGACCATGTTGCTGTCTGTTTTGCTGCTCGTCGCCGTCGTGGCTGCGCACGACGGCCAGATCCACGCGGTCAAGTTCACGCCGCAGGACATTTCGCACATTTCGTACTACGGCGACCGAGCGCTGTACCGCCCGCAACTATGCCCCGCCTCCGTCACCTTTACGGCGAGGGCGCGCCCCATGTCGGAGCTTGCCGATGACAAGGTCGCCATTCACGCCTCGGACATCCTCATGGACGACGAGCCGTGCACCGGCTCTGCACCCACCTTGTTATTCTCGCCTATTGGAACCACCGATCACCTTCCACCACAATGTAAGTTTTCACACTTGTTTCAATTGGCTCTCTACTTGTGATGGGTGTTCTCTCTCTAACCTCTGCTTTGGCACCGCCGCCACTGCCATCACGTAGGGCTGTTTGAGGATTCGGCGCTCACAAAACAACCCGTTAACTTCACATGCGGCTCCAAGCGGTATGCCATTCTCTACGGCTACCTCAACGACGTCAAGACGCCATCCGGCTTCTTGGACGACTCAGTTGTGTACCTAGACTTTGCGGTGATCCCAAACACGCACCCATTCTCGTTCTGTTCGTACGCGGCGCGCAGAACGGACGGAGATCGCCCCGTCAACTACGAACCGTTCCCCACGGTTGAGACGTGGAACAAGGTAAGAGAAGCACGCAACCTGCCACCGCTGCCCGAAGACCAGAGCACCGACGACGAAGAGCTGATGATGGGCAGCGACGAGCCCATGGAAAGCCCCGAACACATGGCCAGCGTGGTGGTGCAACCCGTGCAGCCGTTGCCGTTCCCTAGCCCAGAGGCAATGGTGCGCACGTCGCTTGGCGTGCGCGTGGTGGAGGCGGTCAGCAACGTGATAGGTCCAACACTGTCGTCAATTCACTTGTAGCGACGCGCTTGCGGTCTCGATGCACCTCCTTGTACAGTCTGTGGTGTGAACACCATGCTTGCCGCCTGTTTTTCGACTTGTTGTTGTTGTTGTTGTTGTTGTAAAGAACTTGTGATGTCAATGTTGCGAATCAACCGCGCCACGTGGCGCGGCTGCTGATAGCACTGATCTGCTTGCGTGCTAAAGCTACCGAGTATCCCGTCGGTGAGCGCTATGACGAGCTCCAGCTGTCGCCGTAGACGCCCAGGAACAGCAGCACCACCACGCACGCAATCGCCGCGAACAGCATCATGCCGAACGCCGCACCCAGCAAGTAGAACAGGCGGTTCTGCCGTTGATAGCCGTTTCTCGCGCGCCACCCGCACAGCGGCAGCAGCGCAAACACGCACAACACCGTCGAGAACACGCACCCGCCCGTGAAGTACATCAGCCGATGCGTCTCCGTGCAGCGCTCCTTGCCGCGCTTTGCGCGCGCGGCGCCGCCGTCCACGCGGTTCATGCTGAACTCGCTGCCCGCCGCCTCCATCCGTATCCCGTACGGCTCCAGCGTGGTGTCGCGCCGCAGCGAGGACGACGACAGCGTGGCGCTTAGCGCCGCCACCGGTGCGGGCTTGCTTGGAGCGCGTGTTGCCCTTGTCAAGAACCGGTTTGTGCCCGCCGTGTGCATGCCTTGTTGCGGCGGATCAGGCGCTGGTGGAACGTCCAGACCGTCCTCCATGTTGCGTGTGCGCTTTCGAGAGCGAGATTCCAACCCGGATGCTGCGTTGGCGCTGAGAGCACGTCCAGATGTGCGCCGCGCACCGATTATCTACAGCTCCTGTACCGTTGGTGCCACAACGGTACAAACAAATACGCCGCGCCTCTCTCATTTCTTGCTCACGTGCTGCCCCGCTCTGTGGCGCGTGTTTCGCCACCTCGGACGCGCGACTAAATGCTCTGAGTGCTTTTGTCCACCACACCATCGTTGAGTCGTCAATGATTATTGTCTCCGCGCACTTTTGGTGCTGTTTCACATATTTGCTATTTTCTATACCGCAACGACTCATCAAAACGCACCATCAATAAACACCTCCGTCGCGCTCAACGCTCACAACTTGTTTCACTCATCACGGTAAGCCACCGCGTTCAACTGAATCAACGCCCAAATCGCAGAACAAACCCTTCTTTTTCCTGTCCACCGTGGCGCCGTTGTGCATGCGCCCATTTATGTCATACCAGCCCTGTGTGATACAAAACAAATCGCTCGTGTATTTACTCCCTTCTCTTACATCGTGACCATGCACCTGCTCAATATCTATTATATCTATCGCTTTATTCATTCTCGCTGTTTCTGTACGCAAATTCCTGCTGCTGCTCACAACTTGTATAAACACGATGTGACCACCAAAACCATCTATCTATCTTCGTATTTACACTCCCGTAGATATGTACTGTACCAGCACAATGCCAAAGGCACTGATGGTGCAGCTTGTGGTTTATGATCCCCAACCCTTCTTCGTACACACCTCTTTGACGAACAAAGTTCAACATCAAACTTTGTATGCATATGCTCTTTCAAATCGCATCACAAACTGTCTTTGAAGAGCAATTCCACATTGTCATGCACTGTAGATAATTACTGATTTACAAATCATTAAGGCCAAAACGTCTGAAAAGGTCCAAGGTCCTCCACCGGCTCCTCCTCACCCAAGGATAATCCCCTGTAGAAAGCAACCAGTTGTACGGAATCACTTTGAAACCAATGTTGCTCCTGCATTCTCACGTATACAAGGTTGTAACCTGTGGTGCAAAAAAAGTTGCCTCCGAGCAAGCCGATGCTTTTCTTTGCCATCCCTCGCTACATATTTAACACGATCAGCTCTTCAGCACAGTCAGGATTGCTTTAGAACAACTAAACATATGTGCGGTAAGAGCTCTGAGAAAAATGTAGGGACGCCATGATTTTGTGAGGTGAAAAAGGGCGAATGTGATTGTATTTTTACAATGTGAAAGTATCCCATAAAGCTCTGTTATACAAGTGGTAAGAGGTTTGTCTACGTCAGCTGGTTATGGTACACGATTGGTCCTGAAAAGATGTTTAAGAGTTCTATGAACGCTTCTACAACTTCACGAGTGATTAGGACTGTGTAAAAGATGTCATCAACTAAACTATGCGGGTCAAACGAGAAGTGATTCAATAGTTTTTGGTGGCTGCTAATTTACTAACAAGCTTGTTTCCATTTCCTATTGAACGCTTCCTGGACTGTTCCAGTGTCTCACATTCACAATGTATGAATAGAAAGCAGTACATTTAAAGAAATGTGGCCCGAGCAAAACATGTCGGCTGACGAGGATGGGGGTCAGCATCATAGTCAGACTACCCGAATGAAGCATTGTTACTGATTATCAAGTGGACATGATGCTAAACTGTCTTTACTGCGTCGTCGCAGGGGTTCTGCGTCAGAACTGCATGCTTCATAACGTGTCGACATGGTACTCAACAATTTGTAGAGAAGAGTCAGTAAAAACCTTATTTGTGCGTTGGGCCAACCTAATAAAACTACAACATGGTGTTGCGGTATGACTCATCATTACAAATGCAATGCTTCTGTAGCAGTTTTGCAAAGTAAAGTTGAGCACAGATAGGAGCAAATGTTCATCTACGGTATCATCAGTAGTAGATAGTACGTTTTCATCTGAACTGGGTCGAGGATGAGCATACGTGGTGTTTTGGAAGAAGCTCTGGGAGTTACTTTGGTACTGTTCAAGACTACATACAGTAGTGAAGGGGATGAAGCTACTGTAGATGGCCCGATAGTGGGCAAGGAAGATGGAAGACGAGTAGCCAAGAAGGTTTTCTGCCCATGACTTCGGAGTTAAATTGCCTTGGAGATAATGGATACAAGTTCTGCTTTCTAAAGTGTACCAACGGTACCATCCGCTATGAGTACCGTTGATAATCATTTTACACATCTGTCGCTGAATGTATCTGCTGAGCAAAAGTGGCAGACGCGACGTTGTGATCGGCGCGGATACTTCTTTCCTTCTCCTTGGAATGCTCAACGATGACGGCAGTGTCTAACTAACATACCGGCGCCGGGAATCACGTTCCCAGGGTGGGAATTTCCCACTGGGAATTTGTGGATCAGGGTTTTTGTCGATTTTTGGATCTCAGGAGATTTCCAACATCGGAATAATTGATGATGGCTCCGCGGATGCCCCACGCTCTCCGCCCACTCGCGCGGAGAGCCTCGTCGCCGCAAACACACACTGTCGCGGCGCGCTTTGCTGCCCCATCGCAACCGCACCGCCGCCAAAGCTTCACGTCCGACATGTTCAAAGCAGCCTTCGTGTCGTCTTTCTGCGCCGGTCTACGACCAACGCAGCGCCTGGCGCTGCACGAACGCGATGGCGCTCCTCTTCACCGGCGCTCCACCTCGCGCCGCCGCGTGCGTATGAACGCCGATCCGGACAACTCGCCGGCAGACGCGCAGAAGACGACGTCGACCGCCAGCGCGCCCTCGTTTGATACCGACATATTCTCCAAGTTTGTTGATTCCGCACAGCAGAAGATTGACGACTTTCAACAATCCGTCCAGGAGGTGGACACTTCCAAGCTGGTGGACGACACCAAGCAAGCTTCTTTAGGGCTTGTGGACAACTTTTTAGCGGGCGATTGGTTGAATCGAGGAGAATTATATGGTGCCATTCAGCTTGTGTTTGTGATCTTCATATTGCGCGGCGGCGGCTTTCTAGACTTGCTTGTTAACTTTCTGGCGGGCCCGGCGCTTTTCATTGTGGGTGCCGTTATTTCGGCAAAGTCCGTGTTTGACCTTGGACCCAAACAGCTGTCCATTTGGCCGTCACCAGTGCCGGCAGGCGAGCTGAAAACAGACGGCTTGTATGAATACGTGAGACATCCTATGTACGCGGGCGTTTTGTTGGCGAGCGCTGGCTTTGCTGTGGCCACGGCGTCTCCGTCGAGACTTGCGCTTACGATTGCGTTTGGGGCGTTCTTGATGAAGAAGATAGACGTGGAGGAACAATTCTTGAAGGATTCGTATCCGGGCTATGAGGAATACATGCAAGAAGTTACGTTCAAGCTGTTACCAAGTATGTTTTAAATGTAAATTGAGTGTTCACTTGCGGCCGTACGCTCGGCTTTGTTCAACAGGTCAACATGCTTTACGGCAAGTACGGTTGGTATACGAACGCAGTACAGTATCTAGGTCAAAGTAAGCAAGTTGCACAGCCTGCCCAGCTCGATACGATGATAGCGCGGTGGGGTTAAGGCAATTAGATATGGGTGAGCCACAACAAATGCTGAGGTTGAGGTTGGCTGAATGAGGATTACAGCTTGGACATGTCTACGTGTAGAGTTACTGAAAGTTGGTGTCAAAAAGTGGTAAGAGCATCTCCAGTGGCAGCGACACCATCGCAGCAAAGGACCAAATTCGTAGCAAACGTGTAGCCGAATAAATGGCTGGGCGCAAAATAGTCGTTTGCTCTTTTGCTTCTCGCTCGCGCAGCTCCAGCGGTCATTTGCGAGCAACAACCATCTCGATGTCAATGATTGACAACGAAATAGATGAGGAGTTTGAGCAGCTCATTGCCGACCTCCTCGACAGTTCAGACGACGAACAACAACCCACCAAACATGGTGGATCCCACGCAGGCAAGGCGCCAAACATTGACCGCAACAGAGCGGTAGGTGCAGCGCAACTCTACAATGACTATTTCGCGCCCGATCCCGTCTATAATGACCATGTATTCCGAAGGCGGTTTCGCATTCCCAAAGAACTATTCACTCGCGTGTGCAGCGCCTTGCGCCAACACTTCAAATACTTCCAGCAACATGCCGATTGTACGGGTAGGTTCGGCTTCACCTCGGAACAAAAGGCAACAGCCGCCTTGCGAATTCTAGCTTATGGATGCGCCGCCGATTTGGTAGATGAGTACGTCCGAATAGGTGAGTCCACCGCAGCCGAATGCTTACAACGTTTTTGCAAAGGCGTAGTTGAGTTGTTCGGGCCGCAATACCTGCGTTCACCAAACGCAGAGGATGTCGATAAGCTTTTGCGAAGAAGCAAAGACCTAGGTTTCCCCCGTTTGGTGGGAAGTATTGACTGCACGAAGTGGTACTGGAAGAATTGTCCAGTCGCAATGCGAGGGCAATATCAGGGGAAGGAAATGAAGGCGACGGTAACATTGGAGGCGATTGCGGATGACACTTTATGGATATGGCATGCGTTCTTCGGTGTACCGGGTAGTGCAAACGACCTAAACGTATTGCAATGCTCTGATCTCATGAACAAAATTGCAGACGGCTCCTTTCCCCAGAGGTGCACTTACTACTTGAATGGGAAGGAGCACACCGTACCGTACTTTCTTTGTGATGGAGTGTATCCTCCTTTCCCAATATTTGTGCACACTGTACAAGACCCAGTGACGAAGAAAGAGAAGGTCCTCTCCACCCACCAGGAGGCACGGAGGAAGGATGTAGAGCGTGCCTTCGGGGTTCTCAAGTCAAGATGGCATATTATTGATCGCCCATCCCGCTTCTGGACGGTTGATAGCATGCGTATAATTATGTTATGTTGTATAATTCTGCACAACATGGTGGTTGAGTATGGTTTGAGCGAAGAAGAACTACTGTGGGGATCTACATTGGAGCCAATATATGGCAATGTATGTCACAATGGAGGCGCAGTTTGGTGGAACACAGAGCAAGACATGTTCATTTTACCAGGATCAATTGCAGCCCTATGTAACTCGAAGCAGTTTCTAGAGAACGTAGAGAAGCACGAGCAGCTACAGAAAGACGTCACGGATCATCTTTGGGGGCTACATGGAGCGGTATACATACAGAGGAAGGAGATGGCGGAAGCGAGAGCAAATGGAGACTCTTGGTTGTAGTGTAGTTTCTTTTCTCACGCGGTCGCTCGAGCAGCTCCGCTCGCAAGCTCGCTCCGCCGCTCTCCACTCCCTTGTGAGATGATTTTCGATTTCTGGAGAGCGTTCTGCAATTTCGCGTTAGTCAAGTCATCGAAAAGGTCGACAAATCTCACATATTCTGGACACTACCAGATGGGGGTCCCGGGGTAGAAGTGGCGTTTTCGTCTGGTTCGGAAGCTGTCGCATTGGGCTTACTCTTCTTAACACAATCCCGACGTAGCTCCTCCAGTACACGCTTCCGCGTTATCTTGAAAAACTCAATAGCTTCCGGACAATCGTCAACATTAGTGGTAAAGAGGCTAATATCGTTCTGTCGCTTCAGTTCCTGCGCTCGTTCTTTTTGAAGTTTGATTGCGTCCCGGGTGAGTTTCATCTTCTCTTCATGTTGCCGTTGCTTCTGTAGCAATCCCTTCGCAGTCTTCCTCCCAATGGGACGGTCGGACGGTTCCCCCTTGGCTTTCGGTATCCCCGTTTCCGTTCTGACCACGGAATCACAGTCCAAACTTGAACTCGGAGAGGATGTCTTCTCTATCTTCGAAGACGTGGTAGGTACGAGTGCTTTGTTATCACTCCGATCAGACTCAGTCCCGAATTTCGGATGTTCACGCAACACCTCCCATGCCTCCTTGAATTTGAAGGGCTCTCCTGCATCATCCTCCAGATTATTAAAGTCTACTCCGTTGTACAACGCTGTAGCCATCTTCAGGTTATCGAATTCGGTGTACCCGCTGCGGTTCATGCGTTTCACTCTGCGGTAGCACCCAGAAAACAAATGGCACTTCGCTGTGAGAAGCTTGACGCGATTACGAACAGATTCTATTGAACGCACAGCGCGGTTCACTGGCTTGAAGATGTTATTGTAAAGTTTAGTGATACCTTCGTAGAACATCTTTTTTTTGCGATCAGTGCCCAAAATAGGGTCCTCGGATGCTTTCAGATAGGCCCGGGCGACGCAAACGTCCTCGTGCGGTGTGTAACTAGGCCCTCGAACAGACTGTTTCTTCACGTCTACAGCATATTTGGCGTCGTTCATTGCAGCCAACGTATTGCTGGAATAGGAAGAAAATGTCGTTCCACCTGATGTGGTGTGGAAGACGGGTATGTGTTGAGGTTCCCACGAGTTGTGGGATCTTCGTTGAAGATTGCGCTCACTGTGGTGCGTGCGGTTCAGGTGTTTTGGTCAAAGTGGCGCGAAATGGGTGGGCTCTCTTCCAATGGTGGTCGTACACGTAGAAAGTACGATGCTTCTCGTTTCTTGAACAGCTTCAGTTTCACGAGGCAAATCCTACGGATAATGTCGCTCGTTTTGAAGCTGTTCAAAATTTTGCTTTCCTTTTTTGGCCGGTGGAGATGTGGTGCATAGCAGAATGGTGTTTTTCTGTTTTGCTATGTACCTGGTGGAGATGCTCTAAGTATAGATTCTATACGCAGCATGGTTGTGATGATGCAAGTGTTATTACGAGGCAGAACTGTACTCGTTTGTTAATGTTGGTGGACTTGGGTGGAGAGCAAAGTTAGTGGTAATTGACATGATGATGATGTTATTGAGAAGAGGAAATGAAGAAGAACAACAAGGAGAGAGTTGATGGGACGAAGCGCGAGTGCTGAAAGATGGGTTTGCTTGTGCACACGATGAATTGCAGAGCTTAAAGTTGAGGTTTCATGTTGCAGACTGCAAGTTGCAGTGCGACAAGTGCTGCCGGTGGGAGGGCTGTAATCACGGCCGGCAGACGTTCATCTGCGCCCCTGGAGACGGCGCCATGGCGCGGGGTGGCGAACAACAAAGAGGCGCGCGAACGAGCAGCCCTCGGCAGCAAATAACGTTACCCTTATACAGTATATATATCCAAAAGCGCCACGCGGAACTGCAGCAGCTCACGGCAAGCAGCAGCGCGCTGACAAGCGCGCGCATACAGCGCGCGTGCCGCACGCGCCGCCCATTGGCGCAGACGCGCGACACACCCGCCACAACCGTCGCATCGCGCGACGCACACTCAGCCAGCGCGCGCCATTCCCACAACTCTCGCGTCGAAACTGCCGCGCCGCCCGCGTGCTCTCATTACACCGTTGCACGCGCGCGCCTTCACGTTCCCCTCCCCACTCCCACCCCCCCCCCCCCCCCCCCCCCCCCTCCCACCGCCCCGTCGCGCACTGCCTCGCGCTGCTCGCCGTTGCGGCGCGGAAGGGGGGGGATCGTACATTTTAGATAACTCTACTTTGTTCATATGGCCGCCTCCGACAGTTTGCTGCCGCGCCACGTGCTCTTCAACGCCGCGCTGTACGCGGGCGCCGCGTTGGTGTACAGCGTCGTCATCTTCTCGTTGGAGACTGCCAGTCCGGGTGAGTACGTCTTCTTCGATTCGGACCAATCCAAATGGCGCTCCATCTTCAACAACATCGCCATCATATCGTGGCCCCTTCTCTTGTTTGGCGCGCTCATTCTACTCGCCGTTCGTGTCGGCGCCAACGTGCGCCGCCGACGCCGCAAGCGCTCCAAGAAGAAGAAGCGTTCTTCGTCCAACAACTCGCTTTCCGAACGAAACACCAGCGATAACAGTATTGAAGTGCCCCGACTCATCCCATCCACCACCCCGCCGCCCGTGCCGTTGCGCTTGGAGAGCGCTCATCGTGAGCACTCTCCGCATCTGCTACACCATCTCACCGGCAAGGTCGATGAGGAGCGCCCGCCTATCACGCGCGCAAAGTCCTCGCGCAAGGCGAAGCGAGCCAAGTCAAGTACCTTTCACGTTCCCAATGGCTACGTGTCCGTTAATCGCCCGCAACGTTTGTACGCTGCGATGGGCTTTGTTTGGGTGGCGGTGGGGCTTGCCATGACCGCCGTTGCGGCCGCCATCGTCTTCGTCGGACAGAGGGAGCGCTTCAGCCAAGTTGCCAACAGTCTCGGCAACCAACAAGAAGATTGGAAGACTTGGATCATTCCCATATGCACTGGCGGCATTCTCGTCATTGTGTTCGGCACTCTGTCCATCACCACTCTCATCAAGTTCTTTTCCACTTTCAGTGCTCGCCCTTCGCTTCCCTTGCGAACTTCCGCCGCATCGGAGGGGTCCATCAGAGAGGTGGATGATCTTGATCTTCTGTACAAAACCGGAAAGGAGTTACCGGACGACGACCTGGAAGATCCTCAACTTCCAAGTGTGCCTCCCCCCGTTGCTATCGGTCGCAACAAGGGGATGATCGACGCTACCATTCTGCCCAATGCCCCTGAGCAGAGCACCATTAATCGACTGATGCGACAGTTGCGAGATATGGGCTTCAGAAACCCTGATCAGAACATGGCTGCATTGCAGGCATCTTCTTTCGACCTTGAAAAGGCGAGTGAAAAGCTTGCCAACACTGCAACATAGTGCACATACATATCATGATATATACTCTACATAGTTCAAACAAGCTTCATCGTGATGTAATCTATCTTTATCTACCATTTGCCCACGCCGTACCACTTGTTTCGAAATTATCGTCTTGCTCGTTTGTGTGATCACTGTGCAAAGGGAGTGGTGTGTATATTTTGGGCTCTAAAATCAAAAAAAGCATCAACAGGTCCTTGTTTGATACTTTCCCCGGGACTGCTTGTTCTCTCTCTCTCTTTTACCTCGGAAGGTATATCTATGAGCACTCTATAATGCGGAACGTTTTTGTTGAAAGAAACGTTCTCTCACAAGGAAAGCCAACACTCTCTAGCGGGCCTGTGCTTGTTGGTACCGTTGTAGCGTTAGGAAGTTGCTTCCTTCGTTCTACTTCACGCATGCGCACTGCCACTCACACGAGTCATACCCTCGTCGATGCTGCTGTCTAATTCTCCACCAATGCCGTCGCCGCCGCTCTTATTCAGCCCTTCCGCTGGTGAAGTCTCCCTTCTCCCTCTTCATCGCTCTTCCTCGCTCATCCGCGCTCCCCCTTCTTCGCACCTCTACGCTCGCTTGAGAAAAGATTCTGTGGGAGGAAAGGGGGCTTTGGTGAACAGACTACACAGACCGCATGCAAGGGACTGATCGCCTTCCGTCGAAGACTTCTTCATTGTCTGTATGCCTGGCTCTTGCTCAAGATCGTACCCAGCGTCTCGCATGGATTCAGCCGTGTATCTCACTCATCTTTTAATGTACAAAAGCTGACAAAGTCCCCATACTGTTCTAACCAAAAGGTATCCGCTGAGGACCAAGGCAGCTACGGCCGCATACATCTCTTTGTAGTCTGGTTCTGGAAGTTTGGTTTGAGACACATATACGCGACGATTTCTGATATTGGAATGGTTATGAATACCAAGTGAGCCACGTCTTTCCGCTTTCCGTTCTGTATTCTTCATGCAAATCCATTTACTTGAGATAAAGTCGAGGGTGTATAGGAGTCTCCAAGGGATTAAAACTGCGACGTATACCCGAGATACAATCCCGAGGCTGTCGCCCAAAGTGCTGACCATACTTCATGAACGGAAACACGCAAGACGTAGGGAGCTTGCAACATGCATTGCAAGTAATTCGAAGGAATTCACTGGAGACACAGAGAGAAACGAAAACAATTCTAACCGCAACCTCATAGTGTTCCCAGAAAGGTTGTCGTACAACCGCAGTGTGGTTGTGATACTGTGGAAACAATCGAAAAGAAGAAGCCCTTCGGCCTTCGTAGTAGATGGAAGAATGGGCCATTTTCAGCATGCACTTCTGCCATGTGAACTACTAACATAACAAAAGAAGGAAAACAAAGTGCTAGCGCAAAGCCTTCCGTTATGATGGAATGACTAGAGGTCACGGATACGAAGGAATTGCGGGAAAACCTGGCACCTACAGAATTAGGGGAAGACAGATACGAAGGGACATTGATCGGCATGGTGCAGAAAAGGCAGAAGTGAAATGGTCGTGCGAGAGGCCCGATTCTCACAGGGATATGGCTGTTGAATATGCGTCCAACCCTGCTACTCCCTCGAAGCATACGAGCAAACGATCAGACTTGATGAAGAAGTCTATCAATCTTTAGAATCAACGCTGTCGGACATTTTCATCGATTCTATATCCATTCTTCCCCCTTTGGTGCAGATTAGTCCATAGAGGGTTTGAACGAGTCAAAGCTTTTGAACGTGGACACAGAATCATACCACTCACCTTGCAAGACCGCTCGCAGGAACTGGTGCTTTTGTCATGTTACAACTTGGCAGGAAGTCGATGAACACTTCGTAGCTGTTGGGGACATCAAACAACAATATCCTTGTCAGATTTGCAGCGACGAGCCTCTGGAGCTGCACATGTATCAGCGCCGCAGCGATCGACCCCGGGGGACATGGGAAAGGGAATGATGATGATGATTCTCTTTCCCTGTCCTCGGTGTTTCGCTTGAGACACTGGAAGTTCGTCGAGGAAAACGCACAAGCAGTCCCTGGTAACTCTCTGGCACTAATATCTGCCGTGATTATACCTCCGTAGTTATTGTTGCGCGATGTACAGTTATTGTTGCGCGATGTACGGAGCGATCATGAGGGCAGACCTGCGCCGCTTTCGCTTGTTGCTCGCCAACAACAAGTATTGAATTTTTCACCTTGAGCGTCCTACCAAAGGCGCTGTTCTCTCTCTCTAATGTAGTGCGTTTCTGGTTAAAGAAACGCTCTCTCACTAAGAAAGCCAGCATTTTCGGATGATATCAGAAACAACAAGGCGCTGTTCATTTTCACCAACGCCCTCACACCCCAAACACATCGCTATTGACTGCAGTCATGGTTAGCTCTGTATCCTGCTAACTACACGCCCCGTTGCTAAGAAGTGTGAACACAGCACGACTACGCACGACGACTGGAATTGTGTTGCTGTTACAGGGAAGCGGATCCAAGTGCGAAAGTTTTTCTACATGGTCTTGTTGGTCCCTATGTTGCGGTCCACGCGGTGTTTCTGTTTAGTATACTTGAGCATCCTTGTGATTGAAAGGCACAAGGATGCTCAAGTATGGATTCCCCGTTTCGTTCTGAAAACAAGCTCATCCAGTCGCTCACCGGATGACCGAGCTCATCGAGTCGCACAGCTGCCTTACTTGTCACGTCACGAAATCCCTAAACGCCCCTGTTCGCCTCCCCGTGTGCTCACGTTTTCGAAAGGAAAGGCAAACACGAACGAGTGTGTGAGAAAGAACGTGTAGAGCATCAAAATTGTTAAGCGCAGAAGTGTAGCTAGACACCAATCGCTGAGTTCATCTTGCAACGAAGAAGATCGAGTGCTCAACAACGAGCTGAAACGATTCCCGCGAATGCGACCAGTGTCTTTCATCGATAAGGACATTCTCCAGAACCTGTTGAAACACTGGAGTCATCAGTGAGGATGCGGCTGTTGAAACACTGAGGATGCGCTGAACAACATATGGGTATGATTCGTCCACCAGAGAGTACGCGTCCCCGAAAGCAGTCTCAAGTAATGTTACAAGGGGCTCAGTGTCAGCGTCCGGCTGTAGAAACCCCAGTTTGACGTGTTTGACGTTTGACAACGTCAACCGCAAGATTCTCGTAATCGCGCTTTATAAAGCGATTACTTTTACTTATATATAAGGCAGACTATGGCGGCAATCAAGGTGCTTTGTTCATTTAGAAAGAAGCAAACGTTCAAATCTTTCAAAGTTGTCTGCTTTATTCATTGAGCTACTTTACGAATCAAGACCCAGAGAGGCGCTCGTAAGCGCTTCGACTCCAAACTCATCATGCATAAGGGTTCTTGTCGTACCCAGTGATAGGCAAACTTCACGAAAGACCCGTCACTGTCACTGAGTTGTCCGCCATGTCAACTGTCTGCGTTAATTCGTAGTTTGGGTCATATTTTCGCATCACACTTTCTACAGTTTCTTGCTCAGCTTCGGGTGTCGACGGAACCAAGTGCCTGAGCCATATTCTCCCTTGAATGTAAGAAACAAGATCGTTCGGAGCGATAGTCCTGTCTCTGAACCTAATTCCACCTGGAGTGCACGCCGCCATGTGGATCGCTGCATTTCGCACCGATGGGAAGGACTCCATGAGTGACAAGTTGCCCGGAATCTCTCGTTTGACATCAAACGTTGCAATAGTCTCCATTCTGTAGTACCTGTTCATCGTGTAGAACCAGAAGCTTCGTCCCTTATCACTGATTGAGAGCTGGTTAGAATTGAAGTCCTCCACATTCAGCATTACTTTCTTTTCCTTGACAATAAGCCGCGGCGTATAAGCCGCCCAATTGTTGCGATAACAGAAATGCATTGGGTCGTGAACCACCTTATATTCGTCGTTACTTCCGAAAAGAAAAGCGTGTGGCATTCGGTTGAATCTTATCACTTTGACCATCACCTTTGGCAAACGCTCCTTATATGGTCTGTAGCTTATGACGAAAGGATCTTCCTCACTGAAACCCCAAGGTAAAGGCTCACCACTCTCATCGGACACTTTAGCAATTCCAATAGGGAAGTTGTTGAGTATCAGATACGCTTTGCCGCGCAAAGTAAACGTGAGGCCGCCGGCAGTCTCCTTGTCTACGTCCACAATGTGATACCCATTTGGACGACAAGTGCCAGTATCAACGCGCATATAAGATTTCGACATCTTGAACACGTTGTTTCCATGTCCTCCTGAAATACTCCAATATGTCCGATCTCCGTATATCAAGGCATTCCCATCTTCCACTTGATAGCCACCGGGCACTTGCGATGCATGCACTATATGATCCACAGTTCTGGCACCAGTAATGCTGTATCGCAGTTCTTTGAAGCACGTCAAAATCATCTCCAATATCTGCTTGCCCTTCTTCGTTTCCCTTCTCAGCTTGATTCCTTGAAGAAAGCTTACTGCGAATTCCTGAGCAACCGAAGTGTCACTAAACTTTCCCCTGGTTCGCGACGGAACTCTGCATGTGTAAACATTGACCCCCTTCTCCAACAAGCCAACTTGCAACCATTTGTTTCTCACACTTATGGCAAGTGAAAACCTGTAAGGCTCGTTGCGCATTGATAAGTCAAGTTGCTGCTCATAGCCAGAGTTGTAAACACGTCGGGAGGCATACACACCGCCTGAAAGTTTGGATGTCCAAAAATTGTTCACGTCATCCACGTACACAATCTTTTTCTCGGTCCCTGTCGTGACATTGAATACCAAAGTGTGCGGAAGAGTATCCATTGAAACAATGCGGTTACCAGTAGAAGTTCCAACTATGCGATACGGATCAGCTGCACTCCTATTGTACTCAACATTCACTGTCGACGGCAGAGCACCTTGGATGACCACAGTTTTTCCTCCAAGCTTCTGCTCTCCCTCACCTAGGAATTCTATCCGCACCGGTTCCCCGCGATTCACATCAAGCGCAGCGACAGCAGTCCCTAATTTGGCCTGCACTAGAGTCTCGAGCATAGTGCCATTGGGTGCACTCTGCGTTCCAAGGTAGGTCAAATTGAAGACGGTAGTACCTTCCCCGCTTCGATACGTCACTCTTCGCCGTCTACACAACAACGCGGTCGCTCCACGACCTGTTTCTATCACATTAACTGTAGTTGCTTTGGTATCCAACATGTTATCAAACATGTGAGATGCTTTCCATACTCCTTGGGTAACCTCAGGTTCTTTGAGATGCGAGAGTTTCTTTGTCAAGTAATCAGATATATCCTTTTTCATCCAAATTTTCTTGGTATCTGTAGCGGTATCGGTTGCGGCAGCATCTGCGGCAGCATCTGCGGCAGCATCTGCGGCAGCATCTGCGGCAGCATCTGCGGCAGCATCTGTGGCAGCATCTGTGGCAGCATCTGTGGCGCTGAACTGAATAATCGGAAATCGAGTCGTGAAAATCCCGACTAGCATCGTGAGGCTAGTTACACCAGATCTATAGAGTTCTCCCCAGAACATATCTTTCCATATCACTTCATCCGCGGTAGTAGTGAATACCAAGTTGTCTTCATTGTCAATTGAAACCTTCATATCGTCCTTGCTCGCGATGGAATGCATCTTGATTCGATTTCCAGCACTAGGTTCTCTCACGTATGCAACTGAATTCTTGATTGCGTATTGGACTCGAATAGAATCAAAGCAGTCATTCTCCAACCCGTTGAAGGCAGTCCCAGGGGTAAAGACGATAGTTCTTCCAGTACGATGCACACTTCCCTTGTCGGACACAACGTTTCCAGAGCCATCTACGATCTGGACGGATTCGGGCACTATCTGGAGGTGCGCACTTTCACCGTATAGCACATTGATGGTGAGGCTTTTTCCATCCCACGAACTGGATTTCGAAGATGTTGCACTAATACCTTGTCCCTTTTTCCTGGAAATGCTCACAACCACGAAGTGTGAAGTTGTGGGCCCATAGAACTCGTACGAATCTTGACCAGACCCTCCGATAAGAGTGTGACGCCCACGCATGGCAACCATCGTGTTCTTCCCGCCAATCGCTTCGATTGTGCATTGACCTCCGTCGGCGATTAGCAAATTATCATCCGTTGCGTGGCCTTGCATTTTCTTGGTAGCCACATTTCCTCGGACGGAGTGAATGTTTGTCAATTCCATGTTCAATTCGCTTCCAGTCACGGAACCATGGTTGCTCTGAGTGCCTAGAGAGATAGAAACCTTATCATTTCCTTCATACATTTCCATAGAAAGCATGTTGCGCCCCATGTGACCATCAATCATACTATTACTGCTGCCCATTTTCTTCACGATAATGACATCGTCCCGCTGGGTGCCCACGAACTGGCACTGCACGGAATTGTCAAAGATGAATTTGTGTCCTTCTGACAAATTCACCGCATCAATATAAAACGGGTGGTAAACTTCAGAAGAGGTTGAGAATTGGATAGTTTGCATGTTCTTAATGAAGACCCCTCGATCGACAACCATGCTATAACGATCCCAACAGCCGATGTTTGCGTTGTTCTCAGCGGCATTGGCTTGATGAAGATCAATATCATGATCCAACAAGACGCACTGGCCGATGTTGTGCAAATTACTGCGTTTGCCTCCACGGTATACCGGGATATTGCTCCCATTGATAATCAAAGTATTCTCTCCAGTTCCTCCCACGATGTATTTCAGCAGATGTTTCGGCATCGAACTTGACATGGTAAACATGACAACTGTGTTATTATTTCCAGTGTAGACATATTCATTATCTCCGCCCTTGAGATCAACCATACTCAAAGCATCATTTCCAATGACTTGGACACGCACCGGTATTTGCTGCTCACGATCGAGATCATCTGCACCAGTTATTCTCTCAATTCCCGAAACCTTGCTCTCGGTTCTGAAAGCGAAAGCCAACAATGCCAACAGTTCTTTGCCTCTTTCTTTCACTTCGATGCAGTTTTGTGCTTCCTTATACACAGCGTGCGTAACGTCAATGGTGCTAATGTCGAAATCACTTTTGTGCAGCTTGCCGTCTGACCTTCTGCGTCGATAGATGTATCGTCCGTCCGTCACGTACTGCATGCCTTGCCGTCCTGTAAGAAACCAGAAGTACGGTGCGTCTATTCTTTGCACTTCCTGAATTGTGTGACCAGGACCAAATAGAGCAACAAGTTGGTTTGAAAAGCTTGAGAACATACCACCGACAAACGGAAAAGAGCTTCTGTGCATACCATTTGACAACATGGATATATCATTGAGCAATGCCCCGACAGCGACACCCCCACGTTCCTGAGGTAAATTCACATATACCCAGTTGTTCGGATCTAAAACAATTGCCTTCGGGTTGACAAATTGGCTCTCAGCGAAAAAGTCAGCTTTGATCTGCAAGGTATCATTGCCCCCCTGACCTGCAACTTCGGTGTCAATTCCAGGTTTGTACGCGATGAAGTCATCTCCTGAGCCTCCAAGAAGACGATCTTTACCAGTTCCCCCACTCAGAAAATCATTCCCAGGACCCCCGTATATTGTGTCATTCCCGGATTCGCCAAACAACAAATCGTCACCGGCATCTCCGTATAAGGTATCGGCTCCCAATCCGGCTCGAATCAAATCATCGCCAAGTTTGCCTCTTAATTCTCGCCCAGTGGTTGACGCATCAATTATCGCCAGACGGAGATTTGGATCCTTTGCATCTTCTTTGGCTTTGTCACTCAGCGCCCTCACCAGCCTGTCATCTACTTTCTGGCTGTCTGCACCTTCCTCTGACAGCCCTAGTGCCTCAGCATCAATCCAGAATTGGAGAACATCATAACCTTGTTTCTTGTAAATCCGTTCTTGGTTTTTGAGGTACTCTTTGAATTCTTCTGAGTCCAAGTGCTCCTTAAAAGATGCGCGAAGTTTTTCTTCCGGGGTTCGAGTATCCACCATATCAGCAAATATACCGATTATCATATTCACAATACCAACGATAGTGTTCACAATGTCAAGAACAGCAGAAATTGCTTGTCCGATTAGTGGCACGAAATCGCAAACTACACTGACGCTATCCAGAACAAGCGATACACAGTCCAACGCTGCCATAATGCCGTACATCGCAGCCTTCCCAATGTTTCCTGTTTCAGAAGCTTCTTGTGACGCAATAGCGTTCTTAGCTATAGAAGTCGCTCCCATGGCAATTGAGAAAACACCACCCACAGCAGAAGCAAAGCGTGTCGCCAATTTTGCTCCTTTCGCAGTATCTTTCAATCTATCTGCTACTTTCTCCACGACCACTTTTCCAATGCTGCTAATGCCGTCGCCGACGCCGAGGGCGCCTTGCGCCAGACGGAGGCGACCGTCCCGCATTTTGTCTGCATATTCTTCTTCTGAAATTTCGTTGTTCCTGTAGCGTCTCTCGGCATCTTGAATCATCTCATCTCCAGCCTTTGCATCAACTCCTCCCAGAGCTATACCAAAGACATCCGTTGCACCTTGAACGCCGGTACCAACTCTTCCTAGAATCTTTTGAGCATTAAGTTTTCCGGCGTACTTGATTTTTGCGTTTTCAACCTCGACATTAGCCAAGAAAGTTTCCCTGAGTAGCCTCGTTTTCTTGGATTCGGATTTTACTTCTACATTTGCCAGAGCAGGATCGCCACGTACTTGGCTTAGATCAACATAATAGCTTTTACGCTTACGGTAGGCGTCCTCAGGATCAAAAAGATGAGTTTTCATGTATTTCTCATGGTCCTGAAGAACTTTGGAAAGTTCGCCACTTTTTTTCTTCAGATCGTCCTCAAGCTGAAAATATCGAAACAGAGAAGCATTAGCAATTCCGTTGGTCATATCAGACACGGTCTTCGGAAGATCTGCCATAAGTCCACCGAAACTTGTACCAGCTCCAGAAAGATAATTACTCATGGACACGTAGTCACTTTCTTCACCTGGAGAGACAGAACCTTTGATAACTGCACCGTTTAAGCCAGGGTCGTCGACGAAGGCGATAAAGCCTTTCGTAGTTCCGTTCTTCGCCTTTGGTACAAGCTTCATGGCATCGTTTATATTGCCCTTGCCTTCCAGAGCACCTTGGAAAATATCAATAGCATTTTGCACATCAGGATCATCCTTGATAGACAGCACGGCGTCAATGTACTCTTGATCCACACCGGTGTCTGCAAGGGCTTTCGCGATAGTGTCAGCTGAGTCAATAGGATTCATGGCCGCTGAATCTCTGTCTATTCCAACCTTTTTGCAACCTTGCGCCAGGTCGATGCCCAGATGCTTGACGAATGCAGCCTGAGCGTCGACGTTAAACACATCGCTTGCCGTCATTGCTGATGATTTCTCCTATGTTCTCGGCACTATAAGCGACAGAAAGAAAGCAGATGCAGAAAACGAGTGAAAAGCGACTGAAAGAAAACCTTATGGCAGAAGAACCACGCCAAGAAGTTATCACGAATCTTGCCAACGATCCATCGCCGAAAACCGAACAGAGATCGGTGCAGCGCGTTTTATATACCCCGGGGAGAATAAAGTTCGGACCGGTATAGGGTCGTGCGGAATCTCCCAGCTAGTGTTGCGAGCAAGTAGAAAGGACAGGAATGCAACTGAGGAATACATCGAAACCCATATGAGTCACATAGAACGTCGCCTCGCGTTTAACATGTGTCTTTTCCTCTTTACATGAGATATGCCAGAACAGGGTTGCGGCGACCGGTTGCGGCGACCTTTTGAGTGGTCAGTCCGGGTACCCGGAACTTCATCACAGACACCAAACGCGCAGTTACTTCGAAGATCGTGTGCGGACCAGTCCAAAATCTGTTACGCACAAACTCAAGACACATTTGTAGGCAGTCGCGCGTAGAGATTCATAGATATGATTCCAAATGAGTGGCGCGCTATGACAAATACCTTTTTAGTAAGCGTTCAAGGGTCCCTAGGTTACCAGGGTATTTGAATACAGAAGTGAAGGCTTCGTTCGTTCGGAAGCAGTCGGAGATGCAGTCGGAGATGTGAACAAATTGGGAAGAACGAAATGTAAATTAAATCTCCTTCCAAGGGTCCCTACCGGGGTATTTGCCTAATGAAGGCCTCGTTCGTTCGTAAGCAGTC
The DNA here is from genome assembly GCA_030374805.1 of Gracilaria gracilis. NCBI lineage: Eukaryota > Rhodophyta > Florideophyceae > Gracilariales > Gracilariaceae > Gracilaria > Gracilaria gracilis. The sequence continues at coordinate 321,917 of JARGSG010000247.1, read as the reverse complement.
GGAGATGCAGTCGGAGATGTGAACAAATTGGGAAGAACGAAATGTAAATTAAATCTCCTTCCAAGGGTCCCTACCGGGGTATTTGCCTAATGAAGGCCTCGTTCGTTCGTAACATTAAGCAGTCGGAGATGCAGTCGGAGATGTGAACAAATTGGGAAGAACGAGATGTAAGTTACATCTCGTTCCGAGGGTCCCTACCAGTACTTGAATACACAAATAAAGGCCTCGTTCGTTCGTAAGCAGTTGGAGATGCAGTCGGAGATGTGAAAATTTTGGAAAGAACGAGATGAGAGGAGGCCGGCGCCGGCCGCAGAAGTCAACTTACCCTATCTCATGGTGCAGCGCACAGACGGAAAACCTCACAAAATTGGCGATTTTAAGTTATATTTCCCATGGTGGTCATAAACAAAAGCACGTGGGAAGCGTCAAACGAATCAAGCACAACTACAACGGTACCTGTTATATTTTGTCCTACACATCTACATTAGCAGAAGGATGACCCCCACTGGTGCGCGCACTTTGCAGGCAAAGTTTTTGCTACGCGCGCGCTCAGTAAAAGGCTCGCTTGTGACCCCCTGCAAGTCAATCACGCACCGCGTGACTGACAGTGTAGCAGTATCCTTGTATGGAGCTGCATCGTTGAACGTACGCGGTTAAGTGTTCTCTCGTTCCTCGCCAACGTGTACACGACGCCATAACCGTGAAAGTTCACTGCTGTATAGAGCAGTGAACGTTCACTGCTCTGTACAGCAGTGAACGTTCACTACTGGTGACAGCACCTCAACGTGTACACAATGCCAAAACCGTGAACGTTCACTGCTGTGCATAGCAGTGAACGTTCACTGCTGTGCACGGTCAACGTGTAACAACATGTTCACTGCTTTGCACAGCAGCGAACGTTCACTGTAATAGACACAGCAGCAGAGAAGCGCGACGTGACTGCGACGTAAACTTTAGTAGAGGTGCTTGTTCTGTGTGACCACACTGTGCTCTACGCAAGACGTCGTCGAAGAGCGGTGTCGGAGGTCCTGAACACGACCCAGATCGCGGCTTGAATTAGTAACGTAGGTTACGGAGAGCGCCGCGGCCCCTGCGGTCGCCGTATTGGCCAATGTTTAGGCACAGCTGAGCGACGCCGCCGACGCGCAGCAAGATTTACACGCCGCCATGATGACAGCGGAGTAGGACGCTTTTCCGCCGGTTGCAGCGTCAGCATCCCCGACGCTAGACGGGCGCGAGCGAGAGGCCGTGAGTGATATTAACTACAGGGTTGACAGCAGCAGCGCCAATAGTGGAGGCGCTCGAGACGCGCGCATCATGCATGGCAAGCACGCAGCGCGCTCCCCGCCGTATCAATTACAATGATCCTGCTCCCGACATCCCCTAATACTATCACCTCTGTATGCACCGGCAACGCTTAACAGGTCCACGTACACCGACGCATCCTCTTCGTCCACTACCTACACGCGCGTCGCTGTCGGCAGGTCACGTTTCACGCATATCTGATACTCCGGCGAAAGCACGTTCCATTCACTGTCCATCATGTCAACCGTGACGCACGCCACCAACATGAACGCCATCTTAATTGTAGGCTTCTTCGTGTACAACGCGTGCCAGATCAACCGCGCGATTTGCAACGACTCTTCATCACCCGCGTCGAAAACGATGCAGATCACATCCGAGCTATCCAGCTCGCTTCTGGTCCGCAAAACAGAGCTCATGACATCCTCCGTCACCTCAGAGAGACGGGATGGACTTTACTTTATCGTGCGAGAGAACGTAATTGAGAAAGACGTGGTCAAAGTCGGCTAAAATGCGATAAGTGAGACAACGGATGTCGTGCGATGCAAATGACTGCAAACACTGTCTGACAGATGTCGGGGCTTGCTACGGAGAGGAGAGAGACATAGACGTAGACGGAGACGAAAGAGAAGAACAGCGATACTGTTTGGGATGGAATGCAACGCACCGTACGCATGGCGTGGGGGGATGGACACTTTGGCGGATAGCGACCGCGGTTCACGCCATCGGTTGCGCAGTAAAGTAGAAAGGAGCACCAGACAAGCGAGATCACGAAGTATCGTGGTGAACTGCCTCTGGCGGAGTCTCCATTGCACACCACGCGCACACACACGTTGCCACTGTTTTTGGCTATAGCGTGTACACGATGCCAGCACAGTGAACGTTCACTGCTGTACACCGCAGTGAACGTTCACTGCTGTACAGAATAGTGAACGTTCACCGCATCGACATGGGCTAAGGTTACGCTGGCGCCGCCCCGGATAAAAAGCAGATCCCCGAGCTGGGCGTCTTCTGTTGTTGTACAGCTCATCTTCGTTGTCGCCTACCCAAACGTCACAGCCCGGATGCCATCTCCGCACAACGCGCCAGCCGCAATGGTCTCCGCCGCGTTCATTTCCGCGCCGTTTGTGAGCGCCACGCCCTTCTACGGCGACGCGCTCCGCCCCGCTTGCCACCCCGGTCATGCCGACTGCGGCGCCACCACCCCGTCGCGTCGGGCCGCTGTGCGCGCCGCCTCCGCTACCGATCACGCCGTCGTACGCGACGCGCTGCCGGGCCTGCGCGTTATCGAAAGCGCTCGCATGTGAGTTCCGTAAGCGTGCGCGTCCGCGCCGCAATCGCAAGAACGAGGCCTTGCGTTCCATGGTGCGTGAGAACATCGTGATGCCTCAAAACGTTATCTACCCGCTGTTCATGCATGGCAAGCGCGTCAATGAACTCTTTGGCTCGCTGTGAGCGACATTCTGTCGCCTGATGCTGCGCGAGGTGGCCAATGCCAAGGCGATGTGCGTCAAGTCCATCGGGTCGTTTCCAAAGGCGGCCGACGTGTTCAGGTCCGATACTGCCGACGAGTGTTTCAACCCGCACCTATTGATTCCGGCCGTCGTGTCGGAGATAAACAGCAAGTTTCCGGACGTGTCCCTTCGGACCGTCGTCGCGTTGGACGCGTGCTCCGACCAACGGCATGACGACATTGTGTCGTCGCACACACTTGGCGAAGGCGGGAAAGGTACAATTCTCAACGGGGAGACCGTGAAACAGCTCAGTGGACAGGTGCGGTGCCGCACGGCGCGGGTGCAGGCGTGGTTCATATGGTTAATATGTCCCGCAACTAACAGCTCAGGACAGCTTCACCCACTACCACAAGCGTTCAGCACTATACCGCCTCAACGTACCACATTGCTTCTTGCCCTAGCCCAACAACGATTGGGTCAAACTGCTGCCCAACCTCTCGATCCATCTCAAGTAGCCAAGCATCAAACTGCCCCCAATACTCAGCCTTCAGCCTCCCCTACCATGCCCATACAAGACATGCTAGCACCGCTCCAGTTCACAGTTCCTGCTAAATACTTGGACTCTTGTCTAGCTGTGTGTCGTGCGTGCTAGATCTAGCACTCTATAAAGTGCGACGTACCTCAACCTTGCTGCTGACGCATATCGAGCTTGTGTCGTCCTGTTCCAGAATCTGCCGAAGCATGGGGTACATTTACAAGTGCGATGTACAATCAGGGTATATATGATCGTAACCTCTCGGAGTTTACACGTCTAGAGTTTGGTTCGGTTCTCGCGGAAGCCATTTTCCGAGTGTTACTGCTATGCAGTCACCTCGTCAAACAATTCTCATTGGAGAAGACGCATCGAGAGCGAAGCTGAGCAAAAGCCAATTCTACATGTGGTGTACTAGATGACGAACTTCTGCGTTCCACGCGCTTCGTTCTCGGCGCCCCTCTTGCGCTTCTCTGAGCGGCGGTTGCGCTCCGCCGGCATCTTGCCTGTAACTTTCAGTAAGGACATAGTGCAGGAAACGAGAACTTGATTCTCACACTTGTTCTATAAAACAAGTGCAGTCCGACAACGTACAACAATAACACAAGCCTGGCTTCATTTTGCCGGGTTCCTTCGTTTCTATTCCGCTCTTCGTAGAAACTGAACGCCCGCTCCCAGTCTTGGAGTCTGGCGAATGAAACGTCTCGGGCTTTTGTTACGCTCAGTAGCTTTGATTCTGCTACCCTCTGCCCTGACTTCGCGTTGCTATCCGCTACTGTACACTCTTTTGCGTTTCTTTGGGCATCTTCTAGGGCTTCTGTGGCAACTACAGCCTCCGAGGGAAGTGCTCGTTCTTTGACATGTTTCCGTGTTTGTGTGTACAACTAATATTGAGAATAGAAGAAACATGCCTGGTGTTAACACCATCGTTGTGAACGATGCAACTCGCTTTGGGATCGCTCAGCTACATCAACTGCGCAGCCGAGTGGGTCGAAGCGAACGTCAAGCATTCGCCTGCTTCTTATACAATGAAGGATTGGGACCAAAGGCCTCTCAAACCACACAACGCCAGAAAACCTTGGAGCAATACAAAGAGCTTGATTCAGGCTTTAAGGTAGCACACAAAGATAGAGATATGAGCGGTGTCTGTACCGCTTTAGGTGTAACAGATCGTTAGCTGATACGATCTGTAGTGTAGGAGCGTCTTTATTGCCAATAAAGACATATGGCCGCCTCTCTCAGGCCTCGTGTCTGAGGGAGACGGCCAGACCTTAGTCTCCGACCTTGATTCCTGGGTCGTACAACAGAGCGCCTCCATCCGCAGTGCGCCCTGTAACACTAGGTGTGCATCAGGATGGAAAAGACTCCGTTGAGGAGACTGCAGAGTACGCTGAGATGCTCCCGGAAGAGCTGGAATATTTTCGAACTGGTGACCCAATCCCTTTAACACTACCCACGTCACAAACGGTAGAGGAGATGTTTCCCCTCGGGTGTCATCACTAAGCCCCTAGCATTCGATTCAGACCTCATGGATAGCACGTTGTAAGCTGCAAAGAACAGCAAGGAGCTCATCACAATGGAGAAAGGACTACAAGAGCGATAGGGACATTTGCGACCATCAATGATCGGACTTTTTCAGGTTTGGAGGGCATACTGCTTGCCAAGGATATTCGAATTAATCTTGTAGTTCCGAGAAGAAAACATGTAATTCTTGATTGGGCTGTTGAAAACATTGTGTTCAAGACGTTGATAGCATTGCTTACATATGAAAAAAAACGAGCAAGGTGAAAACATAGAGTTGTTGAACAAAGACGTTTAGTGAGAGGCGTAGGCTTATGCCCTATTGATGTCCAAGGCCAATTTACAAAGCTTCCTGAAGTTCTATAGTAAAGAGGCAAAACTATGGCCACACCGGGTATTGCAAGAGGCAACAGCTCGATACAGATCAGTCTTATTAAAACTGTGTATGGTTCCTAATAAACGAAAATTAACTGGATCAAACTACCATCGAAAGCAAAGACTCCTCTAGTTCTCTCGAACGATGGCTTTTTTTGGTTGCAGTAGACATTGTTTTGTGTTACTCATACTTCTCATTCTTTGAGGCGTTTTGAAGAATGTCAGAAGAGTCTGTGCTCCCTGCTTTTCCTCTATAACATGGGGTCGGTTCTATTACGGACAATATAAATGCTGTGTGCGGGGTCAGACGCCGAAATAATACTACAGAAGTATATTATTTTTGCAAATGACCCCGTCTGGTAGACGGAGGAGTAAAGAAAACCGCATATGTGGGGGCCAAAAGGAACCCCTCAAAAAGAGGTGCCCTGGGCAGGAAATGACCCTCTCGAAAGGGTCTGATTTTGCATCATTGTGTTCAAGCATGAACACATGAACGTTGTACAGAGTGACACACGTCTTTTGGACATCAGCCGATTTGCTGGGAGATTAGCCGCTAGAGTAGCCTACAGGTCATAGCTTGATAGCCGTTTTGGCTCTCTGCGCGTCACGGTTTGTCACCTCCTGACGTTACCGTTTATGTATGCTGACAAACGAGAGACCCCACTACCTGGGGTCATAGTGCTTAATAATCTATCATTAGCAGAAGGATGACCCCCACTGGTGCGCGCACTTTGCAGGCAAAGTTTTTGCTACGCGCGCGCTCAGTAAAAGGCTCGCTTGTGACCCCCTGCAAGTCAATCACGCACCGCGTGACTGACAGTGTAGCAGTATCCTTGTATGGAGCTGCATCGTTGAACGTACGCGGTTAAGTGTTCTCTCGTTCCTCGCCAACGTGTACACGACGCCATAACCGTGAAAGTTCACTGCTGTATAGAGCAGTGAACGTTCACTGCTCTGTACAGCAGTGAACGTTCACTACTGGTGACAGCACCTCAACGTGTACACAATGCCAAAACCGTGAACGTTCACTGCTGTGCATAGCAGTGAACGTTCACTGCTGTGCACGGTCAACGTGTAACAACATGTTCACTGCTTTGCACAGCAGCGAACGTTCACTGTAATAGACACAGCAGCAGAGAAGCGCGACGTGACTGCGACGTAAACTTTAGTAGAGGTGCTTGTTCTGTGTGACCACACTGTGCTCTACGCAAGACGTCGTCGAAGAGCGGTGTCGGAGGTCCTGAACACGACCCAGATCGCGGCTTGAATTAGTAACGTAGGTTACGGAGAGCGCCGCGGCCCCTGCGGTCGCCGTATTGGCCAATGTTTAGGCACAGCTGAGCGACGCCGCCGACGCGCAGCAAGATTTACACGCCGCCATGATGACAGCGGAGTAGGACGCTTTTCCGCCGGTTGCAGCGTCAGCATCCCCGACGCTAGACGGGCGCGAGCGAGAGGCCGTGAGTGATATTAACTACAGGGTTGACAGCAGCAGCGCCAATAGTGGAGGCGCTCGAGACGCGCGCATCATGCATGGCAAGCACGCAGCGCGCTCCCCGCCGTATCAATTACAATGATCCTGCTCCCGACATCCCCTAATACTATCACCTCTGTATGCACCGGCAACGCTTAACAGGTCCACGTACACCGACGCATCCTCTTCGTCCACTACCTACACGCGCGTCGCTGTCGGCAGGTCACGTTTCACGCATATCTGATACTCCGGCGAAAGCACGTTCCATTCACTGTCCATCATGTCAACCGTGACGCACGCCACCAACATGAACGCCATCTTAATTGTAGGCTTCTTCGTGTACAACGCGTGCCAGATCAACCGCGCGATTTGCAACGACTCTTCATCACCCGCGTCGAAAACGATGCAGATCACATCCGAGCTATCCAGCTCGCTTCTGGTCCGCAAAACAGAGCTCATGACATCCTCCGTCACCTCAGAGAGACGGGATGGACTTTACTTTATCGTGCGAGAGAACGTAATTGAGAAAGACGTGGTCAAAGTCGGCTAAAATGCGATAAGTGAGACAACGGATGTCGTGCGATGCAAATGACTGCAAACACTGTCTGACAGATGTCGGGGCTTGCTACGGAGAGGAGAGAGACATAGACGTAGACGGAGACGAAAGAGAAGAACAGCGATACTGTTTGGGATGGAATGCAACGCACCGTACGCATGGCGTGGGGGGATGGACACTTTGGCGGATAGCGACCGCGGTTCACGCCATCGGTTGCGCAGTAAAGTAGAAAGGAGCACCAGACAAGCGAGATCACGAAGTATCGTGGTGAACTGCCTCTGGCGGAGTCTCCATTGCACACCACGCGCACACACACGTTGCCACTGTTTTTGGCTATAGCGTGTACACGATGCCAGCACAGTGAACGTTCACTGCTGTACACCGCAGTGAACGTTCACTGCTGTACAGAATAGTGAACGTTCACCGCATCGACATGGGCTAAGGTTACGCTGGCGCCGCCCCGGATAAAAAGCAGATCCCCGAGCTGGGCGTCTTCTGTTGTTGTACAGCTCATCTTCGTTGTCGCCTACCCAAACGTCACAGCCCGGATGCCATCTCCGCACAACGCGCCAGCCGCAATGGTCTCCGCCGCGTTCATTTCCGCGCCGTTTGTGAGCGCCACGCCCTTCTACGGCGACGCGCTCCGCCCCGCTTGCCACCCCGGTCATGCCGACTGCGGCGCCACCACCCCGTCGCGTCGGGCCGCTGTGCGCGCCGCCTCCGCTACCGATCACGCCGTCGTACGCGACGCGCTGCCGGGCCTGCGCGTTATCGAAAGCGCTCGCATGTGAGTTCCGTAAGCGTGCGCGTCCGCGCCGCAATCGCAAGAACGAGGCCTTGCGTTCCATGGTGCGTGAGAACATCGTGATGCCTCAAAACGTTATCTACCCGCTGTTCATGCATGGCAAGCGCGTCAATGAACTCTTTGGCTCGCTGTGAGCGACATTCTGTCGCCTGATGCTGCGCGAGGTGGCCAATGCCAAGGCGATGTGCGTCAAGTCCATCGGGTCGTTTCCAAAGGCGGCCGACGTGTTCAGGTCCGATACTGCCGACGAGTGTTTCAACCCGCACCTATTGATTCCGGCCGTCGTGTCGGAGATAAACAGCAAGTTTCCGGACGTGTCCCTTCGGACCGTCGTCGCGTTGGACGCGTGCTCCGACCAACGGCATGACGACATTGTGTCGTCGCACACACTTGGCGAAGGCGGGAAAGGTACAATTCTCAACGGGGAGACCGTGAAACAGCTCAGTGGACAGGTGCGGTGCCGCACGGCGCGGGTGCAGGCGTGGTTCATATGGTTAATATGTCCCGCAACTAACAGCTCAGGACAGCTTCACCCACTACCACAAGCGTTCAGCACTATACCGCCTCAACGTACCACATTGCTTCTTGCCCTAGCCCAACAACGATTGGGTCAAACTGCTGCCCAACCTCTCGATCCATCTCAAGTAGCCAAGCATCAAACTGCCCCCAATACTCAGCCTTCAGCCTCCCCTACCATGCCCATACAAGACATGCTAGCACCGCTCCAGTTCACAGTTCCTGCTAAATACTTGGACTCTTGTCTAGCTGTGTGTCGTGCGTGCTAGATCTAGCACTCTATAAAGTGCGACGTACCTCAACCTTGCTGCTGACGCATATCGAGCTTGTGTCGTCCTGTTCCAGAATCTGCCGAAGCATGGGGTACATTTACAAGTGCGATGTACAATCAGGGTATATATGATCGTAACCTCTCGGAGTTTACACGTCTAGAGTTTGGTTCGGTTCTCGCGGAAGCCATTTTCCGAGTGTTACTGCTATGCAGTCACCTCGTCAAACAATTCTCATTGGAGAAGACGCATCGAGAGCGAAGCTGAGCAAAAGCCAATTCTACATGTGGTGTACTAGATGACGAACTTCTGCGTTCCACGCGCTTCGTTCTCGGCGCCCCTCTTGCGCTTCTCTGAGCGGCGGTTGCGCTCCGCCGGCATCTTGCCTGTAACTTTCAGTAAGGACATAGTGCAGGAAACGAGAACTTGATTCTCACACTTGTTCTATAAAACAAGTGCAGTCCGACAACGTACAACAATAACACAAGCCTGGCTTCATTTTGCCGGGTTCCTTCGTTTCTATTCCGCTCTTCGTAGAAACTGAACGCCCGCTCCCAGTCTTGGAGTCTGGCGAATGAAACGTCTCGGGCTTTTGTTACGCTCAGTAGCTTTGATTCTGCTACCCTCTGCCCTGACTTCGCGTTGCTATCCGCTACTGTACACTCTTTTGCGTTTCTTTGGGCATCTTCTAGGGCTTCTGTGGCAACTACAGCCTCCGAGGGAAGTGCTCGTTCTTTGACATGTTTCCGTGTTTGTGTGTACAACTAATATTGAGAATAGAAGAAACATGCCTGGTGTTAACACCATCGTTGTGAACGATGCAACTCGCTTTGGGATCGCTCAGCTACATCAACTGCGCAGCCGAGTGGGTCGAAGCGAACGTCAAGCATTCGCCTGCTTCTTATACAATGAAGGATTGGGACCAAAGGCCTCTCAAACCACACAACGCCAGAAAACCTTGGAGCAATACAAAGAGCTTGATTCAGGCTTTAAGGTAGCACACAAAGATAGAGATATGAGCGGTGTCTGTACCGCTTTAGGTGTAACAGATCGTTAGCTGATACGATCTGTAGTGTAGGAGCGTCTTTATTGCCAATAAAGACATATGGCCGCCTCTCTCAGGCCTCGTGTCTGAGGGAGACGGCCAGACCTTAGTCTCCGACCTTGATTCCTGGGTCGTACAACAGAGCGCCTCCATCCGCAGTGCGCCCTGTAACACTAGGTGTGCATCAGGATGGAAAAGACTCCGTTGAGGAGACTGCAGAGTACGCTGAGATGCTCCCGGAAGAGCTGGAATATTTTCGAACTGGTGACCCAATCCCTTTAACACTACCCACGTCACAAACGGTAGAGGAGATGTTTCCCCTCGGGTGTCATCACTAAGCCCCTAGCATTCGATTCAGACCTCATGGATAGCACGTTGTAAGCTGCAAAGAACAGCAAGGAGCTCATCACAATGGAGAAAGGACTACAAGAGCGATAGGGACATTTGCGACCATCAATGATCGGACTTTTTCAGGTTTGGAGGGCATACTGCTTGCCAAGGATATTCGAATTAATCTTGTAGTTCCGAGAAGAAAACATGTAATTCTTGATTGGGCTGTTGAAAACATTGTGTTCAAGACGTTGATAGCATTGCTTACATATGAAAAAAAACGAGCAAGGTGAAAACATAGAGTTGTTGAACAAAGACGTTTAGTGAGAGGCGTAGGCTTATGCCCTATTGATGTCCAAGGCCAATTTACAAAGCTTCCTGAAGTTCTATAGTAAAGAGGCAAAACTATGGCCACACCGGGTATTGCAAGAGGCAACAGCTCGATACAGATCAGTCTTATTAAAACTGTGTATGGTTCCTAATAAACGAAAATTAACTGGATCAAACTACCATCGAAAGCAAAGACTCCTCTAGTTCTCTCGAACGATGGCTTTTTTTGGTTGCAGTAGACATTGTTTTGTGTTACTCATACTTCTCATTCTTTGAGGCGTTTTGAAGAATGTCAGAAGAGTCTGTGCTCCCTGCTTTTCCTCTATAACATGGGGTCGGTTCTATTACGGACAATATAAATGCTGTGTGCGGGGTCAGACGCCGAAATAATACTACAGAAGTATATTATTTTTGCAAATGACCCCGTCTGGTAGACGGAGGAGTAAAGAAAACCGCATATGTGGGGGCCAAAAGGAACCCCTCAAAAAGAGGTGCCCTGGGCAGGAAATGACCCTCTCGAAAGGGTCTGATTTTGCATCATTGTGTTCAAGCATGAACACATGAACGTTGTACAGAGTGACACACGTCTTTTGGACATCAGCCGATTTGCTGGGAGATTAGCCGCTAGAGTAGCCTACAGGTCATAGCTTGATAGCCGTTTTGGCTCTCTGCGCGTCACGGTTTGTCACCTCCTGACGTTACCGTTTATGTATGCTGACAAACGAGAGACCCCACTACCTGGGGTCATAGTGCTTAATAATCTATCATTACAGTGCTGTATGTTAATGCAAACCAGATTTCAATCACAATGGCAGCAACTTTTTGCGTAAATGCGAAATACGTTTTGTGTTTTCAGGAGACTCCCAATAAAGCCTCTTTCCGATCGGCATGGCGCCCAAGGCTCCACCACGAATCCTGACCCACACACCTCCGTGGGACCATATGAACACCGTTGGCTCCGAATCGCTCCGCCTTCTCGGCTCTGGACGACGCACCGCCCGCTTCTTTGGCACAGCTCACCGCACTCCAGGCGACCCCCATAACAACTGGACTCCAAAGACTCTCCAAGGCTGCATTACCCTGCTCTTTTGTTCCTTCCCCCGCAGCGCAATATGTGTAACTTCGCTCAAAACCGTAGGTACCAATGTGTACACTACACAAGAACTACCAGCGGGAGGAGATCCCGCTGCCCGTACGTTTACACATGTAATCGGTGTGATAAATGCAACTCGCACTGTGGTTGCTATGACAACCCGTCGCGTGGGTTTATTTGCCCATGTGTGAGTGAGGGAAAGGCCAATTTGGTGGCTGTGACGCATATTGCTTACCGGGGACGGGAGAGCAGCCGGGTTGGTTCTAAGGCAACTCTGGCAGGGATATGTGAAGATGCTAGTCCACGGAACGCTACAGAACATTCCTCAGCCGTAGCTGTCGAGATGGTGGGGGTGCACGGCCCTGCGGGTCACTATGTACATGGCAGTTCTGGTGTAGAAGCTGGAAGGGTAAGTGGAGCTGATAGGCCAGGGGCTCACAGTCACGCAGTTGGACGCATTGTTCCGGCGGTACAGTTACCCGGTGCCCCAGCTGCGCAGTACAGCACGAAGTTCGACTCCAGTCCTGTACGCAAAGTGATTCGCACGGAAGAGAACGCATGCGGAGCGGCCGATACTGAGGACGCTGATGCCGTGGTGGAGGTCATACCCCACAGAAGATGCTCAATTCATGGTCTCCGAGGACTGGAGAGAGGTGCAATGGTCGTCGGTAGATCCGTTCACAATAGAGATGAGGATCTGACAGGCGGGTCTGATCATGGTCATGGTGGCAGATCCCATACCACAACCTTGGGTGGGATTATGGAATTTGGGCCGTCCAGTCACATGACTCTTTCACATAGCAAGAGTCTAAACGTCAAGTCAGCGAGGGTCGCAAGCGAATCAATATCTGTCGGATCACGAGATTCATTAAGCGACGATTCGTGCAGCTCGGGTGACGAATTCGCGTGCGCGTGGGATTTCAGATCTTTACTTGGTGCCTACAGCCCGGGGACATTTCAGCCTCGTCGGATCTACGTTGCTGACCACACGGCTGTGTTCAGCGTGGGCATTATAGACCAGGGCCAACCTCCGAGCGGGAAGAATAATATAGGTAGCCCGCGCCGCGTGATAGGGACCTGGCGCACTGGCGACCTCGCTTATATTGATACGTACGGATGCCTCCCTCCGGCAGGGTCGGCCTGGCAGGTGAAGTACGATAATGGCGTGCTAACACTTTGCGTTGACAACTGTGTGAGGGACGTTAGGCGGGCGAGCGATTTGCTGGTGAGTCCGTGGTTCAGACCAGCTCCCCATGGAATCCACGAGCGGGCTGTCTTAGCCAAAGACGTTTTCAGGCAGGTCTACCGGATAATGGAAGAACATGGTCTCGTTTTTGCTGATTCCGGTTCTACCGGGAGTCTGGAAGCTGATTGCCCCCTCCCGTACATACCCGAGATGGACATTCCGGGCGGGCTGGAGCGTATCACAATCGGTACGGCCTCCTGGTGGCTCTCGTCGGCAGCAGCGATCTTGGCTAACGAGCCTACGCCCCGTTTGGCCCAGTGGATACTGGTGCCGGTAGGTGTCCGATTCGAGACACTACCTTTCATAAGCCAAGAGCCCAGCCAATACTGGTCTCGCAAACGTCTAGACAGACATGTGAGCGGAGGCGATTCATGGGCCGTGAAGGAGGTCGAGGTGAGCGTCGGCGCACTGACTCGGCCTCTATTGTGTTTAGCGAGGGACTGTGAGTACGTGGACAACACCGCAATATGGCTAGATATAAGCGTACTCAGACGAGAAGAGGCGAGGGGCGTGAGGTACCACCTGGTAGGCGTAACGCCTGGGGCCGTCTTCGCCAACGACTGTGATGACTATCGCGAGATGATGCGTCGAACAGGGTTGTTTATTGACCTGGTACGACCGGGGAAGACGCACGACCATGGGACGATTCCTCCGTATGATGCGGTCCGGTACGTGCACAGCCAGTTGGGGCTGCAGGAGTCTGATTCAGTAGGTCTGGATGACTTAAAGCGTCTGGCCCGTGATAGTCGGATGGGATGGGATGCTTGGCTCAGTGCGTTGTGTGAGCCGATGCTAAATAGTCCTTTGCAGAGTGACACATCCTGCCTCATTGACATGTACAGACCAGTGCGTAACGGCAGCGGGAAACTCACATTCCCTGAGCTGGACGATGATGCGGTGGACTGCCTCTTCTTTACGACGGTTGACGGGATAAAGGATAGACGTACAGGGCGACCGATATGTTACAATGCGGGGCACTACTCGTGGGCGGATGGTCAAGGGTGCGGCCACTATACCTCCGGATAGAGATCAGTCAACTACACATGTCTTGAAAACCGTTGAATGCTGCCTTCGAACAGCCGTTCGAAGGCAGCATGGAGGGTAACTTTACTGCACTTTTGTGTTGTACGGTACAACACAACTTGTTCAAAAGGGTAAACAAAAGGAGATCGCAGCGTGAACGTAACAATCACGAACATCAATCATCTTGAACAGAAAAGCAAATTCCACGTGGGAAGGTGTCCCAATGGTAGATCACTTCACGAATCACTATCCTCTCTCTCCCATATAACTCGTCGATCCTTTTTCTCTCTCCTTTACGGGTGCAATAGTTCAATTACTACTTATTGCAGAGCGTTTCTTCTGAAAGAATTGCTCTCTCACTGAGTAAACCAGTACTTTTCCGGGCCACTTCTGGATGATATTCATAACCATAAAACCTGGACGGTCTTTCAAAGGCGGACGACTAAGCTTAGTGACCTTCTTCTTACGTGGCAACGCAGGGCAAAATTTTCAACATCATTGAGTATCCGTTCGATCCTTAAATCGGCAGAAACCCCAAAATCGACAAAGCGCTTCTACACCCAGTTTTGACGTTTTACGCTTGAAGTAGACAAAAGAAGACAACGCTTCGCCCCCTATCTCATTTACTGCAACAACATATACTACATTACGCAATGTAAATTAATTTTCAAAAAGCGCGCGCTTTCTTCTTTCAAACTCCATAGATTTAGACCACGTCTCTCACACCAACAACGAGCAAAACTGGAAACCGTTCCTAAAACGCCTCATGGCATATGTTATCCAGAAAGCACTCTATTAGTATTGGAGGGCTCCATCGCACCTACACAACATGGAAACAAAGGTATCCTACTAATATCTTCGTCACGGAATCAATGATTTCAGGTGCTCTAGGGCATGTAAGGGAATCATTGGGCGCTCATGTAAGCCTTTGATTCCAGTGTGCATTCGGCGTATGTTCGATTTTACAGTACTGTGTGGACTGTCATTGATTCCATTGAAATTTCCAATTTTTTGACTGTGGCGCAGCATGCCACGGCGCGCTGGTCAATTTGGCAGGAATCAAAGGTTGTTGATTCCGTCCTGCGGAATCATTGATTCCTCATCCGGTTACAGTTTTCTCATGTTAAAATGTTATCCGCTGTACTGCCTCAGAATCAAAGGCGGCCTGGCACCTTTGATTCCGGAGCAATACGAATGATTCCTCTGACATGGAGCTGACAATTTGGAATCAATGGTTTTCATAGTGCAAACATTGATTCCTTCTTGTAAGACCTGAAAGAGAAATGCTCTCTCTCGTTGGAAACCGTAATGAAGCAATGGACACACCGGGTTGAAATTGGCGCCTACAATCGCTTGATCAATGATTCAAAACGGCATATGTGACTGTATTATGGTGAATGTCATCTAGTGCTTGGTTTACACAGTACATGAACTAGAAATATTCAATAAAGGATTTTATGTGTTCATAGTGCTCAATGGACATCACGCGGTGTTTCTTTACCCATCCTGCCGCACCTATCTCGTAGTAAAGACAAGGAAATATCTATGCCCTCTTGGTAATAGAGTACGAGATTGTGGGAGCTGCGATCCCATCCTCCAAAGATTACTATAGGACTGTGGTCTCTCTATCACAGATCCAACAAATAAATGAAATTTGCTACCGTCCGCTCGCTACACTGTAACCTGTAATTCCGGAATAGAGAAACTACTCCTCCATTTTGCACTTGTGACTTGGTTAAGTGAGTTAGATAGTACCGGTTATGGTGACCGTTCTTTCGAAAGACGGAATTCATGTTCTGAAGAGTTCGGATGGCGGTACGCTGCACTTGTACGTCTATTTCTTGCCGTTCCAGAATGGAGGAATTTTTCCTCCATTTTCCTCCCTCGAAGACGAACTTGGAAACCATACGAGCAAACGCCACTGGCGGTATTCTAACGCGTTTCAGCCCACCACGAACCCAATCTCAGGAGATTAGGAGTATCAAACGTTTTCCTGCTCATCCACTGAGCAAGAACTATATCCACCTGAGGGGAGGAACCAGAGATATTAGGGTCTCCTGAAGTATTGTAGCACTCTGCCGTGGTGTCGTCAAATAATTCTTGTACCATCTTCTTCCTCTGTGCTCTTCCTT
Source organism: Gracilaria gracilis (assembly GCA_030374805.1). Classification (NCBI taxonomy): domain Eukaryota; phylum Rhodophyta; class Florideophyceae; order Gracilariales; family Gracilariaceae; genus Gracilaria; species Gracilaria gracilis. The sequence continues at coordinate 305,914 of JARGSG010000247.1, read as the reverse complement.
TGCGCCAGAGACACCACCCAAGACTGCGCAGCATTTCCAGTTTGCATGAGTTTCCGAACCCCATCTCTTCAGAATGTATCCTATGTCCTTTGCTGTAACTCATTCCACATCTAAAGCATGTTCCATTCGCAGACTTGATCTTATTCGGACACTTTCGACATCCATGTTCGTGTGAGAAGCAATTGAAACATCGGCGTGCAGCAAAAGGGCAACGATCATGATCCACGATACGAATGTATCTTCCGCTGGAAATGTAGCATGGAAGACAGACTAAATCAAACTCTCTAACAATCAACTCACATTTTGCGATAATATGAGAGAGAGAAATCGCGATTGCGCTTGGTTATGAAACAACATCGGAGAAGTAGACGCTCTGCGATCCAGATGAGATACGCTTTGTAGGTTGATTGTGCTGAAGAATTTCGGAGGGTTGAGTGACGGAAGGGATCGATAAAGAACGTTTCGCTCCAAGTTGTCGTACTTTGGGATCACCTTCGAACCGAGATTTGCAGACGTCACAGTTATTAGAAAGTTCGTCAAACATACATATTCCAGGGGACACGCCATCCATTATCTCGTAAAGCCAATTCTTCCTACAAACCGTAGAATTTTCCATCCAGTTACGCATCGCTACCCATTCGGTGAGATTGGTATGAGTCTCATGAGAGTGTGTTTCGGCTTCAACAATTTCCAACTCACTTTGAAAATTATCTGCCAAAGGTGTCGAGTATAAGGCGACACATCGAGCATGAGCTCCATCTCTTCCAGCACGACCAGCTTCCTGAGCGTAGTCCTTCAACGACGTTGACCCTCCTATATGGAGCACCAGCCTAACATTCGAGGCGTCGATACCAGTGCCAAACGCGCAAGTGGACACCATCAAAACAACTTTAACCGAACTTCGACTGTCTTCCTGTTTTCGACCCCACCGAGGTGTGCTCCATATCTCGTACATACTTTCCTTTTCGGAAAGACTCATTGCTGCATGATATTGCAGCACTGAGACTTGGAGATCAAGATTTTTCTGTACATCTGTTTCTGAAGGAAATAAGTCGATATAGGATGTTGTCAATATATCAGCGTATTCTTCGACATCTTGCCTCCGCATCACGTAGACAAGTACTCTGAAGAAAGGAAGATCCTTTCCATCCTTACAATCAATCTGTAGCTGTGACCGAGATATTTTGTCGAGCTCAGTCTTCAGAACGTCAACGGCAGTCTGTAGCAACCTTTGCCGAGCCCCTGTGTACTTACCATTCGTGTTCCTCGTTTTCAATTCACCTTCGCATTTGAGAACCACGAATTCTAAGTTGCGTCGCACTGTCGGCATTGAAAACAGGCTAGCTCTTCGCTCTCCATGGATGGATATTAACGACGATCTCTCCTGGGGTGGCACAGTGGCACTCAGGAAAACTCTTGGAACAGTAGAAGGCACACGAACTAGAGCATATCGTATATCTCGAAGAGCTTGACGGAAGTTAGACCACGTTGCCGTGAGATGAGCTTCATCTATGACCACTCGAGCAAGCGAAGACGAAGTAGTTAACCTTGAAACGAGTTCCGTGAAAGCTTCACCACGTACCTTCTCTGGTGTTAATATGTAAAGGTCAGTTTGCTCGGGGGATGATTTAGGGGTTTTACACTTTGGGTTTAGAACGGTGAAAACACTGAACCTTAAAACCATGAAACCAACTTAAATAAAACCTCAGAAATAGGGGTGATAGAACCTCCTAGAGGAACACCGTGCAGTGTATTGTTCAGCGCAAACTGAAGAGAAAGCTGTACAAAAGAAGCTTCATGGCGTTTCTGTTGGTAGGAAAGGTCAAAGGTAGAACTAAGACACGAGTCTAGGTCTAATATTAACTCCCGTAAGACTAGTCCATTCACAGTATTCAGTCACAATGACATCCGGGCACCAGTCCGGCAGTGCACTTGTACCAATCGTACTCGTCGCGTCCCCGGCACGGCAGTGGGCAACCAATCCGACAGTTGGCCCCGTCACACGGCAGATTTCATGCTTTATAACCAAAGATCTCCAATCCTGCTGAATATGCGGAAACCTTGGGAGAATACCAGAAAATATTGAGATTGAATCTAAGCACTTGTACAAGATTATTCTATTCCAAATAGATTTTATTGCTTCACCTCCGAATACAGAGCGCCTTTGCCACTGCGTCATAGTTCGTCCCCTGTCTCAAGCTCCATACTTCGGCCTTATTAAGGAATTTAGGAAGAGTGGCTCCATGCGTTAGAGTAAAATTTCTAATACAAGCTACCCAGGTTGCAACTTGTACCAAAGTCTGCGTGAAGTCTCGTGAGCCATGATTGTAAACTACTAATCTTTAGTAAACCCGCATGACAAACAATCTTGACCTGAGCTTTGCTCTCTGTAATTCCCTTCCGCATTTCTTCGATTTGTCAAGCCAAATCCTGTCATGGGAGGGCAGCCGAAACAAAGTAGAATAATCTCAGCGGCTTCCGCGCAGGAAAAAATCGTCATCATCGTTTCCGTATAGATGAAGATCTCGTCATCGTGCGGGGAAGTAGCTACGGAACGTCCGCATGTAGCTCCAAATGGAGAAAATAGAGAGTGATTTGAAGTAGTGGCATCAAAGATAAACAGCACAAAGAAGGTGAAACACGATGTGGCATGGAAAGCAATTCAAGATGGGTATAACCGGCCGCATCAGCGATTTAAAAGCAACGATAAAATAGAGAAATTGGTGAGGATGGTGAGTTTGAGGAGATTTCGAGCGTGAAGAATGAAGCTCGTGATGATATGCTCACGACGAAAATCCAAAAATCTGAGAAACTAGATCGTAATAGAGAACTTTTAGGAGCAATCATCAGACAAAAAGCTACGAAAAGGAAGGATTCTGTTGCTGCTGACGATGTAAACGTAGTAGAAGGCCAAGAAGGCTCGCAAGAAGAGGCCACGATTCAGGACTCAAGCAGCTCCTCTCCTGAGGAAAGAGCACAAAATTATACTGCATCGTTGGAGCGTCGTGCCAAGCGTCGCATGGACCTCCACAAGAGATGTTTGCAGCCTGAGCGTAAACGGTCGAGTCCGAGAGAAAGTAGCGCGACTTCGATCGCGAAGAGCGTCGTCGAGAACGTAATGAACTACAGTGGATTGCGTTGTAGACGTTCCGAAAGATGATGGACGTCAGTGGTGGTTTAAAACTAGAAGATCATTTCCGAGAAGCTCCTACAAAGAGTAGTGATGCGGTAAAGAAATCCAGAGATGGTGGGAAAGCCAGTGACGAAGGCTTGGCGGCTCCACTCAAAGAACTTCGCTTCGCTTCGCTCCTCGCCAAGCCTCTGCTCGCTTCGGACTTTGAGCTCATCACTCCGCCTTCACCTTACGCGGTGCTACCGCGAGACGTAAGATACTCATGCAGTGTAGGAGGCTGGCACCCGAAGTTGGTGGATACTTGATTTCCGTAGAAGTAAGTTCTAATGGTCATGAGGAGGACCATGGCTAGAAAAAGGGATCCCAAGGGAGCTTGCAATACGCGCAGCTTCCTTCAATTATCCATTTTACTCCAGTATACCTTCACTTCCTTAACGATCCAGACGGTTATGCGGCCGCTTCCCATACACTTCTGGTAATGCTTCTGATCCTCACTAAGATGAGATCCTTGAAATAGCGTTTCAAGATAGTCGGTTGTAGTCGCTGTCACCATAGAAGCAGTACTGCTTTCCCGCCACCATGAGAGCGTGCTCAACTTGCGCATCTAACTGCGAACGTGCGTAGAGAGTCTAATCGTGTCTCCTACTCTCAACAGCGCCATATAGGTGTAAGATGATGACACCAGTGCAGACAATTGTTTGGTACTTTGAGGCATGTACGCGTTCATGTCAGTTGTAAACGATGTGTTGTAAAACATCATCGTTCGGTCTCGCTATATTTAACGCGTTACCATCCATAAAACCAGCTCAGTTTTCCAGGGCATCGGTTTTTTCAAGGGCAACAGCGGCCCACTCTGATGCTTTCTGCGCACAATATGGGGCACATAACACGCCGGTCAGCAGATGCTCGTAGTTCTACAGAAAGAAATTCAGCACTTTCCAGAATATTTCGCTCATGTGCAGAGCATGTTTCCGAAACATGGTTTCTATGTTTACCCAGCGAAATGGTGTAGCCATTAGACTTAAAACAATACACTTAAAGGACAGAAAATTGTATGAAATTTATGTCAACTATTTTAATCTGCCAGGATTTGGCGCATCCAATTCTTTGCTCAATAACAACCCTGTAACAGATTCATTAGAAGCTACTGGATAAAACATATTTCCATTATATCCATGAAATCTCCTTCACTATCGCTGATCCATGACGAAAGCGGGGCCCCTACGCTTCCCTCCCTGTCGTTTCCCTTCTGGGTCACGTTGTCCCTCGCGAGAACGATGCTCGAAAGAGAGGATTTGATTGACCTGATGAGGACTTTGCGAAGCTGCAGGATGGCGTCCCACGGGGTTCACTTGCGGTTGCGGGCTACGGTGCCGAGCCGCAGCCTGCACTGATGGCGTTGGCCCAATTGGGTTTCGGCCTTGCGGCTGTTCCAGGTGAGGCTTATAGTACCCCTCCGCGACGCGTCGGTGGTAATTCGTTTCGCAAAGCTGCACCGGCACGTTGTGGTATATGGGTGGAAGCCATTCGCAGCCAGGCCAAGAGGTGTATAGACAGGTAAAACATGGGGGCGTTCTACTGTCCGAATTGGGTACCACGGGATACGAAGGTAGCGCCCTGGGTAGCGTAAGCGGGCTCACGCTTAGGGGCGCGAAGTTAAAACCCCGAGCGGATTGTATCGTGGACGGCGTTGACGTTCCCGTGGAGGGGACAGACGGTTTTGAAGGGGACGACGCTGGTTGAACAGCGAGGGCCAGGGCGCCCTCGTCTTCAAAGAGCAAGCCCCAGTCGGGTTCATCCGTGTCTGTAGAGACACTGAGCAAAGTCCATGATGATACCATCCGGGTTTATGATGCGCTCTGCGCCGCTTCCAGTGTTTTGGAGTACTTCTTAGAAAAGCCGCCGAGAAAATCAGTATCGCGATAGTTAGACGGTAATTGATATATGTAAGCAATGGCCGGAGAGAGGGAACTAGTACTGATCGAATACTTGTCGCCAGAAGCATCAGAAGCGATTCGATGGAGCGTGGTATCCTCTGACGCCGCAATCCAGCAGGGAATGTTCCACCACGCAATATCTTGCGGCTGCACGATCTTATCGTACCACGCCGTCTCCCAGCGCGAAGCATCAGCAGATGGAGTAGCATATGTCATGTAATGTTATCGGGCATTTCCACCTCACACAGAAGTTAATTCCGGTCATTCGCAACACGCCCGAGGCGGCCATCATTACCGTGTTGTCCATTGCTGCCGATCACACCAAGGCCACCAACACCATCGACTACGACATCTTCCTGGACAAAGATTCTAGCACTTACGACAAGATCGCGATGCAGCAAGCATGCAATGAGCTACTTCTGAATCCATCTTAGTCATTCTCGCCAAGCCCGAAATAGCGTCGCAAGCCGAGGAAACAATCATCATCACGGGCGCCACCGAGAAGGTGGGGAGCTCCAGTCAGACATGAAAAGAAATTTGTCCCATACTAGCTAGCATGCAGCAATTAGACAGTTCACTGAGTGACCCTGAACGAGGCCCTCCGGACCTTCAAGTGTCTTCAGCATTCTAATAACCTCAGCGCACTTTCCATACACAACGGCTATGTAAAACGAATGAGAATGCAGAACGAAACGGTGCGCGTGTGGGAGAATCAAAGCGGAACCACCATCAGGCAATCGGTTGAAGTTCACATAAGTTGGGTGAAGTGCGTGGCGCTCAGCGCGGACGGCACTCGTATCCTGTCAGGCTCGTGGGACAGAACGGTGCGCGTGTGTGATGCTGAAAGCAGCACCGCCACCGGGAACCCTCTTAAAGGTCACACAGGTGGATTGAAGTGTGTGGCCCTTAGCGCGGATGGCACTCGCATCGTGTCAGGCTCTTGGGAAGGAGCATCGCGTGGGATGTTGAAAGGGGCAGCGCCATTTGGTACAAACCAAGCTGGTAACGATAAGAAACCCCAGACAGACAAAATGATGTTCCTTGGATGTCCACTGGATGTTCGATATTGGACATCTAAAGTGCATCTTATGCATATCTGACGGACATCGTGGATGTCCTTCGGATATCCATAAGATGCACATAAGATGTCCTAAAGATGAATGTAAAAGATATGCATTGGACGTTCTAGTTATGTCCACCAGATGTACGTCGGAAGTGCAATAATATGTCCGTTGGATGTTCCGGTTTTCTAGTAGATTCAACGGATATATTTTACACATCCGATGAACATCTCATGTACATCTTATTGCAAATCTGCGGGACATCCAAAGTGCATCTTTTACGGACATCCAAAGAACGTCTTTGGTGTGTCTGACGTAGATCCATAAACTCCGGAGCGCATCCAAGGTACATCACCGTGTTCACTCGGAACCAGACGGTACTAGGGATCGAAGGTGGCTCCACCTAGGAGGTGAGTGTTGGGGAGCGACCTGTAAGGTGTGGCAGCACCGGCCACTGAACGGTGCAACGGGTTCGGCGTGCTGACTGCGGCGACGTTGGTACAGGGTGGCGCACAGCGTCCATGGAACCGAAAGAACTGTAGTGCCTTTGATATACCTTAAGAGATTGAATGTAGAAACCTGGAAAGGGGCTTAGTACCACGTTGGTGCTTAGTTTACAATCTCTGGTAGGGGGGGGAGCAGAACACTCACTATAGGGTGAGTGACTTCGACTTCCGCCGTCGCCGTCTATGTAGGCCATGTGGGAGGCACACAGTAACGGTACATCTCGCGAAAATATCTATCCTAAATTACTAAATTAGTTTGTAGTTAATTAGACCATCCTGGTGCCTACTCTCACAAATGGTTCCGCTGTACCGGCTCTCCTGAAGCCCATTTATACCCAGAGGTTTATCATGCGAGCTATCGTACAGGCCATCGGGCAGCCGCGTGAAGGTCACAAACTTAGGTTGAATTGGGTTGCGCTTAGCGCGGACGGCACCCGCATCGTGTCAGGCACGAATGGCGGAACGGTGCGTGTGTGGGACGTTGACATCGGCAACGCCGTCGCGCAGCCTCTGTGCGGGCACACGAGCAGGGTTGCGTGCATTCCCTTCAGCGCGGAGCGCAATCGCAAGACGAAGCTTAGGATAGATATGTCGTAGAAATGAGACGGAATCGTCGCGCGTTTGAGGCAGCATGGGTGCGAAAAGTGCGCAATGCAAGACAATACGAGCGAGCATAGGGAGAATACGATTGCGTCTGATTGCAATCCTTTTGACACTGTTTAATCGCAATTGCAATTCGCTCTCTTTAGTGAAATCTTTCCTGCAACCTAAACTGTAACAAGCAATCGTATTGCAATTCTTTCCCTTTCTTTGCAATCGAATTGCAATTCTATCTCTTTCCTCGAAATTAATTGCAATTCTCTCTCTTTGCTAGCAATCGAATTGTAATCAGCCTCCACACTTTTCAATCGACTAAGAAATACAACTAACAATACAATATCCTATCGTAGCACCATAGAGGCCTTAGAACTTTGATCTTTCTGTATAGCTTTCCAAAACCGGAGCTTGTAGGTTCCTGACCCTTCCCAATAAGATGCAACGTCTTCTGAACTATATACACCTCCCAAAACCTCTCGTTCAAACGTAAAAAGGATAATGGTCTCAAAAGGCGACGGACTTGTCTTCATTTTGTTTTGCTACAGAAGTTTCATCGCAATTGACCAAAGAGGTTCTAGTTCGTCCACAGATCTTACTACAAAAAACCCAGTTCTTATAACCAGTCTTCTGAACCTTTCTGCGCTTCCTTTGATTCAGTCCCTCTACAAAAGAAGAAGTGGAAGCGGTATTCTGTTCTACATCGTTTTCAGAAGACCATGATTCCTTCGTCAGCAATGTTGCGCATGGATGACACTATTTCAAGGACATAGAACTGGATTCACCACACTGAATCTTTACAACGCTGCTTTCAAAAAGCCGGTCAGTTAGAATCTGGGCATCATTTCCAATATACTTCTCTTGCAAGAGCATCTATACAAAGGCGACGAGTTGTTATAAAACCCAGATGAAATATCCTCAAATAACATATTGAAAGCATCTCGGCATTTTGACACCGGCAACTTTCGAACCTGAAGATATTGAGTAGCCCCATCACTTTCACGCAATTGTTTGCAAAACTTCTCTACTTTTTTCTTAAATAGAGAAGAGTTGTCCGCTGTTAGATCACTTGACTGAAAATAATCAGCTCATCGCGGATCTTGAGGAATCTATCGAGCATGTGTAGTTTACGCGACCACCTAGTCTTATTGTGTAATATTGGACGTAAGTCGATAAGGTTTCTCAGCAAAGCAGCATTCCGCTTGCGATGCGTGCATTCTCTCATCGTCTGATGTACCTTTTCGATCGTGAATCGAATATCAGTCGTATTGCAAACCATATAATTTACCTCAAGGTTCAGCAAATGGCTCTTGCACGCGACATGTGGAACTTTCAGAGATCTTGCAATTTTCTTATTCACCTTGCAGTTGTCCCCAGTCTGAGATAGTATCCACTCTCTTGCAACAACACAAAAAGACTCGAACATTCTGATAATGTGCTGAACATTTTTCTCGGCTGTAAAGGCGACGGCCTCATCATCGGTAGAGTGAACTAAGTTTTGGTCTTTATCTTCATTTGCAACACTTGCCATTGGTTGACACGAAAGAAGAGTACGTTGTACAGAGTTCTTTCTGTATGTATCAGAACCTTTTTCAAAGGACGATGAATGATGTGTGTAGCATGCAGAAAGTCCTATGTAGTGCATTTCCCCACAAGTTTAGCCGTCATGAAGGATCGCACCTTGTCCTGCTCTGCTGAGCTCTTTTCGTACAATAACCGATGAGGTGTGGGGCCGCCTGTCGTAAGGGAACGCTCGTGGGTTCAACCTATAAGGAGAAAACACCCACAACTAGTATGGTAGTAGGGCACCTGAAACGCGCAGGGGCAAACGGCGGGACAACTAGTCTGGACCGTGTAGGTGTACGGTAGTAGACGTCGACGAGCGGTAAAACCTGAATGGTAGTAGAGAACAAGCGATCAAGATAGTATAGCTTGTGCCCTAATAGTGCCTGACTTTACAATACCAGAGGGGGAAGGCGAGGTGCACCGCAATATATACAAGTGCACCGACGCCGATCTCCCTTGCGGGCATGACGTCATCGGCTGCGCCCAAGACATACTGTCATGGACCAGCAATGTTAAGCTAAACTAAACTAGAAATAGTAAAATATAAAATAGGGAATTCCAATTAGGTGAAGTGTAGGTTCCAAGTCACACACGTAGGCCCACGCGGCACAAACCCACTGATGTCTCATTGTACTACAGCTCTGATCCAATTTTATTCTCGACACGCTCTGTGAGTTTAAGAATGACGTGTCGTACAGTTTTGATTGAAAACTTGTCGCGATGCTTCGAAAACATACGGAGTTTTTCGTCTTCGACGATGCAGATCGGGATATTTTTGAAAATTATATAATTATATAACGAATGTAATCGTGCTGCGCTTGTTCTTTTCGGGTGACATTCAAAAAATTAGTCTTACAATGTTCATCAGATAAAGCTTTCAGCTTCTCTTTCAGATTCGAAGAATATAGAGAGTACAGCTTTTCCTCCGTTCCCTCACCCAAACACGCGCGATGATGACGAAAACGGTTCTGGAATCCAGTGTTTTTCGGAAAGGCGATTTGACGGTTGGTTTTTCGACCGAGCTCGTTTGGACACCTGTAAACTAGGTACGTTCTTTTGCTATGGACTGCATCTTTAGAGACATGCGATTTCGTCTCTTTGCGTAGGGGTTGAAAAAGAAGATGCCTACAGCTTTCAGTGATGGAGTAGCTCGTAGGAACTTCATTTCGTATGTATTGTGAGCGCAGTAGAAGACAGGGTGCGGTTTAAGGTTGGGTTCTCTCCGTTGTAGAGCTATTGAGACAGTGTGCTGTCCTATGAAGTGAATGGTTTTGAGACCCATTGGTTTTGTGTAATATCTATTGGTTTCAAAGCTCTTTAGCTATCATTGGATCAATAACGTCACTTTGATGCTATCAATATATGTGTGTAATGTATACGTCCCAGGGAAAACTTTCCGTCATTGACATATCAATAAATTCTCCGCATGTCAGTTATTTTCATAAATGTTCGAGGCATTTTCAATGAATCATTTTTTTCAAAAACAATTAATTCATTAGATCTTCATAGTATTTCGATGTAATGAAACGATAATGACGTTGGATTTGATCAAATGAAGAAAAGAGCAGCCGTGCTTGAAAATCGTATGAATTCCGAATTTAAATCGAATGCACAAGTTTTCGCTGGGCGTTCTACTAGACATGATTCATGCAATCTTGTCCGTGATTGCATTGAAGTGCAATCGATCACTATGTTTGAAGACGATATGCAATCAAGCTGCAATCTTTATTCAATGATGCAATCGGATTGAAATTCTTTGCTAGAAAAGCAATTCGTTATTGCAATCTTAAATTGCAATCGATTGCAAACGCAATCGATTGGAACAAACTCCTGAGTACTGAATACAAGGGAAGAGACAAGTCTAGTAATGATCGAAATGACCCGGGCGAAAGGTAGAGGACGGAGAGAGGGTTCTCTTCATCGGCGGGGGTGGGCGCGGTGCTGAAAGCGGGGACGAAAAAGACCCGAGTTGGAGGATGGCGATGCATAGGCTCAGAGACTTGGCTTGGGGCACAGGCGCCGTTTGCGCTTCGTGACACAAGACGTGAGAGCTTACAGGACGTGTGGTGAAATATCCATTTCATTCCTGTAGTGCAATGCCCGTGAGGGAAAGCAGCCACGAAGAAGTTCGGGATCTTCCTCTTTGGAGGGTAGTCAGCGAACAGAGCACTCTCTGGAAAGGCACGACGAAGTCGGGTGTAAGACCGAGGCCAGACCGTCACGACGGAGCGTAGAGAGCAAGACAAGAATTGGTACACCTCTACGAGGGTTGTTGGGGTCCTCTAGAGAGGGAGCGAGTCCACAGTGTGGGGAGCGTACCAAGTAGTGGTGCACGCCCACCAAGTGGTGGAATATCCACGCACTCGTAAGAGGGAAAAGGGAATCCACAAGATGTAGTGGAAAAGGGGCAAGATATACGGCACAAACCGGGGTTTTCCTTATACAAGGTCGAACGCGACAATAGTTGGTAATATTCCCAGTATTGGGTTCCTTTAGAGGACGCAGGGTGGATAGGCGATCCGTATGCTACGGGGTATCCCTCCTTGGGGGAGTTGATGACCGCCGAAGGCGTGAAATTCTAGAGCCAACCCCTGGTTGCCGGAGCTTTACTGGCGCGACGGCGAGATCGCCGGCGCACTAAGTAGTGCAGCTCACTGCCTAATAATTAGGAATAAACTAACTAAATCAGTCCACGAACAGTGGTAATTACCCACGTATTGTGGCCAACCTCCCCAGCTCACACCGTGTCCCACGTGTCCAACCCATCTCAATGGTTATTACTATTCATATAATAGTCCTCCCGTGCAACGGGAATTATGAACCAAGTACCACCACATCCCCTTCCAAGGGCGTTGCACTACAATTCCCGTTCCGTCAATTGCACAGCAGAGTCTGCCGTTGTCGACATGATGTTGCGCATCTCGCCAGGGGTGCCTCACACTTTCCCACACTTCCGCCCCCCGTCTTTTTCATGACAATGTTCTCGTACACGTCTTTGTCGCCTTGAGGAGTTGCTAATTGCTCTCGGGAATGTGTCTCCGCTTACGGAGAACATCGCACCGATCCAACGTAATGTGTTGAACATGCAGCCCTCACTCGCGGCACACACTCACTGCGACTTTCTCGCCACTGCGCCTTCGTCGTCAATGCGCCTTCGTTGCCATTGCGCCTTCATGGCCACGAAGCAGTCTGCACATCCTTCTGGTCGCCTTACGCTCTCGGAAATCGCCAGCATCCATCAAAATTTCCATGCGGTCGTGCTCTCTCCCTCCTCCGGTTTGCTGTCCTACTCTCATCGCACAAGCCCCTAGCACAGGGTTACTGAAGGGGCTCAATTCCGCTTTTACCATCTCTCCACCCACATGCTCCATTCCTCCCCTTTCTTCCACAGCGAACGTTCACATCGTGATCATGCACAAGAGTCCAGCCACCATTGTCTAGCCAAAGCTGGTGATTCCTCTCCCAGGGAAAACGCATGGTTCGAGCTCTACAATGACACTTTATCCCAACAAGAGGATTTGATGGAAGTGGAAGCTGAGGCGTGTGGTACACTAGCAAAGATTGTGGATATATCTGTTGAAACGTTTGAGAAGCGGAATGGGGATGGGGAAGTTTGGGTTTTGGTTTCGTGCTCTGTGTGAGCTTGAAAAGCAGCAATCTGTGCCTGTAGAGATGCTACAGAAACTGTGAGACTTGGCTACTCTTGAAGAGACGAGGGCTGTGATGAAATCGTTCGCTGATGTTTCCGTTGCGTGAATGACAAGAGTGGACGGATCAGTATATGTCGAGCTGCACGACCTCATTCTAGATATCGCTACCGGCAAAGCTGGGGAAGGAAGTGAAACAGAAGGTTTCTTCCAAGTGCTTATGCGGATTTACATGCGATCTGAAGGGAAGGACAGAGATGATGGTTTGATATCTGAAGAGGAAGAAGGAGTGAAAACGTTTCTGCTAAGCCATGGTGTGAAACAGTTTGTGGGTGATATGGTGGGGAGGATAGAACAATGGATTAAAAGATGGGATTTGTGGCACGCGTGGTGGAATGGTGCTGATGTTGGGTATATACACAACAACGTTTGCAGAATTCTTCGAAAGGCAGGGTTTTGGGAGCAGGTACTGTGGCTATTATCACAACCGCAGTGGATAGTGAAGAGACTGGTTGAGGGCGGGATCCTGAATTGCGTTTAGAAGAAGATTTGTATCATGGAAAAGAGGTGTGTGGCGGGAACGCTGCGCGAAACGAAAGTAAGAAAAATCATCTGGAAATGACTGGTAGGGCTTCCAGGCTGGGTGAGTCGTTTTCGAGGGAGAACCGGCCTGCGGAGGAGGGCTGGCTACAACTGCATCGTCGTTTGCTGCCTCAAGCGAGGTGGAACGAGTTGATGAGCAAATTTGAGCAGAGGATGAAAAGTTGTGCACCGAACCCGTGGCTGAAAGCGTGTGAAGGAGTGTTTGAACAGGGGAATGGTGGTGAAAAACGTCGAAGGTGAAGTGCTCTGCACGCGCTTAGAGTGTGATGCTTTCTGGAATTTGTCGAGAGGCACTGACCGTACGAGGTATTTGGGAAAGTATGAAACATTGAACGAGATTTTACAAAGATGAGAAGCTCTGGGATCCTTTGCAGTGAAAAAGTTGAGTGTTCTTCGTTCCTACATGATGAACGCAGGGTGGAGACAGCTCTCCAAGATGGAAACATTTTTGTGTGTAACAGGCAAAGAGGAATTTGGGAGGAAGTTGTTTCACATGATTGTGAGAATCACGATAGGTTTGTAGACTTTTGCGAGCATGGAGATCTGCTTGCATGTGAGAGAGAAGATGAAAGCGTTCGATTGTGGGAGACGCTTAGCAGCACGGCGGTCGGGCAGCCGCTCCGAAGTCACACAGGTAGAGAGCTTTCCGTGGCGCTGAGCGCGCACGGCACTCGCTTCGTGTCAGGCGCGCTGGACATAACGGTGCTTGTGTGGGATGCTGAAAGCGGCACTGCCGTTCGGCAGCCGCTTGAAGGTCACACAGTTTGGTTGGAGTGTGTGGCGGTGAACGCGGACGGCACTCGCGTGATTTCGGCGGACCGCAGGATCATACGGCTATGGGCGTTGAACGACGATGGCTGAGAGTATGTTTTCACGTCGTAGAACGGTGCGTGGAATTGGTGTTGAGTACTCCACAAATGTTGGGAAAACGTTATGGGGCTCCACACCGCAAGAGAGAATAGCTTTTGTTATTGATGGCATTGCATTTTTATGCCAACAACAAAGAGACGTATCACAGAAATGTGGGTCAGAAAGATCTTGAGATCACGCTATTTCCTGAAGCCCAGTTGGAGCCAGACTCTTGCAACGCCCACCCACCCACCCACCCACTCGTTCCTTTTGTACGCTACTCGCGTCGGTGCATACTACAGTACATGCATCGCGAGCCCCGAGTTGACGAGCCTCTCCATCCCGCGTTCGGCCACCATTACGTCATGCCTAGTAGACACTAGTGCCCCATGATTGTGCCACGTCAAGTTGTCTTCAAGCGCTTCAGAGTCATCGACCTAACCTCTCCTGTTCGTGAACCTGCACCAGAGAGCGGAGTACGATGCACACGGCGCAACCCAAATACAGCATGTGCCGAACTCCGGTCAGACCACGTTCCGCGCCTCTTGGTGTTTGGTCACCTTGAGCCAGGGCCTCTTCGTCATCCAAACCATTAAGTTCGAAAGCAGCAGGGTGGTTGAACCGCCCGACCCTCAGATCATGAGATCTGGTTTTTGCGACCAAGCCACTTGTTCCATGGCGCAGACCTCTTTTCATCTTCTGTAAAATACCTTTTTGAGTACTTCCTACCTTTCTGTTGCCCGTAGTGGACAAAAACTCTCAAATCCGCTGACTTCTTGGCGTACTAGGATCTTCAGCTATCACGTTATCCTCGGAAACCAGTTCCACATTTGTATCCCTCTTGCTCTCACCGCGGTATTCTTCTCGGAAGTACAATCTTCAAAACGTATGGAGTAGCCCACTTCATTACCGAGCTTAACCTCCATTTCGTGGGCTACACGAGCAGCAACTGACATGGCAGCCACACGGCGCGGCTGTGTACACAGTACGGACCTGAAGCCTTCTTCGATCAAGTACTGTGGAATCTGTGTAGTTTTGCCGCTTCCAGTCTCTCTTTGCACGATGAGAACCTGATTCTTTTTGATTGCTTCCATTAGCCTATCTCTATGTGCATACATGGGGAAAGGGCGTCTCTCGTGCTGAAGATATTCTCTCTCCTGCTGTCTTCTTCTCTGGCGCTGCTGAGCGAGCGATTCATGCGTGCTGGTGCCTGGTAAGCCCTGAATTTCAGCAGGTATGTCATCTCAGGCGCTTCTAACAAAATTGAGTACTGTGAGAAGTAAGTGGTGTTCTGCTCAGCAATTTTGCCCTTCTTGATCTGAGAATCTTCCCAACGGCGCTCGTCTGACGTAGGGTGGTCTTGTTCAGAGATGTGAGTGTCTTCAGTGGCCGAATTGCGCACGCCCTTTCCGTCTGGGACGGCATACGTCGGAACGACATTAGAACTGGCAGCAAGTTGAGTGGCTAGGTCATAAATCTGTTGCTTGAGCTCAAAATCACGTCGCTCACGCTCTGTGAGCTCGTCATCCCGAAAGAGAGTCTTTTCATCGATGATCTCTTCGCGCAGTCGAGGGAGCTGCTGGGCCTCTCGGCGGGCCAGGTAGTTGCGGAGCGACTGCTTGCGCAGGTCAATTACAGACGCGTGGGACGGAGAGCGCGGCCGCTTCGACGGCGCCTACATACGATAGCGGACCAAGCCGGGAAGAGTTGTTAGTTTTGGCAAGAAGTTCTTGCTCTGGTTTTTGGACTGCGTTCCATTACACGAACAACAGATGGCGTTCTTCTTCGTCGCGCTAACGCGGGTTGGAGAGCCTCTCATGCAAGGGTCACTTCAGCATGTATGCTTGAAGACATGTGCTCGATGGTTCTTCCAACGTTTTCAGTGGATGTGAACAGATTGCCGTCATGGTGTGCTTCTTTTCCATTCCAGAATGAGCCAAAAACAGTTTAATTGCACAGTTTCTGTTGGGGAGGGGGTTTGAGAAGGAGTTGGAAGGGTTATACAGTACACAGGTTTGCGTTTCGCAGGTTATCGAGGCGTCACCACGTGGGCTTTCGAAGTTCACGTGGGGGATATCCATCGTTCCTGACAAATAAGACCGATAATATCTTCTTTCTTTGTGTTTTATACGTGGTAATGAACATGCCATCAACCAAATGTGTGTATCCTGGGTATTGTCAAATTGAGACAGTTAAAAAGAGGTATATGAAACGCCCCAGTTCATAGCATTAGAATGCCTGAAGCTCAGTGTAACGCATATACCACTGGCAGTAGATGGTGCACTGCACAAATATTCTTCAGCAAGGAGAATAAACTTGAATGAAGTGTATGTCTTCTTCTTGTAGGGTCATTTCGTACGCACAGCTCTTCACGCTTTCACTATGTTTCGCCCTTTTATGCTCTTTCATTGGGTTCTTTCCTGGCTTTCATTTCCCCATGATTCTTTAGCCTCTGAAGTTCAGAGTCCACTCGAATTTATGTGATGGGTGTTATTCAGACAGTCTCGCTGGGTACGCTCTTAGATTTTGACACATCAACTTTTGCAATGCTTTGATCGGAGATCGGCAACAACTGCTCTCTTTCGTGGCAGACGTCAACGCTTTCTGTGTGGTGAAGATTCCAAATTCCTTCGTCAGCACTGTGACAAATGCAAAACCAACACGGAGAACAAACGGGGTGTATCGAATAAGAGTGTGCGAGAAGAGAAACCTATTCCTTTATTCTCAGTTTTCTCTATCCCTAGAGCTTTGCGACAAACGCATATTTTGGATATAAGGTAGCTTGATTCTAGGCTTTAGTTACCAGGGGTAGTTACCATTTCGCCTGTTCATATAGCGCCATGAACCCTCTCAGGAAACAGGGTGACGTTCGATGCGCTACCCTGCAACAAGATTAATCACATCCCACAGGCACCCTCTCTGCCATTACCAGTGTTTCTTTGCGTTCCCAATCAGCGTCATCAAATGACGTGGTTTTGTACTTCTCTTGAGATGTTAAATCACCATTCCAAAATAACTCCCGAACATTGCTCTTCGAAGACAATTCATTTTGATCCAATCCAGATCTAAGACACTGAGCCCTCCCGGCCGCTTCTACGTCCCCATCCATGTTAGTAATCTTTGTTCTAGCAAGCATTTCATGAGTTTAACGATTACCTGTGTAGCTGCTCAGCTGCTTTGCACTAATCAACGTGTGTAAATGGAAGGAACGCAATAAGGGCCCTTTTTTCCTCTTCCGGATGTGCAACTTCAAATGTGAATTCAGGTTTTGCTCTTCTTTCGTGCCAATAGGGAGTATCCGTTCTTCATTTATAAACCTCTTAACCAACAATAGTCTTCAGCCAGCCACGTTCTAGAGTGATGGTTAAGCATTCAGTATGACTGAGTCAGATTCTGAGTACACCATCCACTCGTTGGTTGGGAACTTAACGGTGCCTGACAAGGGACTTCTCAGATGGAAACATGCGCAAAGTACACAGATGACGGCGTCTGTGTTCTGCAAAGTGGAATACTGGGTGCTATCTGTGGAATAGTTGCTAGTTTTAGGCCTTATCTGGGCGCGCGCGGGGGTGGCAGAGGCTGGCACTCAAGAAATTAACAAATTTTGGAATATTGTATTCCATCTCGCGCAGTTTAATGCTAGGGTCTCCTAGTATTTCGAGAGGTTCGCTTCGCAACCCACCCCAACTACACTCTTTTCCGCGACCCTCTCCAAATTTTCCATCCGTGCTAGTTCCAATTTCCATTTCGCCCGAAAATCCGAAACAATTGGCAACCCAGCCACCCTAAAACATCCTCTCATTCCTTCCCATCTCCATCTCCACTCAACACCGCCACCCCCTTACCATACTATAGTCAATTTCCGCACCTCACGCGTTCGGATCCTGCGTCTCCGTCTCCTCAAACGTCATCTCGTAGAAGTTCCGCCGGCAGCTCTCCCCATTCTCGTACACCCTCTTCGCCCCAGAACGGCTCCCCATACCACTCATCCTCCGCTCCCTCTGCTCTTCCAGTATGCGCTCCGCCGTCTGAACCGCGTGCGCCGCGCTCCGAAAACCAGTCAACGTCGCAACCCCCAGCCCCGGCCGCACCGCCTCTCCTGCCACCTTCCGTCCCTCCTTGCGTCTCTTCTTCAAGCGACTACCCACTTTCTTAGTCTTCGGCGTCACCGGCGACCCCTTCTCAACCTTCATTTCCCCCTTGCCACAACTTCCTCCCACCTCCCCCCCCGTCAGCATCCTCCTCATCTCCACCAACAACAACCGCGCCTTTTCCACCTCTCCAATCTGCATCTCCAGCATCTCCAACCTCCCCTTCAGCATCTCATTCTCCTCCCTCCGCTCCCCAATCTCCTTTCCCACCCAGTCAACCATCCCATCCGCATGATGACTCATCTCCATTCCCATCACCTTCAAACCATTTCGCAAATTCGATATCGCCTCCAATGACACCCCATTCTCCTCCTCACTCAACACCACCCCTCCCATCTTCCCCACACTCTCTGCAATACAATCATCCATTCGCTCCTTCATCACAACTCCCAACAACCTCACCCGCTCTTTCATTTCCGCCGTAAACCGCTCTTCCCAACCCCCCGCTCCACCTCCAACCTCCATTTGCTCCCCAATCCCCAACTGGCTCAGGTGCACCGCCACTTTCCTCCATAACCCATCCTTCTCCCCCTTCTTCTCCACCACCTTCGAGCCCATATCCGCAGCCCCTGCCTTCCCCACAGCCACAACCTCCTCCTCCCGTGACCCTCCATCCACCCGCGCAATCTCGGCCACTTCCCGCTTCGGAGACGGCGTCCCTCGGATCTCCTTCCCTTCTAGGAACGCAAGAAGCTCCTCGTCCTTCACGTATCCGTTCGACATCTTAGAAAAGCTAAAAGCGTCACTGAAAACAAGAATTCGGTGCGATACGGTGCAATCGACGCCGTTCTCGTTGTCCGTGCATCGGCCCGTGCGCACGGCCTTATCTGCCACCATGATTTTCCCCTTTCTGTTTCCCCCGATTTCGCGCCAAAACATCTACTGTAAGCATCGTCACCACTCCACTACTTAAGCCCCACTCCGTCTACTCTGACGCTCCCACATCCTCTCCAGTTACCTCTTCTCTACCGGCGCCATGTTCTTCTTCCGCCATACCCTCACATGGTTCTGAGAAAAGCAAAACACGTTGCCAGTGGAGACCAGGTGGGTCGGTAGTCCCGATAGTGTGTACAATAGCTTGGCCCTCCAGCCACCTCGTCTCGACTGGGGACTTGTTGTTTTTCTGCCACAGCCTCACTTCGTTGTGGCAGAAGAACAATAATCCCCAGTCGAGACGAGGTGGCTACTTAGTCGCGATAGTGTGTACAATAGTCCGGCCCTCCAGCCACCTTGTCTCGACCGGGGACTTGTTCTTTCTTTTCGACAACCTCACATAGTTGTGACAGTAGAAGAAGATGTCTCCAGTGGAGACCAAGTGGCTACTTAGTCGCGATAGTGTGTACAATAGTTCGGCCCTCCAGCTACCTCGTCTCGACTGTGCACTTGCTTTCTTCCTGGCACAAGCTCACGTGGTTGTGGCAGAAAAGAATACGTCCCCAGTCCAGGCGAATGCTTACCTCTAGACCGTTTTCTACAGTAATCTCCGAGAACAGAGTTGACATACTATTCCTATGCCATGTTATCTCGTCGCTATGGCTGGATAGTAGTACATCGCCAGTCAAGCCAAAGTTATAAGCTGTATCAGAAGAGAAATATATATAATGTGCAAACGAGACTTTAGCACTCCTGCTTGTTTAATGGTTTCAGTACCTATACTGCATTTCGAAAACAAGCTATGACATTGGCTGGATCAGAAGAGCTGAATATAGCAGTTCCCGCAACCAAAATATTGGCACCGGCTTCGACTACTCCCCTCACATTACTCAGTCCAATACCTCCATCCACTTGTATTCCTATCCTTGGATACTTCTCTCGTGCATGGCGCACCTTATCAATAACACTTTCCATAAACATTTGTCCCTCAAATCCTGGCTCTACCGCCATCAGCAATAACATGTCAACAAGCCCTTCCTCTATAATTGGTTCCACGACCTTTAGAGATGTGTTGGGACGGAGCGCAACCCCAACCTGCATCCCTCTATAATTAATTCCTTTACAAACCTCCTTCGCTACCGCAATATCCTCCTCAGAAGGTCCGTTGTACGGTTCCAACGCCTTACATACACTTTCGATATGAAAGGTGACTCCATCTGCGCCGGCTTCAGCAAGGTCGTCTATCCATCGACCAGGGTCCGACACCACCAAATGGCAGTCCAAAAACAGATTGGTGTGCCTCCGAAGGGCTTTCACTACAGGCGGTCCAATAGTAAGGTTCGGCACAAAATGTCCATCCATCACATCTATATGGAGCCAGTCCGCTCCAGCTCTTTTCATCTCAGCCGCCTCCTCCGAGAGTCGAGCAAAATCGGATGCCAGAAGAGACGGAGCTACAATCAAACGAGATTCTATACTAGATTCCATACTAGATAACTTGCGTAACCCCTAAAATACCGCAACATCATCGCTCCGTCACAGAAGCTGTGCTTCTTTTATAGAAAAAACGCGAAGCAGGTAAGCTCCTTCTGAATACTCCGTGGCATTTATGAAGCACAATACGGTTATTATACCCCGCAGTGGGCTTCTATGTATCCCATAAACGTGAACATTCATAAACCAGTTGTCACATATTATACCCGCTTTTCTCACTTCATAAAACACTCATGAGCAGTCGGGAGTCTAGAACTTATACCCCTCATTCTCCACTATCACGTTTCATACATTTCGTTTAAGGTCTCGAAATGCCCTATGTCCACATTCTCTGCTTACCTCTCTTTTCTATTAAAGAGCCTCTACTCCTTCCAACAGACTCTCGCATCCGTTCGTATAAGAACTTCAACTTCAAAATGGAACACAACCATCATGTTCCCCCGACTCCACCTCCGAGTCCAAATACTCCAGCCGTCATCGTCGGCAGGGGTCGCATTGGTACAATGCTCTTCAGCTATGGAGACTATTGCTTCTCTGCGGAATACTTCCGTAACATGTCTGTTGTTCCCAATGGGCCCATACTGCTCTGTGGGAAAGCAAATTCATTAGAGAGTACAATTCAGGCCTGTCCCCCCTCGCGGAAAGAGGATCTCGTATTCTTTCAGAATGGAGATGTACTCCCCGTCCTTTCTAAGTACGGCCTACAGTCCTGTACAAAGGTTGTTCTATACGTTGGTGTTCCATCACGAGGCGCAGCGCCGCAGGATGGTGTTACGCTTCAAAGTCCTCACGGCCTCACTGTCGCAACTGGTAAGTGGTCCCAGTTCCTTGCAGAGAAATTCTCGTCTGCAGGTCTCACTTGCACCGTTGTCGATGAAGACACCTTCGTCAGAAGCTATTACGAGAAACTCGTGTGGATATCGACCTTCAACCTCGTCGGCGCCTCACGTGGCTTCGTTCCCATGCATGTAGTGGCCACGGATTACAAAGCAGTTGTGTCCACGATTATGAAAGAGCTGTTTACAATCGTTTCTCTCAAAACCGGCATTGTATTCCAACTTAGAGAGGTCATCGACAGGCTTCTTGCTTACGGCAGAACACTTGCCGAGTTCCCTACTTCCTTGTCCGAGTTTCAATTTAGGAACGCCTACTTCTCGGAGTTTTCTCGCCAGGAGAGATGCGCTGGGTTCCGTGACCCCGCTCCTTTCCATACGAACTACGTCCATGTCCTTCATGACATACATTCCCCATTAAATTGACTGAAACATATCTGAAAGGAGAACGTTGAGATTGTTTCTTTGGCAGGTCATGAGCCCACAGGCAGTAAAAAGAGGAAAGATGTGTAGAACATATGACTTCAAGTAGAGTCCGCTTAGGTTTAATTGGTGTTCATTGTGTCAATGCAATGTACTTCTAAAGTAAAGAAACGCAATCACTGTTTTAGAAACTGAACACTTTGCATCACCTTCACGCATATGCGCCAAGACTGCAAAGCAGTGCCTATTACATAGCCATCACTGTAGTTCATCATTCCCATACAGCTCAGCCACCTTCCTAATTGTCAAATGTACCGCATTCACATCCTCAAGAATATAACGTGCATATAAGGGGACCTTCTCACCTCTCACATGGACACCGAATACAGCCATTTCATACAAAGGTTCGTCATTCGAAGCATTTTCGAAAGCCACCACCTCTTCCGTATCGAAAAAAGTCGGTTCCGAATCCACAAGATTCGTCGCTCCACTCCTTTTCGTATATCGCTTATCCGCTATGTCAGCATTTTCTGGTTGCGGATAATGTACGAGATTCGGAAAGCTATTCAAAAGACTTGCAATTCCGGAATCAATTTCCTCCTTCCACTTTAACAGTCCACCGTACATAAAGTTCGGAAGTCCACTGTCCTTCCTAGTCTTCACAAATGCCTTACTCTCCTCGTCTTCAATCCGATACCTTCCATTCAGCTCCGTCGCAAGTGACTTCAGTTTTTCACAGCATCGTTCAATTGCATACGTATACAGTCCTGTTCAAGGTCGGTTCCATCCGAAAATCGCACACGAGCACCTTGGTAAGCCGAGATTCCAAACTTATACCCTTCGAGCCTCTCCATGAAACCTTCCGCACTATCCACATCTCGCCCAGTCGCGATACCAAAACCTACTTTCTCATTAATAATCTTCATACACTCCACAACGCTCCGAGGTATATTCTCCGCACTGTTCTTCAGCGTCCCATCAATGTCGCTTATGATTCCATATCCATTCGAATGTATTATGCCTGCTAATTCCTCGGGGGAAACTAGCTTTAGCTCGTACTGACGCCCAGCCATCTAGAACACTACTGTTATCAACAATACTGTGAACAGTGTACTGCAGCAAGAGAAGACAAAACTCCTCATCCTCTCCTTTACACACAATTCGAAACCCCACACGCAACCCTTCATCGGCCGCCGCCACCCCTTCCTCCCCGCAATTAATAGGATGCGTAAAACGTTCTGTACCCATCATCACAACCTCTCATTGAAAGGACGTGACATCCTTCATCGCAATTGAAACGACCTCATTCCTCCATGTACTCCTCCTCCCCTAATAAGTAAAACATGAACACCATTGCGCTGTGCCCATCTATCCGTATCAGTGGACTCAACAATGTACAAAACTACCTTTTATCCCCCGGACCACCCCAAAATGAATCGTGCATTTGCTTCTATTCGACCAAATCAAACTATCGCCGTAGCTCTCGCCTATTCGGAAACAGCTGTGCTGGCCGACGAAACTAGATCAATGGAGCAGAAGGGCATTAAATGCTTCCATATGGATATCATGGACGGCCATTTCGTCCCAGATATAACTTGGGGTCCGCACACTGTTCGATCATTGGCCAAGTATACAGACGCTTTCATACATTGTCAGCTGATGGTTTCGAACCCTGAGCAATGGATTCACTCCATAGCGGACGCCGGCGCAAGCGCCTGTACCTTCCACTTCGAAAGCCTCAACGTTGGACCTTACATATGTGAACAAGCTGGCATCCATACAACACCTTGCAAAGTACCTGAGAAAATGGATTTGGAGCGTGCAAAGACATTGGCTAATTCTATAAGGGAAGCTGATATGGAGTGTGGCGTTGCGCTGCTTCCCGGAACACCGCTGTCTCCCGTAAAGCAATTGATTGATGATGGTTTCGTTGACCACGTGATGTTCATGACAGCAGAACCCGCAATTCGCCCCCTACCACAATTTGAAAACAACGTTTTACCCAAAATCAAACAAGCAAGATATCTTTATCCGCAGCTACGAATACATACTCATGGAGGCATTACTATGCATGACGCTCGAGCACTCTTCGATGGCGGCGCCAACGTCGTTGTTATAGGCTCTGTTATTTTCAAATAGTCTACGACATAAAAGAACTCTAGCTTTCTATGCGCTTTGAGCCTTGATATTCAGTTCACACTACAATACACAACATCCTCTGTTCTCAAAGTCCAAATGTGAACACTCACACAGTGATACCATTCACTCCGTTAGACGCAATCCATTCATTGTCAAAAGCATTTTTAATCAATCACAAGTTTGGTCTATATGATGTCACATATCGTTTTCGTTTCGTGGATCATGCCTACGTTTCCTTAAGATGAGCAACGGGGTATTATCATCACTGCTACTAGAGAGATGCTCCACTAGAGCATCTCTCTAGTAGCAGTGATGATAATACCCCGTTGCTCATCTTAACGGAGGTTGGCGAAAACGTAGTAGTACTACGTTTTCGCCAACTTCGTCACCACTCTCTATGATTACCTCATTTTGAACATTCTCCTTCAGATCGTCCGACTCTTCTTCATCTTCATCCTGTCCTTCGTCCTCCTCCAGAAACGGCGGTTTGAAGTCTCTCACCCTGTGAACTGCATCGGGTAAGCTGTAACCCTCTGGTACCATGTACATGTGATACCTGACCAACAGTTCCACGGTTTCCGGTCGATCCCATTTATTCTTTCCACTCGCTCCAGCGTGTGTCACATCGCCCCTACCGATGAATAGGGTGAACGATGGGATTATGACCTTCTTCGCAGGGTAGACACCGGAGATCAGCCGCAACTGCTGATTGTTGAAACCTACCACCTTGTGAATCCCAGCACTTATCCACAGGGGGAAGCCGTGTCTTCCAGAAGCCATTAAGAAGTACCCTGGATTTCCAGTGAACAACGATTCCATCGTCACTAGACCACTAAAGTCCGTATGTAACGTCTGTCTCCCACACTTCCTTGTCGTTCCAAGAACAAGACCTCCAGTCTTGGGTGTGAACATCTTTTTCACACCTTCCTTCCCATTGTCCCACATTCCCAACGCAGCCGCTATCGTTCCCATTCGAACATCAAGTAAAGCCCGTTTTCTTGCCACCCACCACAAATCCTGATTCTGTTCCATCTTGTCCAACGCTCCCCAGCGAGTGGACATCACTCTGCCTTCAAACGGAACTTTCCTTCCTTCTATCGGAACATTGTCTTCGTTGATGATCGAGACGTAAGACCGTTTTCCCTCGCCTTTTCGCATATCTGGCATTGCGGCATATTCGCTCTGAAAGAAGTCCATGAGCCTTTCGGACACATCACCAGACCCTTCATTTTTGTACAACCCATCCCACACCGGGACATTGTCGTCCTTCGCAAAACCATCCAGGATACAGCATCCTTCATGACGGAGGTTGCTCTCCATTCGAGTAAAGAACATATGGCTGAGCTCATCATGCTCCTTGGCCGCAACCCATAGAGCTTCTTCGTCGCTCATGTTCTGCGGTCGGGTTTTGGGTATTTCAACCCGTACTTCACCGCCTGCATCTGATGCTCCGCCCTTGCTGCGTGCCAGAATACAAGATGGTGCACATCGTGAAGGTCAGATACACTGAGCAACTCCCTGTGTGTCTCCGGGAGATAGATGCTCTTAAGCCACGGCTCCTTGTGGTCAATGACGTTCCTGCCCCACCATTCACTTGGACGAAGCATGACGAATGAGCACCACGATGGAAACCCTTCTCCAGTATATGCATCTCCTCGATTGAGACCCAGCTCTTCAGATTGAGGTGCAACTTCAGGCACCTTATCATCAAAGCCACCTTCCCCACCAACATCTGCACCCGGTCCATCTCCTTCTATGACACGATTCGCTGGCATCGTGACAGCCAGTAGTTCGACGTCGTCCACGAATGCTGAATTTCCTCCAACCTCATCGTCCATGGATACAATCTGCACTTTCATGGACTTCTCACTGAACACGCGGGTGTTTAGCTCCCTAAGCAGTGCTGTAGCATCCATCTTCTTCAGGTCATTGGTCATAGATTTCGTGAACGTAGCCCTCTGCCTCTTCTAGCACGTACCTCACTCCCCTCATCTGCGCCCTCCTCCACTCCATCAACTACGTTACCCTTCTCGAGTTCTTCGTAGTTGACTTCGGCCCTCTTGCGGCGGCTCGTCCGCATAGTGACATCGTGGTCACCACCTGCGCTTCCGCCAACTGAATCACTGCTAGCCGGCCCTGCAGTTCTTTTAACCGAACTCGTGGTATATAGCTCTCCAGTGCTTCTAACCGACCTCTTCAACTTCGCACGATCATGAATGAGACCCAGCATCTTGCGCAAATCGGAACGTACCGATGTTCTTGCGTTTTGCAGAGATGCTGGTCTGCGCGTGACACGAGGAAGTGCGGTGAACTTCACAGCCTGGCCTACGATGAACATGGATATCGTCCCCATATTCTCATTGTGTTGAACATTTTGGGTAGACGCTCCAGATATGTTGATATCTGTGTTCAGAAAGGCATCCATGCTTCCGGTTTCATCCACCTCATTCCGAACCTCTCTGGCAGCCTGAAAGATAGCAACGGCTCTATCATGAAAGAAAGTTCGAACCTCTTCAAAGCTTCCTGGCAATGGAATGGATCTTATCGGCAAATCTCATTTTGAGCATAGTGCCAGTGGATTCATTCAAGACGGAGCCAAGACATAGAACTTCATCCAGTTCTATGAATTTTCCATCTCTCCGAAGGTACAAACTACACCTCCAGCCCCTTGCTTCATTGTTCCATCTAGCACATGACCCTGTCGTTAGTGTTTTCAAAGCCAGCAGACGATGCATCCCATCGACTATGTAGCATTTAGCGCTTAGTCGACCCTGGGAGATGAGCTCTTCAGGGTTAGAGTTCATTCCCTCCTGCAGAACAACAACCGGTGTTCCCATGGACTGCAAGATCAATCGACGTTTCATGTTCTTGGAAAGATTCTCCACGTGAATATGACTCACCACACGAAGTTGATTAGGGGGCCTCTCCACAAGGTCAATGTCCATCGTGACAGACCTCATTTGATAATGGCCAATATCCACTTTGGGGATCGTCTTCGCTATACGCTTGAACTCTCTGCTTCTAGAACGAGAGAGGTCGCTGACGTGAGAAGCGGCCATAGATGCGGATATTTCACGAATATAATCTCCTACCACTTGTACATCCCCCCTCGACGCTCTGAAATAAGGAGAACGTCATCATCTTCTTCAGCTTCAGTACTCTGTACTGCTGTCTGAGGAGGAAGTGGGAGTGTGGCAGGAGTTGAGGCCGCATCTGGGGATGCTCTTCGTGACTGGAGGCGTCCAGAGTTACTCGCAGTGCTCTCCTGTGCACGCAACGCGTTCGATTCCGACCCTCGACCCCGTGAACCCGTTACGTTTTTAAGCCGTGCTGAAGACGATTGTGCTCGGGAGTTTTTCCCAATTGGCTCCGTCTGACTACTCGAGGTACGCTTTCCAGATGGCGTACTATGAGGAACAGGTCCCAACATTGCCTCGTTCCATATGGCAGTGCCCTTGATATCCTGAATATACTCCGGGATATTCAAAGTGTCCACGGAATACGGGTAGAACGTCCGAGCTTTACGACTTATGATCACATTGTGAATGACCACCAGTCCGGCATCCAATTGTTCACCATGCAGCTCACGCCGCAAATTGTCCCCAATACCGTGCAACGCAGCATCCCCAACCAACGTCATTCCCTTCCCTTCGATATTCATGAATAACGACACGCGCATCCTGCCCTGGCGTGAGCTAAAACCTCCCTGAGTGCGCCCAGGGTTAGCTGTTTGCTTCACGCTGCGTTTCGACCTAGAGCTGGAGCGCTTCATCTCGTGCACACTCAGTATACCAGGCTGCGCTCTGACCTCTGCGAATAGCGATTAGTGAAGCAAGAACGACGGGAAAGGCCTTTAAATGGCGACTTACGCTGGGCACCCCCGCTTTTGGCAGCTCCTCCCAGCGTCCTGCCAGGCTCGCTCTCTCCGTGCTCTTTCACTCCTCCGGTACGCGACGCGCCCGATTGAATGACGCGCCCGATTGGAGGTCGGCGCCACGATCGCTTCGCCGTGTCCTTACGCGATTTGAATCCGGTGCGATAGAACGATGTGCTAGCAGTTATCAATTGCGCTGGGTAGTATATGAAAGAGTTGCTGAGTAACTGTTAGTGCTATCATGCAATTTATGAAAGCTAGATTTAACAAGAAACGGACGCGTGCCACGTGGACAGGGTAAGCGAAATGTGGATGTGTTACTGGTGGGTGCCCAAATCGGGAGCTGGGGGTGGGTGCCCGCGGGCGAAATGTTCGTGTCCGCCAGGAATCGATTCCTGGCGGACACGAACATTTCGTCCGCGGGGGTACTGTAACCTGGCGACCATTACGGAACTACAGGCGGAGACTAGCACGCATCTTCTTCTCCCGCCCGTGTTCATTCGCCATACGCCTTTTCAGAATCCTCGAGAGCGTGGCGCCGACATTCAATCGGGCGCGTTACGTACCGGAGGAGCGAAGGAACACGGAGAGAGCGAGCCTGGCAGTACGCTGGGAGGAGCTGCCAAAAGCGGGGGTGCCCAGCGTAAGTCGCCATTTAAAGGCCTTTTCCGTCGTTCCAGCTCGAGTAATGTCGAACATGGACAGTGGGAACGTCTTTGAAGAAGACATGGAGAAGCGAATGCCCTCTTTTCACAAGAATATCCGCCATTTCTTCCGATTGCGAGATGAATATGCTGCAAAGGGTGAGGGGAGGGATCGTCCTCGCGACGCGGGGTTTGCTGAACTCATCGACTGGTGCGCCGAGAACTACATCGATGTACCAGAAGCGAGGTTAATGTTTGAGGAGTCCACTTTTACGAAGAATCTCCATAATTTGGCCACATATCAACTACGGGCCAGTGTCGTGGGGAAGGGTCCACTTCAACGGCAATACAATCGTTGCTGTCATATGGATCGTACGGACGATGACGAAGACCAACGTTCGAGGGATCTCTTCGTTCTTCTACTCGAAAAAGGTGTGTTCCTTCCGCTGAGAAGCCTGAACTATCACATCTTCTCTACTATGAAGGGTAAACAGTTTCAGGTGGAGCGACCGGCGACTCGTTTCGAGGCTGTTCTCTTTATGTCCATGCTAGGACATATCATGAATGAGAAGGAAGAAAGGAGAATAGCTGCAAGATCAGATGTCCTTTCGAGAAGGCCATTGAAAAGGAGACGTGCTTTGGAGGGAAACGAAGTCGCTCCGTACATACCAAGCTTGACGTCCTTCGAGAAGAGCAATTGTGATCGACTCGGGTTCGCAGTTTGTGAGGTTGTTTGTGCCTGGGATATCTTCGCGAGGTTCATCGGGTATCTTAATGCTGACTATATGCTCCGTCCTTATATATTTATGGACTTGCAGTCGTTAACGTACCGGGTTCTTAAATCTCGAGAAGATGGATACGCCCCTCCATCGCAAAGTACGCGTATAGAGAGGGGTGTAGTTCCACAACCAGACATCGGAGGCTTTCCACAATCTCTCGATAATGAACTGGATGGAAATCTCCGACTTTTGGCTGCAGAGTTTCTGAATGATATAGAAACTTTATGCACGCACAATTGTCTGTATGAGATGGAGCGGAAGCGTATCGGGGAGTGGATCATGTTTGACCAGATGAGACCAGATACGCACCGTAGGGCTGAGAATCCCAACCACAAAAGAGATGAGAAGCTATCGGAATGATTCGATAAGCTCTCGGATACTTTATGGGAACCCATACAGCGCAAGCGACAGTCCGTGGGTTATGAGGTGGGTGTGCTCCAGGGCCCTGGAGAGAGCTCGGTATGGCAGCCTACTCGCAGTACTGACGAAATTGTCAACCTCGTAAGCTCTGATGATGATGATTTCGAGTCTCCGAGACCATCGGGAACACAGGCTGTAGGATATAGTGTAAGTGACACAGGCATCGAACCACCCATGAAAGGGATGCCTAATGTGGTGAAGAGCTTAATGAACACGGTGTGGGAAGGATTCAAAAAGTCGTACTTCGCAGCATACAATTTCGAAATGAAAAGCCTTGGTGTGACACACCAGACTCTGGGTGTGGAGAGCGCTATGGAATGGGGAGAAGCACAACTGGTGCTCACGGACCCCCCTTTCAATACACGGAGAAAGAGGGATAAGCGGAACAGTCTACATGATGTGTTGACTGAAGAGGATATGATCGATACTGCAGAAGCCACTGATTCGGTGCTTCGTCGGGCGGTCATTTCATCATATTCTGCAGCATGGAGCAGTTCCCCCAATGGTTCAAGATTCTACGTGAGACACCGTGTCAACAGAATCAGAACAAACCAGCGTTCCGGTTTGACCCTCATCCGATGGTATTCATTCGTGATGCCGCTAACCTCAACTGGGATCCGTCGAAGAAGGTGGGATTACAACCACTGACGGAGTATGCCATACATGGAGTCAAACTTGGGCTCTCGAACCAAGGACAAGCCAGTATGACTCCGTTGGCGCCTGCTGGATTAGTACCGAGCAATTTCCCAGCCACGAAGAATGTCCTCGATCATGTCCCTAAACCTGGAAGAGGGGAAGGGTTGGTATGGAGAGTGAAGGAAAAAGGCAGTTCCACATTCACGAGCCGGTTAATTCGACCGGAGCAGAAGGCAAGAATATTCATGGCCGAGTTGATTGCTCGTTTTACGAAGCCCGGCGACCTCGTTGCTGACTTCTTTTCCGGAACCTTCTCGACTGGACTGGCCTGTGTTTTACTCCCCAAAAGCAGAAAGTTCCTGGGCTGTGAGAAGGACGAAGCATGCCTTACTCATGCGAAAGCCTCCGCGACCTTGGAAATTTGCACGCTTCTTCACGATGGCGCCACTGACATCGCCCTGTATCAAAAAGTGGTGGATGCGGCATCCAAAGTCTACGACCGTGTCGTATCAGCTCATAAAAGGACACGGGCGGAATGGACTGCCCCACCGGGGTATCCACCTTATCAGACGCTCCCTCGTCACAACCTACAATTCGTGGAGGCTTTTTGTGTGGCACCCGGACTCGTAGACGAATGTGTGGATAAGAATATGGATGAATGGAGCTCTTCCTATCGAGGTGCACTGCATATTATGTCTCCGTATACCCTTCTGGTTGTTGATGCAACGAGATACCGTCTACAACTTGGTCCATCTCACATCAAGCACCCTAAGGTTGGCAGAGGTGTGTTCACTATGGGCATGATATCCGAAGGTGAGACCTTTTCCTACTTCTACGGGACTCTGCTGTATTCAGATCTCTTTGGTAGAACGGAGAGGCACACGACGTACAGATCGGGAATTCTTGGGGCTACCCCTCGGAGATACAAGTTGTTCTCCATGATGGTGACTGTAGGAGGCCGAGAGTTTTTAAGCTTGAACAACCGGCCTGGTTAAGAGCGAGATTCGAAAGAGAGCGAGGTATATATTGTCCCTGCTCATTTTTCTATGGCAGGCTATATTAACGATGCTGGATGCCATGCTGGAGATGAGGACCTAGCACTGCCGAGGTCCGAAAGGATGCGAAGCCCAAATATGATAATTCGTGAGACCAAACCCGTCATACAGTCGAAGTCCGAACTTATGAAGTATACACTTCTGCGAGTTACGGCTAAGAGAAAGATAGAGGTTGGTGAGGAGCTCTATGTGAGTTATGGTGCGGAGTACAATTGAGACTGAGCTCTCACTCTTGATCCCGATGAGGACGATGGGTGGTTGCGAGGTCAATAGGCAACTTCCTTTGTGTAGCTGCACGATTTGTAGTTTCCAATGATTTACACAGGTTCTGTAAACTGACCGTTATTGATTCCGCTATTCCAATCATCATACTCCCTTCCGTTTCCAACCATCCTCGCTCTCTCACACCGTTCTCCGAATCCCCTTTAATCTCCAATCTCTTTGTCTTCCGTGTTCCCTTTCCTCAACTTGGGCATTGGTATCAATTAACAACATGGTGGAAAAGGCAAGAACGCGGGGCATCCAGCCGCGCAAGAAGCCTGTAGGGAAGAAGAAGAAACTTGGTGAGGATAACAGAGGTTCAACACGAGTGGCTGCTAAAACAACGCCACGTCACTCACCTGCAGCGAACGCCAACCATGGGCCTAATCCCACCGTTGGTCACCGCTATTCTCGCCGCAAAGGTACCTCCGCGAACACTAGCGATGTACGTCAAAGCAGGCCATCGCCGAGCTCCCCAACGCGGTCCACTGGCAACGTTGAGCAAAATCCCAACTTCGAAGGTATTGCACCCGTTCCGAAAGCTCGAGAACTGGCAGCTTCGTTGACAAGGGATATTGTGGAAAAGGCTCGAGTTTCAGAAGAAGAACAAGAGCATGTCCGTGTCTCTGAACTGAAAAGTAGTCCCACTGCAAGAGACCTACAACGGAGTGTGGGCGATCCCACAACCATTCCACAGCTATCACCATTTTCGACGCGAAGGGCATCTACAGCTGCATTGAAGCCCCGAAGGGTCGGCATACAGCGTGTGGGAAGGGGAAACCCTTGGAACTCGAATTTGTCGGGGCGAAAAAGGCTCAGAGAGGAGAACTCTGAGCGGCGTGTGGCTGACACTGTGGACAATGCGGATAGTGCAGGGGATGAAATAACTCCAGTATATCGGGCAATAAAAAGGACTCTAATCTCTACTGGAGTACACGGAAGAAGGGAGGTACATGAAGTGGAGGAGGAGGAGGAAGAACACAGGGGAACTGTCGAGAAAGAAATCACGTCTTCTGGATACCATAGAGAGTTGCTGAAAGAAATCAATAGCTTAAAAGCAAAGGTGAAGAAGTTGGAAGAGGATTTGATGATACGGGGAATCCTTGTAAAGGTTGCGCAAGAGCAGAGCACAGCCTTGAAGACTAAGCTTGACGAGAAAGAACTGGTGATTGAAGGTTTACGTGGAGCATTGAAGCAGGAGGGCAGTAACACTTCCCGTACCGGGGAACCCGGACGAACCGGACGAGAGAAGCATCGAATCGCTGTAAGCGATGCGTTTCGAGGGGTTGCGCGAGGAGTGTATCACAATATGTTGACTTGGGCGAGGAGAGACGCCAGTGAACTGTGTTTTGAATGTGAGAAACCTTCAAGGAATTGGATCAATCGAGCTGAGAAATTGGAGGGAGCGACGGAGAATGGAGAAGAGATAATTCGAAACGAGGGGGATGGTGTCGCGATGGTTCCCAAGAATCCTGTGGAGCTCCTCGCCAGTTTCGGTATGTTCACACCATCTGTTGAAGGGGGTGCGGATGCGCTGCTGAAGACTATGGTACAGAGTGAGTTGAAAGAAGTGAGTTGGGAAGGAATTAGACAGGCCTCTCTCACAGAAAGATGCACATTAGAAGTTTGTGCGGATATGTGTCTAAGGCAGAGAATGAAACAGACATTGAGTGACGTTGTGGGGGTGCGAAAGAGAAATACAAGCGATAAATTGTTTTTGTTGTTGGGTTATGATCTAATATGGAGAAGAACGAAAGTGGTGGAAGAAAATGCCGATGAAGTTGAACAGCAGCTGAGGGAAGCACAAGAGAACATCTTGCGACTTGGTGCGAATGGAACCCCCACCACGTCATGGTGGAGGAAAGCTCCGCTTGATCGTCTGAAGTACCCGAAGGCTGAGAATGACGGGGATGAAATGGATACGAACGACCAGGACTTGTTCTTCAGAAACACCGTAGGCGTAGAAGTTTTGAAGGAGTTCATTGGGTATGATGTTGAGGATAAAGAGGAAGGGACATTAGTGGATGGCACGATACTCACACTTGCACGCTTAGAAGCCTGGATTCTGACCGTTGTCACTCTTGTTACTGCTCAATCTCCGAGAGGTGGGCAAAGGCAGAAACAGTTCGCGAAGAAGTATGCTGAGTTATTACCTCTCTGTTTGAAAGAGTTGTTGGAAGATGTGCGGCAACATGTACAGAGAGGTCATTCCAGCGAGTTCCATCACTATGGGAGTGCAGCACATGAATGGACTGGAGTGCTGGGGAATGATATGAGGGAGGCTACGATAGCGTTTCGAATGCCATCGAGCGGAAAGATATACCTAACGTTGCGTGAACATTTCTTCGTTGAGAATGTGAGCAAGAGATTGGGGTCTGTTACAGATTGTTTTATCGGAGAGTGTGAGGAAAGGGACATGGATTTCAAGGAGATGGGTTTTGGAAGTAGCACACCACTGGGGAGAGGATTGCAACGTGGTGAAAATGAACAAGAAGAATGACTGGGAATCTTTTACTGTTCTACTTCTATACGGGGTTCTTCGGGTTCAGTTGGGTTTTGAACAGGCTCATGATAAAACCTATTGATGTAGAATCGATGTGGGAACCATTGGAGTGTAGGAGAAAATGGCTGGGCTAGATAATTAGAACGAACTATATGTACTGTTCCCTGTATTGCTGAACCCGGAACCATCCCATACCAAGGGGTGAGGTGTTCTGAGCTCTTTAGTTTTGAATGGGGAGGGAAGGGCACAGTGTGATTTTCTTCATCATTTGTAGCCCAACGTAAAGATATGCATTGCAAAACATTGTCCAAAGCTGTTGCGGGAGGCAATACCTCAAAATACCGAACGAATGCCACTTCTGGAACAGGGCCCGAGTATTCGAGAACAGACACACGAACAAGAGCGACTACTTGAGCAACCCATGTTGCACCTTGTTCTCCTTTGACCAAGATGGTCGAGAATTTTGGCTTCCTGCTCGGTCCGAAAGCTGGAGAGGAAAAAAACCCTTTGGTTGACAGGGTACTTGTTTCTACCTAGGACGATAGAATTGGACGAGGCCTCAAAATGTCGTAGAACGGGAACCATACCACCTCTTACAACTGCTGAGTTCACGAGTGTTATCCTGATCTTCTCCGGAAAGTGGGATATGGAGTTATCTTCGAGCGTCTCCTCAACCAGGCTGAGGAACATTGAAAGTGCTTGTTCCTCAATTTGGTCTAGAATGGAGATTGTATCATTATCCTGGAGGTCCTTCTTAATATCAGATAGCGTCAGTGAAGATGAGGAGAGCCGCCTCACGTAGTGTCGAAGTTGTACCATGGTTATCGAACGACCCCTCTTCGTAAATCGAGGAAGTTGAATAGAAGGTATTGGGTAAGCGTATGGTGCGCGTGACATGCCTTCTTCGAGATTATCACCAATCCATTTCTTTCTCACATTTTCATGATCGATAGAGCGAATGGTTTCCTCTACAGCCGTGGCCGTTCTCCTCGACTTTCGCCGATAATGCCTTTTAAATAAGAGGTGGGAATGCTCATATATCCCTGAATCGTAGTATTGGATACCTCCGAGACGTCTGATATCCTCGACGAGATGGTCAAGAAGATGAAACTTCAACGTTCCAAGTCTAGAGGGGTGGAAGTCGGCTAATGTTCTGGTCCTACATTGTTTGAAGGCTGTAATCTGGGCCTGGAGAGCTGAGCGAGGCTTTCGTTCCAGTGTGGTTCTCAATTGTACCTGAAAATGGCGCCAGCCAAGTCTG
Organism: Gracilaria gracilis; assembly: GCA_030374805.1. Classification (NCBI taxonomy): domain Eukaryota; phylum Rhodophyta; class Florideophyceae; order Gracilariales; family Gracilariaceae; genus Gracilaria; species Gracilaria gracilis. The sequence goes on along the minus strand of JARGSG010000247.1, from coordinate 270,672 downwards.
AGTATTGTGTGAAGATGGTTGTGATAGGTGCTGTTTCATGTTCTCCACAACATGTATCAAAGAAAGCGCCTATGAATGGGAAAACCATGTCCAGTGCTTTGTAGTTCTTTTCCTCCAGCATTCCGCGTAGACCTTCGTTGGTGAATATACCGTTGAGAGACTTGCCTTTCTCTAGCGCAGAAAAGTCTATGTGCAGGCCTCTAGCGGGGAAGTCCCTTTCCATGGCGGCGAGAATGGCGTATGCATGGTTTAGAAGTTGCGTGCGAATTGTTCGGAACGAGCGCGGTGCAGATGCTCCTATGGTGGTTGACAGCGTGTGTGACTGAAGTCGCTCAATAGTGGCTGTTTTATTGAGCTTTGATATGCCAAGGTGAAGGTTGTGCAACGGTTCGAAGGAAAAGAGGCTGTAAGGAGAACGTCCTGGCATCAAACGAAGGATGAAGGGGCTTTCTAGAAAAGATGGGGTAATAGATACGGAGTTGGAGCGCATGAGAGATTCTGCCTGAGCTCTTCTGTCTCTTGCTCGACGGGGACGTCGTTCAAGGTCTTCTTGCTCTGCAATTTTCAAAACTGCGGAATATGTTTCCCTTAGTCGTTTCGTCTGGTTCTGTGTGCGCAAGGAGAAAGAGGTAGGCACATCAATGGATAGAGCTGAGCGTGGCACCTGGCATCTGTGACAGGCGCGTCCGGTCTTTGTGCCATGAAGAATATACAGAATATCCTTTGCTTCATGTATGTCTGCGCAGTAACTTGCCAACAGTGGATGACATACCGGACGAACTTTGTCTTTCCCAGTGAACTCAATTCCTTTCAATGCAAGGTTTAGAATAGGCTCCAGAATACGACGAAGGGAGTGATGCAGAATCTGCATCCTCGCATCGCGGAGAGATTTGTTGGAGACGAAGGGCATGGCATCTGCATGCGACGAAGAAACTTCCTCCAGAAATGTAGGGAAGTACGCAACTACCGTGAGGTCCTCGTGGATACATTTGCGGCGTAGGTCGTCGGAAAAGTTGAGGAAAACGAGGTGAAGGGGATAGGCGGTGACCGAAGTTCGCTTTAGAGTTGTTGAAGACTTATCGGTGTACACCTGCAGGAGACCTACGAAAGATTCACTGAAACTTATTTCTTGAGTATGCCAAACTATTCTATTATCCAAGGAGCCCATGAACACTTCCTTAAGCTTGAAGGTGTTTTCGGTGTTAGCCAACTAGAGCTGCTTGAGGAGGGTCTCATTTGGGTCTCTCGTGTAGAGGGTGGCGCTGAACTTACATCCTTCTGGGGAGATAGAGGTTCGTTTGAATCCATCGTTGGAAGCATATCGTTCGAAGATAGCGTTCTTGAGTTCCGTACAGCGCTTGGAACTGGTGATGGTTTCGTTGAAGCGCTTCTGCGAGAAGCGGGGGTTCCGAAGAAGACCAATGAGCTCGTCTGCCTCACGGTGACCAAGGTTGGAGGCCACAGAAGCCAGTCAGACGGTAAGATAATCCATGTGAAGAGCGCCGAGCGACTCTTTGGAAGGTGGAGGAGTAGAGTCGTTTCCAATTGAGGTTTCAAATGGTGGGGGAGAGGGTGACGGAGGTTTAGAACTCGACTCAATTCGGTCTGGTTCAGGATGTCTCGGTGGAATGGAGACCCCCATTTCTTTGGGAGAGAAAGACTCCGCAATACGGCAGGGAGCTGTAACGGTTTCCGAAGAAGAAGCCTTTGGAGGTGGGGCAGATAACTTGAAACGGTTGCTCCGTCGAATGCTGTGCTCACCGTATGGAATGGCTTTGTGACGGTGAGGACACTGACTGACGTGTCTCTGAAGCCACAACACTCCTCGCGCCATGAATGGACAACCGCGCTGCTTGTGCCTGCAGTAGTAAACCATAATGGAGGGAAACAGGTGAGAGAAGAGGAAGGGAACAGGCACGGAAGGGAAGCGGAAGACGGAAGGACGGTGTGGAGGATGATGAGGACAGGGGAAGGAGTGGATAATAGATTTGAGTTCAAATCACGTGCTTTCGTTCAAAAGGGGAACGCATGTACACGTCGACATTGAGGCCAGGGTTCAACCCTGATTATCCACCACTGAAAATAATTCTGTGGATTGGAACGATATATCTGTACACCTGTCCAACCTCGGCCGACGACGGGTAAAATTCTCTCTTGCCTCACCTCCTCCATGAACTGGGATTGTCGTCCGGGCCAGTTTCCCAGTTGATAGCGATGTAGGTCACTGGCTTCTGGTACGTCTAAAAGCGACGTTCTCTCCCTTTTTCATCCGAATCTGACCACGTTTTTCCATTGCGCTTCAACGAAGGCGATATTTGCTCCTTTTCGTTTGGTTTCTCGCGCGCGGTCCGCATGTTTTACGATCAGGAAGTTGGACAAACCCTTTTCGAAAACATGATCTTTTCCGAAACGGTTCGTCCAACTTTCTAATGGCGTGATGTCTCCTATTGCTGGGGTTCTTCGGTAAGGTCTAGACTACTACTATTCTTCCACGCTTCAAACTTCTGAACTAACTACTAATATTGCTGAAACGATGCGGAACGTGTCTGTACAGAAGAATTCGTAATGGTAAGTTTGGGAAAGCGAGGTTGGTCACGTTCTGTTCTGTTTCTGACATTTTAAGCGGCATTGTGTTGGTTCAGAGGTAAACGTTTCTTGATGTGCATCTGCGCGTAGTCTAATTATCAGCGAGTGCATTACGCGTACGTGACCGAACGAGTATTTCTCAATGGTAAGTTGGATATGTTTTCATTGGGGGACGGTTTCTCTTTGTCTTGTTTCTGACATGCTCTTCTTCATTTCATTGCTAAACAGGTAAAGGATTGTTTCTTATGATGCCGGTTTTGCGACAATACGATTATGCGGATGGTCAACGGTGGCACTGTTGCCCATCCGCATACTCCTATAGTCGCAGTGCCTCAATCTCTTGAATGCGTTCATGTTCGTGGTGCGTCTTGTTGAAATAGTGTGTTGGGAAACGCACGCGTTTCTACGTATTCTAACTTGTTATTTTATCTTCTTCGCCGTTGAACACAGGTACTGCTGTTGGAGAGCGCGAGTAATGTGGCACGATGCGGAATGGTTTTGTACAGAAGACTGCGTAATGGTAAGTTTAAACTTTGGGAAAGCGAGATTGGTCAATTTCTGCTTTCTTTCTGACATTTGAAGCGGCATTGTATTGATTCACAGGTAAGCGATTTCGATGCGATTGAATACGACGTTGGTCTAATAGTGGGCACGTGCGTTACGTCTACGAGGCAGAACGAGTGATTCTTAATGGTAAGTTGTCTATGTTTTCATGGCGTGATGGTTTCTTCTTGGTTTGATTCTGACATGTTTTCAATCATTTCCTTGTTTAACAGATAAAGGATTGTTTATTATGGTGCCCGTATTGCGACTAGGAGAATATGGGGATGACCAGTGGTCAACGGTGCCTCAATCTCTTGAAAGCGTTCGTGTTACTGGTGCGTCTTGTTGATCTACTCTGCTCTAAGAAACCCGTTCATGATGGCATGAAACGAATCAAAAGCACAACATAACGCTTCTAGAGCCGACGAAGGCTTCATTAACCAATACTTTTGTGAGCTTGTTGCAAGAGGTTTATCGCAGCTAGGGCACTCGGAAAAGGTTTTCAATCGTCCGGTTAAAGCGGCATGTCCACTAAAGTACATTCGTACAAACGTTTTCTGAACTTGAGCCTTACGAAAAGCATACGAAACAAGAGTTCTGTACGACAACGGCAAGATTATCGGTGCCACTTTCATCAATCTTTCCAGAGCTCTCTGGGACACAATGGAATCTTCTGAGATGTATATGAAGCGAGCCAAACGTTCATATCCTCTCTGGGTGGGAGATAGGGTTTCCTAAACTGAGTTCGATACCACTCCAAGAGAGGAATCAGCCCAATCTGTTAACGACGCACAATATGAGTTAATGGCACAAATCGGTGAAAGTGATGGTATTTCGAAAGGCGAACCAACACCCTCAATCATTATTCCATTGGCACACGCCCCAATGTCAATCCCCTTCGTATCACGTTCATACGATGTATCGGCTTTCGCTGGAGAATGGCTCTCAATAGGATTCACAGGGTAATCGTGTTGGATCTCTGGACTTTGATCCTCATTCATTTCTTTATTTACTTCACGTTCTTGCGATGAAGTTCTGTTTCCATAAAAAGGGTCTTGAAAACGTTGATCTTGGGAAACCCCTTCTGGAAGTACTACTTCTTCATTTCTACCGAGTAGAGTATCTCCATCAGTCTCCAAACTGCGAGCTCGCTTCTGAGCTCTTCGGGCAGATGTATGTTCAGATGGGTATAAATCTTCATCGTCGAGATGATCATGTTCGAAAAGCGATTGCTTACTGTGAAATGAAAGTTCCCATTGGTATCGTTTTCTTCCCCCAGTGAGACAAAATGATGTTCCTTGGATATCCATTGGATGTTCGATACTGGACATCTAAAGTGCATCTTATGCATATCTGACGGACATCCTGGATGTCCTTCAGATATCCATAAGATATCCAAAAGACATACGAAAGATGGGCGTAAAAGATATACTTTGGACGTTGTAGTTATGTCCACCAGATGTACGTCGGATGTGCAATAATATGTCCGTTGGATGTTTCCGTTTTCTAGTATATCCAACGGGTATCTTTTAGACATCCGACAAATATCTCATGTACATCTTATTGCACATCTGTGGGACATCCAAAGTGCATCTTTTACGGACATCCATAGAACATCTTTGGTGTGTCTGACGTACATCCATAAAATCCGGTGCGCATCCAAGGCACATCACCGTGGTTCACTGGGTTCCTCGCCCCATATCAGAGTGCTCGCGGAGGATATTATTATGTGATGTAGAAAGAAAGCAGAAAATAACTATGCCCCTACCGGATGAAGAAGATGCCATAAATTCGAGGAGATACAACAATTTCCAAAGACGTTATGTGGACAACTGCGGTACTTTAGCATTCTTCGCGCGCTATGATCAATCAGAAATTCTACCACATCCCAGTCCATTTCAACTGGGCTCCTTCATCCCGTTCTGACCCTCTCTTCGTCATCTGTGACAAAAATTCACGCTCCAACTGATGTACTCCACACCGCACCTTTCGTGCCACGAGCAACGCTCCTTTGCGAGACGTTCGTAGCGTTCACCGGGAGTAAGTTTGCTCTCCATATTCTTTCGCAGCCCATACGATCCAGGGTGACAGGATACTAACTATGAATCCATTCATGGCTCGGTTTTGCATTCAGCATGAGTACCAGGATCCTTCACCGAGTCACTGCTGACAGTGCTATGCAGACATTTCCATCTGGAGCACCCGCGCTATCTTATCAAGCATCCAATCAGCTACTGAACCCGAGTGAGAGTGTCATTGGTTCAAACCGTGACGTTGATCGGTCAGATTGTGGAGTTTCCCGTGAGCAAGGACAGCAGCTTCCTCCGAATTTTATGATTCCAACGGCCTCAATGAAGAGGCGATTGAAAGCTTCCGACAGACCTGGGTCCCCATAGGTACTAAACGTTCTGCACGAGCACTCTTCAACTGTTTGTATCAGGAAAGGATGGGACGCGAACGAGACTCCGGCACGTGGCAGGCTGACTTCCCAATCTACACTGCAATGGCAAACGCAATTAACGACGATATTGGCTCCTTTTGTATCATCGATTGGGCGTTGAGCGCGGTACTCGAACGTACAGTTCCTTGAAGAGAGAATTTCCCTCACAAATAACACAAATGAAATGTAAGCTTGTCAAACGGGACCCAATTCTCGCAGCGGCACAAAGCGGATAAGCAATTCAGAGGGATAAGAAGGCTGCTGCAGAGGCGTAAAAGCGCCGATCAAAACCTGCAAGCAGTCAGCAGGGTCCCAATCATAATGGAGATGGTAGCATCGTGCCTCAATCTAGTTCGAAGCAGCCAGAACGGCCTGTTCCTTCAAACGGAGCGAGGAATGAGGCCGGAGGCGCGGGCGGTATCAGAGCGGAGCGCCACAGGGTGACATCGATGGCAGAGAATGAGGACCCGCGAAAGGAAATTGAAGCAAAAACTGGCATTGTGGATGTAGTGGCTCCTTCTGACGCGGTGCACTCCGATCGTAATGTTCGGGTTGGAAACAGATTCGATCAGAGTGACGTTCAAAATGCTCCCCGGATCGAAGACGAAGATGTATGCGATTCAGATGACCCAGGTTCAGAAGACGACCAAGAGAATACTTCTGATTTCCACACTCTAACCAATCAAGAAAACGAATGCGGGGCGAGATCTTCACGGAAAAACAATGACAATCCCGATCAGCAGAGGATTCAGAGCATGATGATGAAGGTGAGATAGTTGCCACGTCGCGGCTTGCGAGCCACTGTTGAGGAGAAGCAGCCAAACAAGAGGGGAAACAAGGTCACTCCTAACCTCATTACGTTTGCTCAATCGGGGGAAGAGTCAGAGGAAGAGTGGGGGTATGACGAAGACGAAATAAGTCAGAGAGAGAATCGAAGCTCAGCTGCCGCGAAGCCATCAAAGAAGGGCTCCCCTAACTGCGGCGGAAGTGATGAAACTAGTGGAAGAGTTAGGATATGAGGACGAAGATGAAGTACGTCCGCGTCGGCGTCCGAGTTCACGAGCTACTATTGCTAAGAAGCAACCCAAGAAGACTGGAAAACGTCGATTGTCACAGACGTCGAGGAGCCTGTGAAGCGTAGGAAGAAGAAATCAATTGAGGCAACCATTCCTTCGCGTAGCATGTTGTTCAAGAGGAAACTCGGGAAAAATCGGAATGGATGCAGTTGTACATCGCGTGCACAGGAGAAGACCCAGAAAGTTCAGAACAATACCCTTAGAAAGACTTCTCAGAAAGGTTCCGGAAAGCATCTTCTGCACAAATCAACGGACCGTTTCTGTCCAACTCCTGCGACTGATCGCGAATGAAGGAACTACCAACCATTCAGCGGGCGTCACAGGACCAACGTTGGTCATGCTCTGCTTCTTCATTATTCTTAGAATCCGTAAGCTTTTCTGCTTTTCTCATATTGTTATCGTCCGCTCGCCCAGCACTGCCATTTTTAATGTCATTGTCACACCTATTAACACCACAGATTAACGTCGACTATTCTCTGATGACGGGGTTGCTCTGAAAGAGAGCGGCACTAAACCGCAGCCCAGTGCTCATCACGACGAATTCCATGCTTTATTTGGATTCCTGTATTGCTACTACTTTCTATTGTTACTGGGAAATAAACCCATCGTACCGTATATTGCGGGCAGACGTTGGAGCAATATATTGCTCGCTGAGGCGCCTCATCTATTCTTGTTGAAGACTAAAGACGAGCACTAGTCGCCGTGACTCAGTCCAAACTCAAGCAACATTAGGATCCCAATTCGTAACCAAGACGCCCTCATTTGTACGTGCAATGGCTACCAGAATAGAGCTTCTTGAGTACCTATCTAGTTCTTATTTAGGACACAAAAAGGTCCCCCTTTAGGTGCCCTATTTGTACTTCTCTTGTCCATACCCGGGCCATATACTGGTCGTTTTCTGAACTATTATCGCATATGATCGATGGAGAAGAGACTCTCGTGATGAGACCTGTATATGACCCATGCGTAGTACAATATGTAGGATTTAGGACATATTTTGACAATTTTCGGTTCTGATGTTGATCCATTACTTTCATGTTTTCACTTTTCGGCATGGAAATGTACAAAGATTTCACGAGGACAACGTACCTGGCGGGCGCTGACAGTCGAGTTCTGATCCCGGTTGAATCTTCTGATTGCGCAGGAAGTATCCTTCTCCGCGTCAAGAGAAACGATGGCGTGGAAGGTCTGTATTTATTGAATACTCAAGGTGACACTGCGCCGAAGAAATCCGATGCAGAATCAGCCATCTTCGGGCGACTCGAGTCTTCCATATCAAGCATCTACAGCAGTCGTGCAAAGTCGCACTCAATGCCTGCACTTCAAAGTACTGTAGGAGAAAAGAAGTATGACACAATTCATGTTTTCTCTGTAGCTTCAGGACATTTATACGAACTTCTTCTGAAGATCATGGTCACAAGCGTCACGAAAGATGCAAGTCGTCCAGTGAAGTTCTGGATCCTAGAGAACTTTTTGTCTCCATCATTTAAAGAGATTTTACCTCTGTTTGCCGTGAGACAAGGTGCCGAAGTGGGTATGGGAACATATCGATGGCCCGGATGGCTGCGTGCTCAAACAGAGAAGCAGAGAATCATATAGGCGTAGAAGATTATGTTTTTCTTGATGTACTTTTCCCACTGGACGTGGGCAGAATCGTATTTGGCAATTCTGACCAATTCATTCTGGACGATCTGGCAGAGCTCATGGATATCGATCTGAATGGTGCCCGATATGGATATGTCCCCGTCTGTGATTACCTGGAGGAGGTACAGTGGGTTACACGATATAGTGCCACCCTGGTCCATAGTCAGATACGGGGCACTATTGTGAAATGTGCGTTATTCAGTTTGCTTAGACTTTCGGGAGATTGGAGTGGAAGTCTTTAGATAATGTGGTTGAAGAGCCGGCGAGACACTACGAGCAGAGCAGTGTGTGTTTTGGATATAATGAGAGGTCTTGTGGGTGGGTTTTGGCCGGTGTCTGCGTTCAGAACTGCCTTTGGTTTCGGTACCGTCGGTACCCTTCCCGATCCCCCCAAACGTGTGCCACGCGGTTTGGGGTAGCGCTATATTGAAGTTGGCACTACTCAATCGAGCACTATATCGTGACCCCCCCCTGTAGAGGGCTATCGGTTCTGGAAGAGCGGGTTTTGGAAAGAAAGTTTGCACGGTGCCAAGTATCGTATCTCAGCTCTTTACGAGGAAGACCTCAATACATTCCGTGAAACTGCGGCAGGGAATTCTCTTCGTTCTATGTATCAGGGATTAAGCGCTGATCCCAACTATTTGTCAAGTCTGGGCCAGGACCTTCCAAACTATGCCTCAACGGTGTCCCCAGTGCGCATTTTCACCAGGCCAAAAATGGCCGAAAATTGGACGTGGGTGTGCCCATAAATGACCTTAATTTCCTACTCGAAAATAGTCTTAAATATGTTCGTAATATGTCCAATTTTGTGCCTTTTAATGTAGTACGAAATATTGCCAACTAACGGACGACAAAATGCGTACAAAATGTGAGCAAAAATGGTACAGTATTTTTGAACCAAAGATGGTCTTAACCTGACTTCATATGTCCAGAAACTGGTCATAACTTAGCTTTAATATACTCTAAATTAGTACAAAATACGAACTAAATTAGCCCAGAAAACAGCCTATAATAGTTCCAAGAACAGTTCCAATGTTTACATAAGAAACCCGAATGCTGGCCAATGATGGCGTAAGAATTGCCCGTGATGCAGACGGATTTAGGCCCGAAGCCAGTTGTAATTCTCACGTGTATGGATGCACGATAGATCCCTTACTCGCAGCTCAGAGAAACAGCCGATGACCGCGTCCGACCGGTGCAGTGAGACTACGAATACCCGTAAACGGCTGGCAGTTGTCCAAATCCAATGTCCGACTTTGAATTCACCGCGTGCAATGCAATGGTTATCGAAACCCTTCGATGCGTTGTATACTTTCTCGCTCTCTGCCCTGCTCTCCCGCCCCACCGAAGGCGCATTCGAGCTGCGTAAAGCAACCCCGCAACACAAGAGCATGTCCCATTCTCCCAACACCCTGAAAACCCTATGCAAATCAAACAACCCTCATCTGAGCGTTCCCAAAGTCGCTAACTCTCCCGCTGGGCTGCCCTACACGCCTGCAAACTTGCTGGTCTAACAGCCTTCGTCACCTTCATCACCTTCTTCATCATCGCTCCACTCTCGCCACTCCTGCGTCCAACACGCTCCTACGTTTCCCTCTTCTGTCAGACGTAATCAAGCACCTACCACACAAAGGCCACAATTTGTTTCCATGGCTTTGCAGCCTCCACCGCCTCATTTTCCCCACCACTACAGCCTCGCTGCAACACTGTCCCGCCTTACAACTGTTTTCACGAGATGCACGCAAGATGCAAGCTCCACAGATACGTTTCACAGGTACACATATTAAACGCGTCGGAAAACTGAGGTAGAAAGTAGGAGCTGACAAAGAGAGGGTGACGGTGTTGTGCACACTAACCGCATCATGCATGGGCAGGTAGATATGATGGTTGATGCGGTGCTTGCTGTATCCGAATTGCGTACACCTCGAATTGCGCTTTCCACATATTGTGTTGCTCATGTTACGGTCAGAGTAGCGACATGCAGTAGAACAACCAGTCTCAGTTTGGCATGCCACAATTGGATGGATGACTCACCAGATGCTGACCTTGACTTGGTCACTCTTGTGCACGATTGCAATCCATTCTCTAGTAGCCCTGGTGAATATCTCCTGCACACAATCACAGCGGTAGAGTACACGGTGAGCGAGGTTATAACCCATGAACGTTGATGTCATTTCGAGCCTCGGCTACCATGCTTGTATCGGCAACAAGATCAAGGAATGGGGCGAGATCTGATACCAACAGCGTGCAATGCGCTTGAAAAGCAAACAGAAAGTCAGTGAATGAAGCCAACGCAAGGAACAGAGTGGAGTACATACAATTCTGTGGCGAACGAGGCAACATCCTGACGGATGCAAAACCACGCACAGCTGCAACACGCGTGTTGGTTAGCGGCATAAAAGCGTTAACCTTCCTGATTCAACCAGGAGAAAGACAGAGCACTGCTCGACGATCGGCGCTGCATTCACTACAGCGGCGTATACCGTCGAAACGCAGGGGCCGCCAGAGGCGCAGGGGACATGGAAGGTGCAAAGGCGGAGCAGTTGTCAGCAAATGAAAAGCGTCAACAGAGACGGTGGGGACGGTAAGCATCTTCTAGGCAGGCGTGCAGCGGGAAAGGCGACGGCGAAGGTCATTGGGCGCGAGACACGGAGCGATGCGCGACAATGCATCGTGTAGTGGTACAAAAGGGAAGGGACTCGAAACGGAGTTGGGTGCGCTTGGGGGAGCAAGAGATGATGTCGTTTTCGGTATGCTGTGTCGTGCAAAGATCAATGCTTTTCTGGTTGGAGAAAACGAAATGAAATGGTGCCGGAAAAGAGCGAATTTGTGAAACTGGCAACACGTGTATGAATGGGAGCCCGTAGGGACCTTTGGCAGGCGCTTCCAGCACATGAATCCATCAGTATGATCCTGGATGAGGATGTGCGCGCAAAGGCTGCCGGCTCATCCGGCTTCATGCTGATAGATTCTGAATCGTGTATGGATAGCACGCGTGAACTTGATTACTGCTCGTCCGCATGAAATCACCTTGACTGCCATTCGACCATGCTTCTCCCAACCAAGTCGCCAAGAGTGGCGAGATTGGCGAAACGTCAGTGAAAGCTGGAGATGATTCCAATGCGATGCGTGCCAAGGCAGGTTGTTGCAAGCAGTTCTTGCCTAGCCTGATTAACAATCTGATCAAATGGCCCGTTGGCTGCCGTTGATCGCACTTTAACCAGTAGTATGCGGCTGTTGTGCATCCATAACGTCCTTGGTCGTCTAACGGACTTATTATACACCAATACTTCGTCGCCAAAGCTACGTTGCTCGGTTTAGTACCACAGCTTCTCTTTCATTAACAAGGCGATCGAATCTGATCTACCCTTCGTGCTTATCGTGGCCTCGAAAAGAGTCATTATTTATATTCAGGGTACGAAGTGCAAAGCCCCACATGGTTTGTCCTTGGGTTTTCTGGATAAGTTGCTTATCGTTAGCATCAAGCCGTATGAAGCGAAGGACGTTGATGAGATTTGAAGACTACGATGCAAAGAGAAGATATCGCTGTTTCTGACGACGCAAAAGCACTGATAACTCGCATTGGCACCGAAACTTCGTTGCGATATGCGATGTAATTCATAACCTTGTCGGCTCTCGTATGTGCTAAGAGGATTGGAACTGAACTGGATGTTGAGGATATCAAACGGACATACGCTTTGTTCTCATATGTGAAGCGGAGCACTCAGACTTTGGCGGAATATCAAGGCGAGTTCATGTTTAGTAGTATGGAGAATAATCAAGATGCCAAGGCTCAATCGGGTGAAGATCCCATGCAGAGCGTTGTCCCAGCCCAATCATAACATGCACGTTCGTAAGCATATGGCGAACATCGATGCTCACTTTGCCATTCGTGTTTGCTTGTTCCTCTACACTGTAATCCTTCATTGCTATGGGTGACCTCTTGTGCAGATGGAACCCGATCTTGAGCTATTGGCATTAGTTAGGAAAGAAACATCTGTTTCTTCGTGGCTAGTTTTACCGTTGTTGAACAACATCTGGAAAGAGTTGCCGGGTTACTAGGAGTCGTTGTTGGCGCAGCATGAGAACCTAAATGGCAGTTGAAAATGATCCAGGCTGAGTTCAGGAAAGCAATGGCCCTGCCGAGCAGCACATTTGTTACGTTTATCTATGCAGTGCTAAGGGCCACAATACATTGCAGGAGTGTGAACGCAAAAGAGCGGTACGAAACTTTGGAATAGAGGGAATGTGGCAACGTTGAATGAAACGTTGAGCACGATGCTTCAAAAGTATTTTGAAGGGAAGTGACTTCAGTTCAAATACGTTTACAGTTGAAGCAATTCTCAAGGGCTCTGGTTAGTATCTTTAAAGAAGATTAGGCCATTTTGCAGTTTGCGACTACGCTAGTGTTCGAGCTGCTCTGTGACGAATTTCTTGATGTCTTCCATCACAATCGGACCGGTATTTTGCATGGCACCATTCATAACAAATGAGAATGGATACAACAAACTTCTGAAAGTGGGTTCAATTCCGCTGTGAACTTCGTGCCGTCGTCTTTGGACTCAAACTCAAGTGTGTCTTGAGATCTGAACAGTTTTGCGAGGCCGACAAACTGACACAAGCCGGGATCTTCGTACTTGACGCATGTGCAGTCCACTTCAATGTCGGCGCCTTGGAGGCCGAAGGCGCAGTCAAACTTGGTGCCTTCCCCACGCGCGCCAGCAGGTCCGGAGGCTGCCAGTTCGGATTTGGTAATATTCACATAACATTTACCCAAGTTTGTCTTGTCGGACATTAGTTTCCACACGCGATCGCGCGCAAACGGGACGATGACTGAGGCGCGGTACTTAACCATCTTCTTGATGTCTTCGCTGGGATTACGGTGTCAGAGCAGTAGAGCAGTTGCTTCGTTAATAAGTTCGTGGAGCAATGCAGAGATTCGCATTTTTAACTACGGGAGAGAACGTGTTATATACGGAATTCGTAGCGCGCATTGCGCAGATAGAGCGAGATGTGGTGAATGCGTACGACAGTTCCGTCAACGACACAGCGAAACAATTCTGGCCCAGCTTCACCCAGAACAAAACGCGTTGCTACGCGAATTTGAGATCTTGGTGGTCAAGATTTCATTTGATGCCCGCCGACACGTGCATCGAGCGGAGGCGGGCCGTGACGGCCAGCCTCCGCTCTTTCCTTCAATTCCCACTCAAATCGCATCTTCCACCCCGGATTAAGGTGGCATGTTTGACTCGCACATGCAATGCGTGTGACGTGGTATATCAATTTCTGGCTTTCTTCGGCCATCGACGCCCAGTATCTGTCATCACCGTTGTGCGTGTCGTCTGTCTGTCCATAATCTACATCGTAATCCTAGTTTTCCTGGACCTTCTTAGGCTACAGACCCTTCTTTTACTACCCGTGATGGTACAGTACGAGTTTATCATTGCTGACACTTTTCAGAGGGGCTCAGTGTGCACACTCTGAAGGAGACGCATTGAATAAAGGCAACAAGCGAAGCGAAATGCGAAGTAAAGAGAGTTTATTGCCAGGAAATGCAGCCAATATTTGTTGCTGACTTCCCGCTCATAAGCTGATATCCTAGGCTCATGTCAAACGAATTGACATCATGGCTGACGATGACTTGAAAACATCACACAAATGTGACACATTTACTGCTGTCTGGACATCGTCGACCAAGGCGGTGTTTCGTGCTGGAATTGTTCGACAGCATTTCGTTATGAACAGCGAGTGAGAAGCTCATCTCATCTCTACCGTGGTAGACGGTTCGGATCGGTATGTTCTAGTATCTGGCATGGCATCGAGTGATTGGTAACTCTGTCCGTTCCGTTGTATCAGGAATGTGAATATAGAAAAAGTAGTTCGTAAGCTGGTAAGACTGTTCGGCTTGACAAACACAATGCTTTGCTTACTCTCAGCATGGCTCAAGTTGGAATCTTATGTCCCTCCCAGAGGTAGAAGAGCATATGATTCCTCTACAGTTCGATAATTCCGCTCTTAGAATACCAATAATATATCTATTAGTTCTAAACGACACAGAACCGAAGGTCTAGTACTCGTGACTATTGGCAATAGAAACTGCAATCTACTCGCATCCATACCGAGGGAATAGAATCGTTAACCCTGATATTCTCGGTAGAGCCAAACTGTTTCGCTCAAAGACAAAAAATTGCACCGCCACGCACCGAACAATGAGTCTGCAGTGTATATCTAGTAAGCCATACGAGTGTCTACTGCAACAGCGAAGTATAATTGAGTTAGTTGTGGGTGTCATGGTGGTTTTCCTGGTAGTTCCATGCCGCCTAGCAGAGCTCCAAGCTTCGCTATCTCAGCTTTCTTATTATCCAAAGAATCAGGGAGAATGCGTTTGATCACCTCAATTTCATTTCTCACCTCATCATCCGCAGGGTCCAGCTTGTGGGCCATCTTGTACGATTCCAATGCATTTTCCACCTGTTCAAGCTCTGCCAAGCATTTGCCGCATCCTTTGTGCCCAGCAACGCTTTCGGGCTCAATCTGCACCGCTGCCTCGTAGTCTTCCAACGCCATGTCGTAATCCTCCATTGCTTTATAGCACTTCGTCCTACCTAATCGTAACAAAGCCCTTGGAGTTTCACTAGGCAAGAGGTTCAAGTACGGCGTTTCAACCGGAATCGCGTACGAGTAACAGCTCATGGCCTCACCAAACTCATTTGATTCGAGAGCCTCTAGGGCAGCATTACTGGCGGAATCAAGTTCATCGCGGACAGCGTCGTTGCATCCAGTATTTCCACAGCTGGGATCAATCCTTGAAGCTGCGGAAACAGCCTCCTCATACCTTCTTTGATCAATTAATGATTCAACCAGACCAACGATGCACATCTGCAAAGTAAGATTCCCAACAGATCCACCTCGCCTGTTCTCAATCATATGCAAAGCAGTCCGATAATCTTCTTCAGCTCCGACAGAATTACCGCTGAACAATCGTGCACCACCTCTACCACCTTGCGCCGTTGCATTATCAGGGTCTAATCTCAACGCTTCTTCATACAGAGCTATCGCTTCATCGTTTTCGCCATCAAGTATTCTTTTATGTGCCTCTGCACCTTTTTCCTGCGACGGCGTTAATAAAACGGGACGCGATGATCTCCTCTTCAGAGTGGTCGTCGTGGTACTGTCATCTCGAGAATCTTCCGAAGCTGGTCCCGAAGACTTCGACGAGAACTCGGTTCTTACAGAGTTTAAGAGCTGGCGGGGGCCCCCGATATTCGAACTTGGATTTGAGGAAACAGGTGATTGTATTTGGCTGGTTGTCACGTGCTCCGCTTCGTAAACTTTCAAAAACACTGTTTTGCTTCGCATATCCAGATAGTCTTCAAAACATGATTCCAAGTCTTCGTCATTTGATATAAGAATCTCATCCTTATCCTCATTCAGGTACTTGATCTTGTTGGCCCCTACACTACTTGAACCTGCAAAACGACGACGAACATCCAAGACAAACTGGCCATATGAGCCAGGCCTGACATTCATTGGAACTTTGATCCTTCGATATTCGTTGTTTTTATATCTCTGAAGTTGAACAACGCAACTGGGGTATCTGAAGGAATCATTCGGCCATTCGAGCTGGAAGAGAGCGAGCTGGATAGACCTCAAGGTCGGTAGCGAAACTGTCTTCTCGTAGATGACGAGAGTGTTGGATGAGAACAATAACTCTGGATATTTCGAGGCTCTCGCTGAAGGTTTGGGATTCGATGAAAACGGTCTTCCGGAACAAATTCGCTTTGGGCATAGGAATTTGAAAACAAACTGCTGAATATGGTAGTGATGCAGCCACGACTGCGAACTGCGGCTTGACTGTAGTGTGACCCAGTTTTGTGAGGCATCACGCGAGAAGTATCATCGGCTGCTGATTGAAGACCAACTAATGTTTCCCTGGCTAACTGAAGGACATCAACAAGTCCAATGACAACGCGAGTATTATGCTCGACAACGGGC
The DNA here is from genome assembly GCA_030374805.1 of Gracilaria gracilis. Classification (NCBI taxonomy): domain Eukaryota; phylum Rhodophyta; class Florideophyceae; order Gracilariales; family Gracilariaceae; genus Gracilaria; species Gracilaria gracilis. The sequence continues at coordinate 254,388 of JARGSG010000247.1, read as the reverse complement.
AAAGGCGAAATCTACACGCCTGCATACGCTGAAGATATTCCGTTTGCACTGCGCCCATTTCTGGTACCGTCGGTACAACAAGAAAACTACGACCTCGCACCGGTCGAATTGCGGTGTATGAATTGGCTTTTTGAAATTGATCTCCACCATGGAGGCTGCACACCGGCCATATTTTGCCACTGCACCAATTTTTTGGAATAAATTACGGCACAAGCATGTCCGTAAATAGCCCAAAATCACTGTTCATAGGGTGTCATCATGTGGAGGGGTGTCCCAATCTTTGATCTTCCCCAAGAATGGCTGTGGTGCGAGAGTTGGTGCATGATGAGAGCAAAGAAAAGGCGAAGGCGATTTACTTATGTAATAATCCGATGACGAAGGAACCCAAGTTATCGAGTGCGAAGCCGGGCATAAGCTAATGGGTTACTTACAATAACGCTGCGAGTGATCTGACGGAAGAACTGTACGATATCTACAATCCCAAGCTATCCCTAACTTAACGCCTGACACTATAACATGCGAGGCATCTCCACCGAAAACGCAGAATGAGAAGGCTTGTCTTCCGTTACCTGATATTCAAGTAAAGGAGGAACTATGAAGCACGCCATGACAGTTCACTCTTTGATCCATTCATTCAGTGCCAAGGTCTAGTTCTTTCCAATCCATGACGGCAACCAAGCGCGATCTGTAATACGGCTTCGTTTTACCTTTGCCCCTCTTAGGAGGTCTTAGGTGCCCTCTTTTAGCCTTGCAAGAAGCTAGTTGTTCAGATGCAGCTTTCTTCAGTTCTGCCGCCCGCTTCACTCGTTGCATTGTCAGCCAAACGCGATAATCCGCTCGCGCGTCGATAGCGTTCGTCATGACGTATACGTACAAGCCGCCAACGTAAAAGCCGAGAGCACTGCCGAATATTGAACTTAGGATCCGCATTACGACGGTTACACAGGACGTGGGGCGTCCGGGATGTGAACGCGATGAGGGGCCTGTTGTTAGAGAGTTATCGGTACAGTATCGGCTTCATTTTTGAGAGGACATTCCGAGCGAGGGACTTGATGTTCTCGTGCGAAACAAAATGCAAGCGCAACAACCAGTCGGAGGCGTGAAGGCTAGCAACGTCCGTAACGCTAACAAGAGGTGCTGCCTTCGGTGAGTGTACTTCTCGGATCGTTGCCTCACGATGTACTTGCCACTAAGTCTTCGTTTGTTCTTCGTGCGATTGCCCGTGGTAGATTTGCCCCATTTCGAAACAGAAGCGCGACCACCACTACTCTTCTCTTCACCGCCACCATGTGGATGATCAACAGGATTCATCGCAACACCTCGCGCAGTAGGGCGAATGCCCTTCCACCTTATTCGGTTAGCCGTTCCAAAGCTCTGATTCTTGTGCTCAGGGCTGCTCACCTGCCCAATCGACACCATAAAAGATGGTCTCACCAGTCGCTGTTCCGTGCTCTGAAGCCACTGAAGCGCCAAGCCTTTCGGGTCATTCATCACGCTCCAGTACACGCGCTCTGGTACATGCGAACGACACATCTGCGCACCATGACCAGGTTGCAGCTCAATGTTGTGCACGAAGGTGCCAATCAGAACGTTTCTGGTCCTCATAGCGTTCCCGACCTTCACATGTACGCGTGAATGTCGACTGGCTCCGACAGTTTGGCAAATTGTGAGCCCGATCGTGCAGATGATATATGAAAAACGATCAGGTCTTGGCTTCTTCTTGACGGTGGCGCATTTCTTCTCATGGCGCACCAGTGCCATGAGCGCACTGCGATTTAGATCGTACTCAACCGTTGCACGACGCCAAAGATGCTCTCCCACGACGTCCGTTTAAAATCCACGATTCTGTACATGCAGTTTTTGCCACCGCCCTGATTTTGAACAGTCATTCCACCGGTTATGCTTGATCTGCAGGCGCGCTTCGCGAGACCGACTGACAGGTGAGGATGCGGGCGGCCCTTTTACAGTTTAGACTTGTCGGTGAGCGCTGTATGGCGGAGGGAGGGCGTTGTTGGCTTGCGTTGGATGACGGGCGGGCAAGTGAGGTCACCGAAGGTGCGTCCGGGTTCATGAAGAATATGTGGCGGGCGCGGAAATGCAAAGGTAGCGACGTAGCGGGCGGCGGGATGTCTGGAGTTGGGGAAGTGTGAGCGCTGCGGAGGGATCTATCGAGAGAGAGTTCTTGGGGAGACGGTAACGGGTGACGCGCGTGCTGCACTCTACCAAGGCCGGCGATGTCGTCCAGTCTAGCACCAAAGCTCTCATTCTGTACAGCTGTGGTGCTATGACACTTGTCAACGTTTGTTTTACATGGGACTGGGCTACAGGGAAAAGCGGGAAATCACACATTTTCAAAATTTATCTACAACTGTAAGTGTCACGGTCATGTGACGCACAGAAACATGCATCCATAGGATACACTGCAAAGGTCAGATAGTGTCGTATACAATACGTGCGCCTTTCGATTACGTTGCAACTTACACCTACTTTTGTACTCATCTTCGTCGTGAGGCACGGGAAGTCCAACATGTTCCCGTTCACTTCGAAATTGGTCTGCCTCTGGCTTCGATCGGCCGTCGGAAGTCCTAAAAAGGGGTGCATATTTCAGTTGTAGTGTAAGACGTAAAGCGGAGTACCGTAGTTACATTAGTATTCGAGTACACAAAGTAGGTGAAACCTGCGGTGTAAGTTGCGAAAAATAGCGAGATCTGCGGTATATAGCGATGTTTAGTATGGCGTACTTCTGAAATCTATTGAGTTCTATTCGACGAGCTTTAGATACATCTAACGAATAAAAGTAAATCTAGTAAAGTATGCTTGGTTTGATGATCAACATTGAAAGCTGAGTGAGCTACAGAGGTATTGTTTTCGTTGAAAGCGATACAGTCAACATCGCGAAATGTCCAACTTTTCCCGGAAGGCGGTGCCGTATGGCTGACAACAAAGACAAAGTAAATGAATGCACTAGGTTCCAGCAATGCCAAAACATTTTGTAAAATTTTAACGGTTTTCTACCATTACATCCAGATCCATTAAAAATTACAATTGTTGACTACAAACGCTTCATGTGCGATTTCCCGCGTTTCCCAGATCTCTTCAAGTATACTTGTCCGCTCCCTCTCTTGAAACGCGGTGATCGGGTCTATCGAAGCAAACGTGTGTCTCCTACTCCACTGTTATTATCTTCGCTACCAACTCATATGACGCTCAAAGTTTGCGAAGATGACAATCATAATCTTGTCGAAAGTCTGGCAAGTCCAAGATCAGAGGACAGTATTAAGCGACAACGAATAATTGTGTCCACTGAAAGTCGTGCTAACAAAAGCCGGGTTCTCACCGATAGTGCCGAAAAAGGTTTTGTTTTTCCGCCATCTTCCGACTTGTTTACCGGGCTTAAAAAGCGCAAGCGCGATGAGTTTGAAACCGATACGGCCGCACTATACAGGAATCTGAAGATGTATAAGGACTTCGGATTTCGGAAGTGTACTCAAGGCCATTTGATACGTGATAAAGATCAGGTCTTTGGACCCTACGCATTTGATATTATGGAGGTATTTGATGACACGAAGCAATGCGCGTGCTGCGCCCTAAGTGCATCAACGCACTTGATGGCTGTTTGTTCTGTGTGCGTTTCAGTTCAGAAGGAAATGTGCGAAAGCTTTGTTGTGTACTCCTTGGATGAAAGAGGGAAAACAATTTGCGTGGGATGTCCCTTGTGTCTTTACTGCAAGATTTACAAGTGATGCTTAGCCGAATCGCACATGCGTAGTGGCATGGGAACAAGAGATATTGGGTTTATTGACGTATTGCGAAGAAGGTGAGCTTTCCGATAACAGACGAATGTTACGGAAAGTGGAAACTTTTCTGATCATGTTCCTCCACGATTCTTCTTAGCATTCATTCATGATAACCGAAAGGTGGTCTATCGCAGTCTTCATTGCATTCATTAGGTCTTTCTCATAAACAGCGGTGTAAACCTTTCGTAATTGTTCTACTGAGGTGTTCATGCGCTGAGCTAAACGTTCCATGTACTGCTCCTCGCTCAAACCGTGACCCGTTTTGCCCTCCCTGTACTTATGTAGACATGATGTCGCATAGCAAGCACGTAATGACATAGTTGTCACATTAGTTAGTTCGGGATCGATGTTACGCATAAACTTCTTGACCGTGTTTGTGACATTTGCGACAGAAAGGTAGTCCCCATGAACAGTGTGTAACAACAAGGGCCGATCGTTATCACTCTCCGTAACGCCACATTTGGATAAGATGATTCCCCGAATTTGCTGGACATGCATGCGTAGGAACGGCAGAATGTTGACAGGAAATGACACACCTGGTATTGCTGACGATCTGACAGTCTTCTCTCCTAAAGTTCGGAGCACTATCATGGACTCCGTCGCCTGTGAGTGTGCCATTTCTTCAAGCTCTTCCATCGTTGGAGATTGGAGCTGAGAATAAGCTTGTGGGCGCTGCCCACCTCCCACCAAGACCAACAAACCACAGAAGTTGATGCACCATTTGTTTAGCAGTGCCGGGTTCTTCAATAGCGTCACTTGTAATACGCCTTCTTCAATATTCCTTAAGAAAGTAGCACGCAAGTCCTTTAGCCGTGCCATTGCAGTTCGGATGCCCTTAGTCATCTCTGGTTCAGTGACGAGAGTATGGTTCCTGATTCGGGCTTCCGCAATCAGCCTCGAATTAGTATCATGACGCGCTTGTGTCTTGCTTTCTGTTGCGCGCACGTTCATATGAGCGATGACGAGATCTATGTTCTTTTCCGTCTGCTTCTCGCTGCAGTGCAGTTTGGCAAACTTGCACATAGCAATGATGAGGTTTGCTTTGGACGCCACAGTATTCGGGGAAGCGTTCAGGGAGAAGTAGTTTAGGAACACCTTAAGAACCTTTAGGTTTTCGCAGATACTGAGAATCTTTCCATCCATCCATCCCTCGAAGGTATTCAGTTGTCCGCAGGTGATCATAAAGCGTGCAATCTGTCCAAAAACAGACTTCATGTTTGAGAATGAACTCGTACCCCTTCCCGAAGGGGTACAACGATAGTATCGAACAGAATGAATGCTCTTTAAATCCGTGCAGTTTTCCAAGTTCACTCGCATGCCTCGATAGGCAGGCTGCCCTTTCTTTGCCTTCTTGTTGACTCGCATCCAGGCTTCGTCGCTGGAGAAGAAATTCGGATCTTCACGAAGGGAGTCATTGATTGATTGCTTCCATAGATCCGCTAGAGACACTACCAAATTCTGTGCCGGTGCACGCGACTTCGAGCTCTTTCTCGTACGATAGCAATCTACTCTCCTCGTTCGGAGAGGTGTCAGAGATTTTTCTTGTGCCATTAGAAGTTGGTCCAGTTTTCGTCTTTTCGCGTCGTTCGTGTTGTTCTCTTCTCCACTTCCAGGTGATGTCTTAAAACCTTCTCTTGTGGATTCTTGGCTACTAAGCAATTCGGGTTCGTCATCATCGCTGATTAAAGCAATAACGTTTCGCTTCAGTCGCGGCATGATATGAGAATGTCGCCGAGATGTAAAGGTTGCTAGAAGGTGGGATCCAAGTGATAGACTTCAACCCACGGTAGGCTTCGAATTAGCTTGCTCGTAGACACCGAGGTCTTTCGAACCGCTCGTTAACCCACAACCGGAGATAGGTTTTGGATAGGCTTGGTCGTAGACTCCCATGTCTTTCAGATAACAAGCATTTATAGTACCGGAACCTGGACCTGAAAAGCCCTCCCAAAACAAAACGGTCACGAAGTAAAGACGAGTGTGCCATGACGGCGTGGCGGGTGTGCCATGACGACTTGTTGTCTCGTAAACTGCGGCATGTGTTAATAAGTAAACCACATTATTACAAGTTCCGGAGTGATGTCAGGTGTTGTAACGCATGAATCTGATGAAGAATTGGTGACGAAGACTGGCAGCCAGCGAAGAATTTGAAGGGCGTTTGTCCGCCTATATCATAATTTGGCTTCGGATTGAAGAAATACATCAATTTCATCCTTTTAATCCATGAACGTAACCGTTCTTTTCCAGACACCAAGGATGAGGATTCAGAATTGCTGGAAGTGAAGTTTGGGTTGCCGTTAGCTACGACTACACACAAACGAAACTGACGGTCTCATTTCAGTTTGCAGGAGCACACTATTAGATGAGCATTTCTAAAATTTGTGCCAGAGGATTAGCCCGATGACTGTTGATATGACTTGTGCTGCATTCGAACTGCGTGCCCCAATGACGAAGTGAATCCTCAACCAAATAATGCCAGGTAAATGTCATGGAGTCATGTGGAGGTGGCTAGGGTGGCCCGTGAAACATCTACCACACTCGATGCGAAGAAAAAGCGAGTAACTGCTCTCCTCTCTGTAACCTTGTTCAATTTTTGGAACATTTGCGAGAAGGAACATTCAATAAAGTTTATTCACTCATGATTCGCTCTAATATAATTTCTACTCATTCAATTTTAATCTTAAGTGTCCTAGAGATTCCTTTAGTGTTCCAAGCACTGATGCTGCGGGAAGCTGCGCCCGAACTGTCCATGTTTGAAATTAAGCAAACATAATGTAGCGGAGCTAGCACGAAGTGACATTGATTTCACATTGGTTCAACTCGCCATCAATGTTCCTCATAAACAGTTTGATGTCGTTAGTTATATTTCCAACAGATAAATGCGAACCATGTCTGGTGTGAAGTAGCAACGGCTGATCACCGGTTTCCTCCTCTACTCCAGTCATGTCCAAAACAATTCCTCTTATGTGCTCAACGTGCATTTTGAGGAATGGGTAGATTGAGGAAGGGAATGTGACACCAGAAAACGACGAAAAGCGCACGGGTTTCTCGCAGAGGGTTCGCAAAACAATCTGTGTTTCGGTTCCGGAAATACTTGCCATGTTTTCTAGTTCATCATTTGATGGACATTGCAGTTTTGAGTACGCCTGTGGGGACTGGCTTCTTCCAGATAGAACAATTAAGGCACAGAAGGTGAGACACCATTTGTTTAAAACATTGATGTTTCTTCTCAAACTCTTCAGCAAAATGCCTTGCCCACTTTTGAGATCATTCAAGAACGTTTCCAGCATACCATTTAACCCAGCGTTAGCAAGACGAAGACCGCATGAAAACTGTCGGTCCGTTACATGTGTTGGACTCAGAATTCTTTTTTCTGCGACGAGTCTCGAATGGCTTTCATAATACTCTTCTGACTCGGGGCCAGAAGCGATTTCGCAATTTTCTTCATTGAGAACAACGCGGGGAGTGATTCTGGGGCATGACATGTTTCTGAGACAAAGGACTCTCGAAGATCCGGTGGGGAGAATGTTTTTGATAGTGAGACCTTGAGAGGTAGACGCTTTCTTTCAGTTTATGTATGTACTCATTTGAAAAGTATATGTATTCTCAGGATTTTACCGTTCAAACAGAAGAAGACGTGGATGAAAAGTGCGTGGTAAGTTTGATGTTGGAAAAACGGCGATAGATGTCGAAACAGCACTCTCGCCTCTGAACGGTCAACTAATTGGGTGCGCTACGAATTCTTCTTGGGGTCAATTCTAACGTTCGGAACTAAGCCCTCTTCAGCTCGTGTACCGATGCGTGCAATACATCCTGCGGTGAGCTTTCTACCAGTTAGCTTGGGTCGATTCCGCATTTACGAGCGTGACATTACGGGGCACGCCAAACGCATGTGCAGCGGCCATTCCAGCGTGATCCGTCTCTGACGAGGAACAAGAAACACAGCTTCTCGCTCATCGCGCAGACTGGCGGCGGCCAGCATAAGAGAGGCAGCCTGTCCCTTGGCATCAATCGCACTGCTTCCATACAATTGAACATCCGCTACATGAGAGGGCGCGGCACCAGGCGCAACTTCAAGATGAGCGGACAGCAAGAAGCGTACGGGAGAAAGAGAATCCAACGTGGCTAGAAGCGCAAACGACGGTGGTACAGGATGTTTGATGACTTTCCATCCTCGCGCGACAAACCAGGCGCTGACATGGTGCAACGAACGTTGCTCACAGCCACTGGGACTTGGAATGTTTACCAACTGCTGCGTGAGAGTAAGCGCGTCAGACGACGGTGTGAAACGACATGATGTGAGTGATACAAAGAGGACGGGAAGTAGAGCAATCACGTAAAAGAGGGAACGACGCTTACTTATTGGATGACGCGGTTTGTGTCTACGGTAGCGGTTCGTGGGCCTCGGCAGTAACCATGTTGGACACGGGCCGTCGTTAGACGAGATTCTTTTCAGCAGGGACGTTGCTCACGAGAGGGTCTCGAACTGGCACAAATAGAAGACAAAAACTTTGATGAGTATTTGTCGTGGACGAACGAAAACGAACGGGGGGATGGACGCTGCGGAATGCGTACGAAGACGTATATCGCAGGGAGCAGCACCGCCGGCAACCGTGTCCGCGTATCGTATCGCGGAAACAACCACTCTTGTTCCGCGGCCAGCTCTCGTGTGCCACGGTCGAGAAGGACCCCGCCGTCATGTACGCCGCGTCGTCCGGGCTGCGTTCCGATGCTGTGGTGTATGAGTGTCGACAAAAGCAGGGTTACGAAGGTGCAGAGCGCGAGCAGAGCAGCAGACGGTGAGCAGCAAGGCGGGGACGTTTGGGTGGTGTGCAGGGCACAAAGCAAGGAGAACGAGACAACACGAGGGAGAGCACAGAACGGGGAGGTGTAAGGGGGGAAGATGAGGGCAATCGTGCGGGCGGTGAGGTGCATGAGAAGGGCGTGCATGGATTACCGTCGGTAAACGAGATGAGGCGCAAGCAGGCGGCTAGAGTACAATTCGAAGCGTGCTCAGCCGACACCTTTGGTAATTTACCGTAGGTACCGTCGTACGAAAGGTAACACGTAAGATATCCCACCTAAGGGGGTTTTCGGATCCTCGGTACAGGGGTAGTGGGCGACGCGTCGCCGCTATGCGGTGAGGGCCGTCACATGCAACTTATCTTCGCGCGTGGCTGGCGCGCGCTGGCAGCGCGAGTGTGCGTGCGTCAGTGTCAGTATCTAACCGAACGCACGTGTAAACAAGGCATCCTGTCCTAATAACATTAGTAATATTATTACGCCGACGGCACGAGGCCGCCGGCGAACGCTACGGAGCACACAAACACACGTGCCGCGCATGCGTGTCGCTGCTGGAGCGCTGCTGCTGCAGACACCAAGACTAGAGCGCATGAGTGGAGATCGTTTTGAGTCGGAGCTCATACTTGCCATTTGCAGCTCGGCCACGCCGTCCTCGTGTCCAGCTCTGTCACGGTATCATCGCGCTTTCCGAGATGTGACGCCGCTGGTTGAGCGGCGCGTTGTGAAATCTTCACTCGATCTGTGAGATAAGATTGCAGTAACCTACGGTTAGCGCGTATGACCTTCGGTAGATACTAACTGATTCATTGTTCTCTCCACGTTTTTTAGCGTAAACTTCTCACCGATATCCTTCATATAGTGCTGAAGTCACCCATCCAGCAACGACCAATACATGAACACCTCGGCCAATCATATGCTCCACAAACACGAGTGCTCGTCCGTAAGATATGAAGCTCTTGTTATTGATTTCGCTCTGTAAAATTCAGCACAGAAGTAGTTTTGTCTTTGCGTATCAGAAATGCTTCGATGCCTTCCATAGAGAGCTGCAATTTGCATTGGTATCTTGACTTGAAAGAGACTGTCCCAGAGAATGAATTTGTCATTGTCGTGAAGTAGATCGGCTGCAATTTTGTTCTGGTGTACTAAGCGCTTTTGACAATTAGGAATCCTTAGCTGGATAAGGCTTGGGAGGGAATCCGTATGAGCGACGCTAATAGTACCAGGAGTTCTTGGATGCCTTACCTCGTACTCGGACAATTGCGGCAAAAGAGTTCTTCTTCGTAGCCTACCTGAGTCCAGTTCAGCATCTTCTTGATAATCCAGATATGGGATATCGTTTTTGTTAGAAAGCAATTGGATTTGTACTGGTTTGCCTTATTTATGAAGCTTTTATATATTCTGTGCTAGCGTTTTTGAATACGGAAGGACTGGACTGCTCTGTTCTGGGGCGATGCAACGTATGTGCTCGCTTGCAATTCCATCACTCAGGTGTGTGGTATACGCCATCTTCGTACCGTCGGTAAATCAAGGGCTGCACCACGTTGCGCCATTTCGTTAAGCGGGCGCGTGCATTGCTGGGCGCTTCCTTGTGCACATCGCGTGCGCCACATCTTCATCTGCTCTGGATCACAATCTGAGTCAACAATTCCGATGGTTGGGATCCCACACAATTTCGCCTCGCGAAGGGCCGGCATATGCCTCAGAGCATCCACAATGAACACGCAGTCTGGAATTCTATAGTTAAATCTCTCGGCCTGGTTTGACTTGATCGGGTTAGTGAGAGTGCCACCCGTCCATCGAGCACCGCTGATCGTAAAAGCACCAGCCTTCCTTGCCTGTTTTTCGACTATCTTGCTCTCTTGTACATCTTTCGGTCCGAGCCAAAGAAAGGTGCAGTCATTCTCAGCCATGTGGGAAGCTGATATCAGAGCACGACGGAGCATTTCTGCTGTTTTGTCTAGATCTATTATATGCATCCCGTTACGGTGACCAAGAAGGTAAGGTGCCATTTTGCATTTTCGGATTCCAAACCTTTGTCCTGTGTCCCATATGTACTCTAGCATGCATTAGATCTTGTACGCTATATTTATGGAACACTGAATTGGCGCTTGAAGCAAACTTCGGTGAAGACATCAAATCAGAATATGACAATGGCCCTTTGGGCGAAGCCGTGTTCGCGGAAAACCTCCGAACGACTGTCAAAGAGTTTCGGAAAACCATGTCGCATAGCAGTCCGAATTGCCTTGCCGCCAGACGATCAACAGCTCTTTCAATTTCTAGGTCTTTCGTGCTCACATTCGAGACCTGTTCCCGTGAATACGGCAGTTTCTAATATCGGGGGAGCTGCCCAATCCTTTGTGAACAGGGACAATTCTTCGACGTCGTCTAGCTGAGAGGACGTGTTCGTGTGTCTTCCAAGAGCCTTCCAAGAGCACGTCCCGAATCAGGACTCGGAAATTGCCACCAATTATCAGTTTAATTATCGAATTTGCAAGACTAGAATGCCACGTTTTCCATTCGGAGGAGCTTTCCATGTGATCGGTGACCTGGTCACCTGCTATTCACATGATCCCCCAGATCTCGTTTTTGCGCATAGAGTCAACAAACTCTTTGTTTAGACGCCGCCTTCGTCCCAGAAATCACTGGATCGACAAGTATCAAGGGCAATTATCATTAGCTAGCTTCTGACATCAACACAGAAGCTAGGAATCATAGGCTATCGCAACTGGAAACAACTACTCCAGCAGGCTTTCAACGACTTGGTTTTGTTCAGCTTCATATGCCGTGCGCTGCCCAAAAGCTGAAAAGGTGATGTTAACAGGAAAAGAATCCCTTGCAAGGTTCGCTCAAGGAACAGCCTTTGCACAACTGTTGACAATCAATCGTACCAAACAAAACTGTGAAAGCTTCTGCTCTGTATTTGACGACATGAATCGCAGCGATTTCGGAAGCGGCTCTGGTCGCGGCCGAAACGCATATCGGGTGAGAAGTAGAGCCAGAAGACAAAGGGCACTCAAAGTGCGAGCGCTATAGACCCATTCGCTGGTCCAAACGTTTTGAAACGTGAAGTACCCAAATCTCTATCGCCTGAAAGCGTTGCTGTGCTATGGGTTCGTAACGATCTCCGCGTTCGTGATAACGAAGCTTTGGTACTGGCAAATACTGCAAACATACTCGTACCGATTTATGTCTTTGACATATCAAAGTTCGGGATAAAGAATGCTTCTCCTTGGGGTTTTCAAAGAACTGGTCCTTTTAGAACGGTTTTTATGATGGAATCCGTGAAAGATATGCAACAGTCATTGAGGGTAAAGGGGAATGATATGCTTATACGTCAAGGTTCTCAGGTGGAAGAAGTCCTTGACGTCGTCAAGTCTTTGGTTAAGGCTGATCTTGGTCCTGTCAACGTGGTGGCTCATAAAGAGTCGACGTGGGAGGAGACAAGAGATGAAGATGGTATCGAGGAAGGTCTGCAAAAACTGTCGGAGGAAACTGGAGTTGAAATGACAATACACTGGTTGTGGGGATCAACGTTGCACCATGTAAATGATGTACCATTTAATCCAGGAGGTCCAGCTTTGCCGCAAACATTCACAGCTTATCGCAAGCTAGTTGAAGGGGAGCAGGTTCCCGTCCGCGAAGAAGTCCCAACTCCTGAACGTTTGAAACTGTTTCCGCTGCACTTACGGCTGCGCAAGGATCCGTTTCCTTCCTTAAGACACGACTTGCAAGTGGAAGGTCTCTGTGATCCTCTGGACCACGCTTTCCCTCATCCGTTAGCTGCGATGGATTTTGTTGGTGGAGAATCAAAGGGCCTAAGGCGAATGCATGACTACTTCTGGAATGGCTTTCTGGAAGAGTACAAAAAAACTCGGAATGAAAGCGGGAGAAGGAATTCGTCCTCGAAATTCTCCCCGTGGTTATCGTTAGGGTGCCTTTCACCTCGAACCTTGTACTGGGAAGTTAAGGGGTTTGAAAAGAAGAAGGTGGCAAACGAGTCCACCTACTGGACGATCTTCGAACTGATGACACGCCACTATTTTCGGTGGGTGTCTGCGTCTGTGGGTACAAAGTTATTTGCTTTGAATGGTTACACCGGAAGGAGTTCAAGTGACGGGTCCATTTTTGCTATCGACGTTGCAACCGTGAAGCCTTTCCATCGCGAGAGGTTGCGAAAATAAATCGAAGGAAAGACTGGCACTCCTTTCATTGATGCAAGTATGCGCGAACTTGCCCTAACTGGGTTTATGAGCAATCGCGGGAGACAAAATGTAGCATCTTTTCTCATTCATGATCTTGAGTTTCCGGATTGGAGAGCGGGAGCTGAATACTTTGAAAGCATTCTCATCGATCACGATGTGGCTTCAAACTGGGGCAACTGGGCGTATCTTGCTGGGGTTGGCAGTGATCCTCGTGGGGGTCGGAAGTTTAACGTTATAAAGCAAAGTATACAATACGACCCAAATGGATGGTTCATTCAACGATGGTGTCCTGAACTTGTCGACTTGCCCCCACCGATGATTCATGAACCACATAAATTGTCTGCCGAGGCGCTCAAGGGTGTGGATATAATCTGAGGAGAAACTTATCCCAATCCTATTGTGCCACTACCAAAGGCACCTGCCACGCAGGATAGTGAGGCCAAGAAAAACACCGAAGCTAAAGTGTAACCCTGAAGCGCAACCCGATGACTCAAGAGTATAACTGACGAGGAACTCACAAGTGCCATCAAAATCTTCTGACAGCCAAACTTTCAGAGCTGCTTTACTTCTTTATACCTTTACATGTTGAGCCTTAGCAAAAGCAAAAACTACGATTGTAAGTTTGGCTTAGGGGCCCGATGAAACTGTGCAGAGAGAGCAAGGCTGCGCCGGCGTACGGCTATAACTGTCGATGACAAGGGCCTCTATACAACTTGTTAAGTTAGTTTATCCCAGAATTTGTCTTATACGGTCTTCTTCGGCAGACGAAAACAAAGTTCCGAAAAAGACTAAGCAGGGCGGCATCAAAAACCGTAAGGCGTGGTCGGTAATCGCAATTATATGACAATAGAGAATAAGGACCTATAACAGCAGCCTCTTCATTGCACTCCGTCACCCTCAGAATCTCGACGAGTTCTATAGTTCCAAATCTCTTTCAGCTTTGGGACAGACATGCGCCTTGTTTCATCATTATTGTTATTATCGACATCCCTTTCCTCTTGTCTGTATCTCATCATTCGACTCTGCATCGTGTTACTGTCGAGTGGTTCGGGCAGTTCCGGCTTCATCTCAGGAAGTCCACCGGCAAGTGCTTCTTTTGTACCATCGACTTGGCAACTCTCGTTATCTTCCGTTGAATGCGTTCCAGCCGCTAGTAAAGAGCCTCGAAGCTCACGTTCCGATTTTGAAAAGTTAATGGCTTTGAGACCACCTTGTTCGTCACGCTATTCCAATGTAGACTTGTTGTTCTGTGGTTTCGATCCTTCTAACGACCCTGTTGGAGTGGAATCGTGATGAATTCTTGAATGCCTTTTATCAGGACTCGAAGCACTCGTCGCTTGTTTCTCGTACATCAAGCGAGTACTAGGGGTTTCTGTGCGATTCATATCCTCAGTTCTACCAACAGTTCAAACATGACCGGAGGAGGGTCACTCGACAGGAACTTTTGTGTCGGTGATGAACTATGCACCGAATTCACAATATGTGGCACATGGTTATCATTAGCTTCTTCTGTGCTAGAAACAAATCTTGCAGGTGAAAACTTGGCTTTCATTGCTGATGACGTCTTCTGGAAAGAATCTTCATCTCGATTCGATCGATCTCGCGAAGCGCTTGAATCGGGGGGTTCTTGATGGTCTGTCTGGTTCTTACCGAAAAGGGGTGCAGAGCTCTCGTCCTTCTCGTTGCCCTCGAATCGAACACTTTCTAATTCCGTGGTATGGAGATAACTTCCTATGCCAGAATCGGTCTGTGATTCGTAAGATGTTGAAGGAACTATGAAGTGCGACAATTGCTCAGTACGAACTGCAGAAGCAGAGTCTGCATCTTGCACCGCAATATCTGACATTCCGGATACGTCATTTCGATACCCAGGCCAAAGGTCCTGCACTTGAGATGATGACTCATAATTCAGCACTTCCATGAGTCGCCCTAGTAGGGCTCGAGGTCAGCGTTAAAGCTGGCGAAACATTACTGAAGTATCGCTCACTCTCTATGGCCAGCGATTTGTTTTTTCCGGGAGCATCAACTGCACCTGCTTCGTTTATGTGACTGGACCGACGTCTTTCCAGTTCATCAAGTGAGAGAGAAGGCCCTTTTCGATACCCCCTGAGAGCAGGTATCGACCATGTTTCCTCGAACTCCGAACGCCTGTCATCTGTGTACCGTCGGTTACCAGCCATAAACGCTCGTTCGAACAATTCTTTTCCATCCCCCTCCGATCCAGAATCCGAGACACTGTAGTTTTCTGAGAAGTAATCCATTCGTGCCAAACTATGCTTGCTAGATAACGTGAAGGAACTCTCTAGCATTTCACCGCTGCTAGAACCAGCTTGACGTGAACTAATACCCTGACGACTGCTACTTGAGGGGCCACTGGACTGCCCATCGCTATAAGAAGTGGGTTCTCTCATTCCGGGGCCACTAAACATTCTTCGCAAGGCGTTCACGACATTTGGGCGTTTTGCAGTGGCAAGTGCACGCAAAGCGGCAGAGTCAACGACAGTTTCTTCAACGTGTTCAGATTCATTGTCGATAGGAGCAAACGCCGCGAGCAATGTGTCAGCCTTTGCCAGCTCTCCAGGAGGTGGCCGAGAGGAAGACAGAGCGCGCCGCAATGGTGATGAGGATGCTGAACCTCTTTTGGACCCAGAACGTGAAAGACTAGCGAACATGCCACGAGAACCGCTTTGAGGGGACTGAGGCAGTGGCGATAAAGGTGGCGAAAGGTTAGCGGATGCAGCCTCAGACATGCTGCGGAGGCTAGTTTGCATTTCGAGACGGTGCCATGCAGCTTCAAGGTTCGCCTCTTCTCTCGCAGCTTGAAATGCCACTTCTTGCAGACTTGGTTCAACGCTTTTATCGGCACCTGAAAGCACATCATCCACAACGCGTTGTGTTGGAATTTTGTGGATTGAGGATAGGTCTGACTTAGAAGGCGGCTGAAAAAGCTTATCCCAGGCCGAACTTACCCATTCGGGAGCGTCTGGAATCGCTTCACGAGGCAACTCAAGTGGTTCTTCTTCTTTGATGATTCTTGCACGTATGGCGGCTAGGGAACGCGTGGAGTATTCTTTTGCACGCTTTAAACGTGCGATTGCATTGGAAGATAGTTGAGAAAGCGACATCGTTGATTGCCTTTCACGCTGAATACCCTCAAAAGGGTCAGCCATGATTAGATCTGGAGCCCGAGAGTTAATGAAAGAATCCTCGGCTTGAAGACCAGTTCTCCAACGACGTCGACGCGCTCGCATGCGGCGCACGATACAGAGGAAAGTGAGGGTTCCGAGCAAACCAGCAAGCACAAGAGTACATACAGCAATAATAGAAGCGCGGGCAGCCACGGGGAGCGAACTTTTTGGGGTTGCTAGCACAACGTTGTTGATACCAGTAGGAGGAATGAAAAACTCGGAAAGTGTTGCGTTACCCATGGTTCTACGAATCCATGAAACGTACGGTGCAACAGTCGTGTAGATGATAGGGGTCCTTCCATTTGTGCAAAAGGGTCTCTGAACTTCGTAAGAATCGTGCCGACCAAGCGTAGCGACGGCGACTAGAACGGCGACTGTGCCAGATTTATCCACGTCATAGAGTGGGCTACCTGTGTCACCAAAAACACGGACCACTTGTTGCAGAAGAAGCAGTACATATGCGACGTGCACGATCATTTTCTTGCGGCTCAGGGCAAGGAGATATCGGCATGTCTCCGAATAGAAGTGGACGCTCCTTGTGTGTGAGAGGCTGCTGGTTATTGAACGGAGGTTCATTTGTACCATAGCCCTGGAGTCTAAGGTACGTTCGCCGTGGAGATCTTGCAAAGGCAGAATTGTTATTTACGCGCATAACATTCAACATTGCTGTTACATGAAGCAAACGTAGGACTGCAGGATACGAAGACCATTCTAAGCACCACCGGCCAGTCTCATCATATTGCAGAAGCAACTGCATCTTCTTGGTCGGCACAGACGAGACAGCTGGAAGGTATTGCCGAAGATTTGGAAGTAGTTGACGGCACTGTCGACAAAGCGGGAAACACTGTGTACCACCTCACTGAAACCCTCTCCGCGCCCTTGTCGAGAAACCCCTCTCACGGAGGAAGAGACGTCAAAAGCGGGGCAAAATTGCTCATCTCTCGACAAAGGAGCAGCCCCACGACACCCACTCCAAATCAAGGGAATCTGAAAAGGAGTCCAAAGCATCATGGCTTGCACGCCGTAAGGAGGAGTTAATCCCTGGTAGTATGAACAAAGGTAACCGTGCTGAGAAGCAGGCACTGGAGCGCTTTGATGACGATTATTCTGATTTCGATGACGACGTGAAAGAGGATGACTATCTGGATCAAACTGCCAATCAACTCACGGAACTGCAGAATCTGGCACTGGGTCTCAACACAGAGCTTGAAAAACAGGCTGAGATGGTCGATTCCATAGATGCGCCAAAGATAACGACAAAGTTGAGATACTACAACCCCAAGCTGAAGCGCAAGTTTAAGCGCGAAGCCGCCGCGTAGCCGCCGCACGTTGCGTGCAGCCAGAACGTCGAGAAGTACGTAAATTACAGGCAGAAGTACGCGATGCAGCGATGCAAGTGGCTGGCCAACAGGACGAGATTGTCTGTCTTCGTGAAGCATTGGGTGCGGCCGAAGCAGAAGCAGAGGATGCATTATCTCGTGAGTCAAGCCTACGCGCGCAACTGCAAGCCCAACGCCTTCATCGTCAACGAATCGAGGGCACTATGGCCGCTGCCGAAACGCTTGTCGCATCTTTGCGTGATATGATCACCGAGCAGACTTTCACACAGGGCCCTTCCTTTGACGATGCAACAAAAGGGCCAGCGGCGTCTTCAGAGAATGACCTGGACTTGATTCTTAGTCGTATTTCGGATGGGGCCGATGTGAAGCAGCCTTCAGACGTCTCTCAACCACAATCTAATGTCCTCTCGGCTGAAGATGTCGATCCAGAAGTAATCTCAATAGATATGAACGACCTGCAGCCACTCTCACAAGCAACAAACGAAATTGGAGATACAGCCTCAGCGACACCTTCTGGTATTCCTCCCAATGAAGAGCTGCTCACAAACAGACCTGCTTCCTTCCAAGAACCCTCAACTAATGCAGAGATGAATTCTCAGCCATCACTGGCCCCAACGCCTGGGCGTCGTCAGCAACGGCACTCAATGCCAGTTGTTACCTCTGACTCTGTTTCTCCAGCGCCGTCGCACGCTAGATCAAACTTGCTACTTTCTGTATTTGGTCAGGCCACCAGTGCCCCTCGTCAAGCATCTACGATCCATGGTTCTGGCGTTCATGCGGCTGACAATCTTCCTTCCGAAGTTGCACCACTAGCAAAAGGAGAGGATGTGATGTTTCGAGTTCATAGTCCGCAGTCTCTACCGCACACGGGATGTTCTCGAGCTTGTATCGCCCACAGTGGAGAAGTGTACGCTCTTGCATCAACTCTCGATGGGAATAGGATTGCGTCTGGGGGCGACGACAGAGTTGTGATTGTATACAACAGCTTGGGAACGTCTTGCGCTTCCATTTCCGAGAGTCCTCGCTCGATAACAGCTCTACAATTCCACCATTCTGTAGAGCAAAACAATGCGGAATTCAACGTTATCTTTGCAGGCAGCAGTGATGGTTCTATTCGAAGTTTGAAGAAGCACCCAAGGCGCCGAGGGAAATGGACTTTGGGCGCTGTTTTCCCTTTGCACACCCAGGCTGTGAGACGCATGGTCTTCACAAATTCATCAAGCCAAGTGCTATCATGTTCCACAGATCGTACAATCAAAGTGTCAGACATTGAGAACGCGAAGAGACCATTTGCAGCCACTGCCACCTCCGCAGTGCTTGACATCGACATGTTCGAGTCGGGGAACGGACTCGTAATATCGGGGCATAAAGACGGATATGTGCGTATGTGGTCACTAACAGACCAAAAGACTTGCATTGGAGGATCAAAGCTGCATACTAAGGGCATTTGCTCTGTCGCCTGCCTTGCAGACGGACACGGTGTTGCGTCTCTGGGAAGAGATAATGTAATTCGTTTAAGTGATATAAGAATGAACACTGTTGGTGCGGTTCGGGAGATGGATGGTGTGATTGACACCGTCTCAGATGGGCATCGTTTGTCAGTGAGTGGCCAGTATGCGTCATGTGGCATGGGACGCCAAGGAAATGTAGGTTTCTGGAACGTAGAATCGGGAAAGCTCATGCGTCGTATTACATCTCAGGCCTCAGCATCAGACGCCGATGTCATCGATATGGTGACCCGAAAACTCCGCAATCCTGGTTCGGTTGTTGTTCCGCATTGGACACCAGTAGGTCAGTTTGTCTGCGCACACCGCATGCGACAGGTTTCTTTCTGGGGTGCATAGAACTCTTTCCGTAAGGTGTATCCGTTGAAGTGGACAGTGTTGAAGCCCCTGCTGTTGAATGGATATCGTCTATACCACCCTTCTCGGAAAATCGACGTTCAAACACTTCACTTGTTCTGGATGCACAGAATTAGCATTGTATATTTAACCATACGATGTCCATCTTGTTCGATGTTTTCAGCCAGAAGACATGCCGACCAAGAGTTTACAACCCAATAACTTGCTTTTACAGGAGGTCCAATTTCGTAGTACATAAACAAACAAACAACAAACTCTAGTAACCACTCCTGACTGTTAAACAATCGTCCTGGGCTCAGATCATTGATGAATTAACGCGGTGGGAACTGTTATGCAATCTATGAAAGGAAGCAGAACGTGGATCAAAAGCATTATCTCCGATGATGCTAGAGAAATGGTACCTTCGGTACCAATTGATTACTCATAATCAATAATCTCATCGAATGCACACCCGACTGACCCAAACAAGTAGCGTTCAACAAGGCGCTTCGTGGAGGCGTTGAACCCGATGACACCCTTTCCATGATATCTAGCCTGGTTAAGCTTCTTGCGAACCTGGGTAGCAAGAACCTTTCCGAGCTCAACACACCACTGATCGAAGCTGTTGATGTCCCATATGAATCCCTGCACTGCCGTACGATGTTCAAATATGGACAGTAACTGACCGCAAGTATAGGCATTCAACACGGGAAGCAAGAGAGACAAAGAGGGACGATTTCCGCTAAACGTAACATGAGGGACCAACCATTCTGGTCGCCAATCAGCTCTGCATTCCTCAGCCGTCTTTCCTCTTGCCAAAGCATCCGGTTGCGCGAAGAAGTTCGACATAAGCTCATCGTGATTGCTAACAGGTTCGCCGTCCTGGCAAGTTGGATTCTGAGACTCAATGAAGCCAATGAACGTACACGGCACAGTCTGTCCCATATGTAACAACTGGAAGAAACTATGTTGACCTAGTGTTCCAGGCTCTCCAAAATCGACTTCCCCAACCTCGAAGTCAAGTTCAACTCCATGTCGAGAAACGTGCTTTCCATTGCTCTCCATATCAACCTGTTGAATATGAGCTGGTAACTTGTTCAAAGCCTCGGTATAGAGATGCATCGCACGTGACTTGTAACCCATGAAGCTCATATTCCATACTCCCATCAATCCCATCAAGACTGGAATGTTTCTTTCCAACGGAGCGTTGACAAGATGCTTGTCGATACTGCGGGCTCCACCGAGGAACTTTTCGAATACGGTGTATCCATAAACAAGACTCAATGGCAACGCACCAACTGAAGCGCATACGGAGTAACGTCCGCCAACCCAGTCCCAGAACGGAAATACGTTCTCTGGAGCAATACCAAACTCCTTTGTCTTCTCCATGTTCGTACTGCAGGCAACCATATGCTGAAGAACAATGTTAGGGTCATTGCCCATATTGTCCCAAAGCCAGGTTCTAACAGTCTTAGCATTGACAATAGTCTCACGCGTGGTAAATGTCTTGCTCACAACAATCACCATCGTCTCCTCGGCATCAAACCCATCCAATGCGCGTTTGACATCAACCGGATCAACATTCGCCAGGAAGTGAAGAGAATAGCCAGCTTGCTGCCCAGCACTAGATGCTTCAGCATCAGTATTCAATGCCTCGTACACAAAGTCAGGACCCAGATAACTTCCACCAATACCAACTGCAACAAAATTCTTGATGTGCTTTCCAGTTGCACCACGATGCTTCCCAGATCGAACGAGATCAGTGAATTTGCGGATGCGAGTGAGCACGGAGTGTACTTGCTCCACAACGTTAACACCATCCAGCATCAACACTTCACTTCTTTTCGCACGCAATGCGGTGTGAAGAACAGCTCGATTCTCAGTCGTGTTGATCTTCTTTCCAGAAAACATGTCCTTAATGCGATGTTCCAAGTTCACAGCCTTAGCCAATTCAAGCAGTAATCTCTTCGTTTCAAGAGTAATCCTCTGACGGGATTAGTCCATATAAACGCCATCATATTCCGCATAGAGTTGCTCAACTCTCTTTTCATCATCAAGCAACTGTCGCAAATGCGACTTGTCAATTACGTTTTCCTTATGTCGCTGCAATGTCTTCCATTCCGGTATCGACGACACTAAAGATGGAGATGACAATGAATCGTGTTCTGGAGATGAAGATGGGATGTCAGATGAGCTCGGTGGCTTTCCGAGAACTACCATGCTCGGGGTTGCGCGACGTGCACATTGAATGTCGGCCCCGCGCGTGGAGACGGCAGCGGCCGTGCTTCCGCGCAGCGGAACTGCAGCTGGTGCTAGGAAGGCTTGCATGATTGTGGCAAGATAAGTTCAGATCTGCCGAAAGGAGGTTGTTCTGGAGCTCTTCTCGACAGAATACGAGCTCTGGATACTTGGACCTGGGCGCGTTTATGGAGGTAGAGGTAAAAGGTACTAAAGAGTTATCCGTACGCGATGCGTAGAAAGCTCTGTTGACGTGTGCTGGTTGTGATTTGCCAAACATATAGCCGTGTACGCGTGTCGTGGTTGGTTCACGCAGATTTTTTTGTATCTGTGATGAAATAACTTTACTTGCTGCTTTGCTGCGAGACTTGCGATCACAAGCATCCGCCATCTGTCGAAACTCTGTTGGCGCCAATGCGTCATGCCGCCTGCGTAGACCCCATCGATCGTTGCCTTCTTCGGGGCGGCCCTGACGCGCACTGTTACCGGTGAGGCCTACCATCGCTCTCACTGGTGCCCAAGTGTTGAAGTTTCTCCTGATCTGCTTGGCTGAAGTCATGAACCCTCTGTGGCCCTTGAACCGACGACCATGTTGTTCTCACTTTCTTGGCCAAATCTGGCGCTGATCTTTCTGCTTCGGGCAAGTTGCCCAAAATGTGTCCATTACGCTGATACCTTGCGCCACTATCACTCATTTCATCAATATGTTATGAAGAAGTTTTGGAGCTCATACATGGCTGCAAATGAAGTCACGCCGTCAACCACTTAGTTTCCAAAACAAGACATACTCTACGTGATGGCCTCCTTAAACGGTTACCACTCACTGCAAACCATTAGTTCGCAAAAATGACACATATGAAAAGTGTTTCCCGAACACGGCTTGAATGTATGATCCGCATCAACTCTCTTTTTGCAAACGATTCGCATTAGGATGCGACTGCTTTGGTCACCAGCTTTGCGCAAAGGTGGATCCAATGCGCTTGTGAACGTGATAAAGTGCTTTATAAACCTCGCTCTACCATGACACGAACGGATTCTGGGCATCAAGCTCAGCACTTTCTCTCCTCTTGTATACTCTTGTATATATCACTCTTGTATATATCACTAAACACCTAACTTTCAACATGTTCTATTATTCAATTACTCGTCTATTCTTGGTGACATTGGGCTTTTCTACAGCATTCGCCATATTCACTCAACGCCTTCCTGCCATCGATATGTACGAAAATGATGTCAACCGAATGGGCATCTTTATGAAGTCAGCACCCCATCGTTCTCTTTTTGGAAAGGCAGCTATCACTCCCGCTCCCTCAGCTGCCTTCAAGCCTGGTGCTCACCCTCGCATATTGTTCGACCAGACCGGATGGCAGCAGCTCTTAGAACGCTATTCGAACGAGGACACGTTTGACCTCAAGATATCTTGGTCTCACTTTTCACGCAGAACGTCACTCAACCTCGCTGATTCCAACCCCATTCTGAAGAAACTTGCACAAATGGAACGCAATGGTGACACTGCCGTGTACAATGGCAAACAGGACTTCTCATCTGCGTCGCGCGAGGAGTTGGATGAGATCGCACCCTTGGCGAGTCACGTCATGAACATGACTGAGCGTTACTGCCAAAGCTTCTTTGTGTGCGCTGTGTGGAGTAGTGTGAATGAGAAGGTGGTGAAAGAGCGTGGTAGTGGAGCGTCGTTCATGACAACCAGCGTAGACGACTGCGTCAAGGCGTCTGTGGCATGGGCTAAAGTGCTACTGGCTCATCGCGCCGTCAATTGCGCCGGCAAATGTTCAACCGAACGCACTGGATCGCGCGCCTTCCTGTGGGACCAGAACAGATGGTTCCAGGTTCAAAACGACTGGTACTCCGCAGGAGCTTCGCTGGCACTCGGCTTGGATGTTTTGTATCACCGATTTGCGGATGAGGAGAGGACATTTGTTCTGAGCGCATTGGCGATGCTCATGTACAAGCCGACGTCATGGCGAACGGCACTTGAAAGCTCACGTAGCTCTCCAAACGCTGCACAACATCCTCATCGCATCTTCAGCAACTGGGCGCTGTATCATGGCCATCTATACATCACAAATCTGGTGCTTGAAGGAGAGCATGAGTTTGACGTATATGCTTCTACGGTTCTGTCTTCCAGCGGTGACCATGGATTCAATGCTGGTCTGGACAAGCGCTTTTCGGCATTGATTCGGGCGTACATGACGCATGCGGTGTACCCGGATGGAGCCACATTTGAGGACGCATACACGTACTTCATCGCACTTCGCGAAGGGTCTCTAGCGTTGGTTGCAGCCGAGCGTCGCGGACTGGGTGTGATGGATACAGACAGGTTCCGCGGGTTGATCCACAATGCGGCGCAAATGATGGAGCCATGGCAATGTGCTCGAATCGTGGGTCATTCCTCTGGAGGTGGGATCTCGTACCCGGCTTGGGCCGCACTGTTCAAGTACGCTTACCCCGATGGGGCGCTGCCGCAAATGGTTTGGAAGCAGAGGATGGGGAAGAGCTTCAAGAATAACAACCCGTGTCGCATCCAGTGGAGACAGAACATAATGAATGTGACGGTGCTTGGAATGGAGCACGGAACCTCGACTTACGCAGAGTCGCCGCACGGTCTGGAACCGGAGTTTGCAAAGCACTTTTCTCTTTCGTACTTCAGCCCCCGTCGAGGGCTGCTCATTGCCAGAAGCAGCCAAGCGCAGGACGCGCTCTATGTGCACTTCGATGCGCGCCCGGACGCCATGTTCCCCGGACACGATAATGCTGACCGTGGCATTTTCACTCTGACTGCGTACAAGACCGCCTGGATCGATGACTATCGCTGGAATTATAACATCGACTCCAGGTAGCATTCTCTTCTGCACGTGAACGGTCTGGCACAGGACGCCAAGGCCCCGTCGGTACGCATGGTTCGCACGCAGGATACCGGTTCGCACGTTTTCGCAGTGGCGGACTTGACTTCTGCGTACAATGTGCAATGGGCTCCTAACTGGCCGCACGACAGGCCACCGACGGCACCCGTCACCGTGTACGAGAAAGATGGCACGGCGAAACAAGTGCGCAAAGTGTTCAATGTTGCAGAGTACGGACATCCACACGACTTTGGATGGCCTTCTGACGACGATGGTGCCGACTTGGGATTCACTCGGGACGGGTTCAACATGCACGGGGACGAGGAGGTAGGGTTCCGAGGGATGTGGACATGGAGACGGGATTATCGGGAAACAGCGCTTTCGTGGATGTTGCGATCTGTCGTTCTGAACCGAGCAGAAGGCGGCCCAGCCTTCTTCATGGTTGTGGACTCCGCAAGAGTGTCGCGCTCTGTCTCAAAGGACAGGTTCGAGTCGTACCTCGCGCTTGGGGACACAGTGCAAGTGGAGAGTGAGTCGTCGAGTTGCGAAGAGAATCGGTGTCGGATTGTGCTGGTGGATGACGGAATTGCTCAGGTGGATGTTCATGTTTTGACTCTTGGGCGATCAGTATCGTATCGGACAGAGACGTTCAAGAGCGATAAGCAGCACACTCGACTTGTGGTGCAAAGCGACAAAGATGAGGAAGAACTAATGTGGATGGCATTCCATCCTCACCTGGGTACACCAGAGCGGTTTTGGATGGAGCACACTTCCTCTGGGGGTGTGAAGATTGTGTTCAACGATGACGAGTTCTACTATGGAGTTGATACCGAAACACATGGAGTACGGCAGATGAGCGAATCGGATGTCAACTCACAGAGCTCCTCTCAATCGAAATCGGTTACGAATCCCGGCGCACCAAGCCGCTCTCCATCAGGGACACCGTCTGCTTCTGCATCCACTAGCCCGACTCCATCTGCATCACCGAGTTCTTCTTTCGTACCATCCGCATCACCGAGTTCATCTTCCGTACCATCGGCATCACAGAGTTCATCTCCCGTACCATCGGCATCACCTAGTTCGTCTGTCGTCCCATCTGCATCACCGAGTTCGTCTGCCGTACCATCTGCATCCGCGAGCCCCACTCCGACTGCTTCACACACACCGAGTGCATCTAGCAGTCCGACCCCATCTCCGTCACCAAGTTCGTCGGCGGTTCCTTCCGCATCTGTGAGCCCCAGCCCGACTGCTTCAACTTCAAAGACATCGAGTGCATCAGTATGGAGACGCAAGTGGTGGTGGAGGCGTAACTGGTGGAGACGTAACCAATGGAGGCGCAATCGATGGGGGCGCAACAATCAAAAACGCAGGCGCTCTTAACTAACAAAGTTTTAACCATTTGTGTGTATATAAACTAACTGCCTCGCGTTGTGCAGCCAGACCCGCATCGTTGCAAACGCTTCAGCGTTTCCAAGTCGCAGGTGATTCGCGTGGATGAAATGCTTCACGCTGCAGCTCGTTTTGTGGAGGAACCTTCCGATCTGTCCGATTCTTCGCACGGCAGTGAGAAAAAGCTGGATTTCAAGTTGCAGTCGTCGTCGGACAGTTCCGATTCGTCGCGTGTGAACTTTTGCCTTCGATCTAGCAGCGAGCACTCTGCTGGGTCACACGAGGGTCGGCAAGACGAGGGTGGGGATGAGAGTGAACAGATTGTGACGTTGACCCCGCGGGTGGCGCAGTTGAGCGCTCTGACGGCTTCTCTAGAGCGCGAGCTTAGCGAAAGTGAGAATGAAACGAAGCAGTTGCAACAGCAGCTTCAAGCGCTTCATGCTGCAGAAGCGGTTTGTAGCGGCACTGATAGGGTGTCGAGGCGGCGCAGCTCAAAAGATAAAGTGCATGGTGCGGGAGGAAGAGAGACTGAGGTTGGAGCTGATGGAAGAGAGGCAGCGCACGGCGCACATGCAGGAGGAGAATGGACGGTTGTTGGCGGTGATCTTGAGGCTGAAGAGGGAGATTGAAGCTGAGCATGATCTCAAGGCGAGGATCGTCGTAAAGTGCAAGTCGGGAAGGCTGGCGCAGAGACGGGCTGCAAGAGCACACAGCTGTACAGTGCGACTGCGCGTGTTGCCCGACAGGGAGCTTCTGTGAAACATCAATTGTTGGACTTTTCGCATGGATTGTGCCGGATTGGGACGTGTGTTCCATCTTCGAAGCTAGGCATACGTGGTCAGGTGGACACGTTGGGCAAGGCGGAAGGGCGCAGCGCGTTCGCGCTCGGCGATTTTGTGTAGAGGTACCAACGGTAGTGTACACGCGGAACGAAGAGCAGCCGAAGCTCGAACCGCCGATGGATCAAATGCGATGAAAGGTTCATCGGATCCACAACTGCAACCCTTGGAAAGCAAACGACAGTAAGATGGGAAAGCGTAGCTTTCTTGAAATGAGCCCGCCGCAGCCGATTCAGCAATATTACTTTGCCGAGAGCAATGTCGACACAGCTCTTACAGACGAAGGTTTGTCGCATAATCACAAAGTTGTCGGCCCTTTCTTTTGGACATTATCACGTTCGGTAGACGAACACTCATCCGTATGCAACGGCTGCGGCGTTCACCCCAAGCATCATATTGTCGTAAGCTGTTCCTGTTGTGCAACGCGCCCGCTGACAGCCCCTAAGGGCACCGTTATTTGTTCAGTGAACGATCATGTGCTCTCAATTTGCGTGGGCTGCGGAATATGTTATTCTGACTGTGAACCGAACACCTGCTTAAGCTCTTCCACTTCATCCGAAACGCGTTTTACACATAACGCCGATGGCTCTTCTCCAAGACAAAACACACACGTCCAGAATGGCCAGCGACAGTTTGACGGGGCTCAGAGCTTGCGGCGGCAGCCTCTCCAGCTGCAACGACTGCGCGATGAGCCACGAGAACACCGTCGCGCACTCGATGGCGCGTGACGGAAACAACGACGTGCTGTCCTGTCATATCGGCAGTGCGCGACCGATCATCCACGGGCGCGGGCGGTAGATGAACTTCTTTGGCACCAAGGGTAGTCGGCGCAGCCAATAGAACGGCAGCTTCTCGTGCGCCAGAAGAGTGTCTGCGCAACACTGCGCCTCGCAGGCGTGGTGCTCGGAGCAGAAGAGCCCTCCGACATTGGCGTTTGGTTTACCCTCGAGACGCCCACCCGATAGCGCTCTCTTCCAAGCCGGAAAGCGCGCGTGCACGGGCCGTGTATCTTCCTCGCGCTCCACAAATGGTCGCTCTGGTTTGCACCTTCGCCCAAACGACGCGCACGCACTTCACGCCACGGTGCGATTCCAAAGTGCTGTGTGCGCACGACTTCGTTTTGCGACTGTGACGGAGATGAGATGGTGATCTGAGGTCATGCAATGGAGGCGAATGCACCAGCTCAATGCCAGTGTGCTCGTCGACGTCATTTGGTACGCTTCAACCAGTGCGTTGCCGCCAACGTTGGCGCCATCCTCTTCGCGACACTCTCTCCGTCATGTCGTTCTCAGGGCAAGCGCCGTCCAATCGTGCTCCGCCGCATCGCACGACTCATTGCTATCGCCCTCGCCCTTCATGCAGTTCGTATCTACGCTCCTCCACTTCACCGACTGCATCAATTGGAGCGGACGTGCGCCAACGCGCATCTCT
Organism: Gracilaria gracilis; assembly: GCA_030374805.1. NCBI lineage: Eukaryota > Rhodophyta > Florideophyceae > Gracilariales > Gracilariaceae > Gracilaria > Gracilaria gracilis. The sequence continues at coordinate 226,462 of JARGSG010000247.1, read as the reverse complement.
CGCCATGTACCGCGCTCTGTGCCTCGCGCTCCCTCCAGCAACGAATAAAAACGGCAGCTTCTTCCAAACCAACGCGAGCGAACGCGCCGAGAGAGCGCTGAAAGCAGAGACTGAGCTTTCCCATCGCTCGCTTCCGCTCACAACATCGCCGCCGTGAGAGCAATCGCGATTGACGCCGAAGTGTGCCCGCCTGCATGTCAGTCGAGCGCCGACAGAAGTGGCAACGCTTGTTGGAAAGTGACGACGTGCGCAATGGACGATGGCGTGTTTGCGGTGCATGCGACGAAGACTTGTGCTGGGCGTGGGAGCGCCGAAGAACGCTCTCGCAGCAACGCTGGTGTCGGTTGCGAGACGCAGCGGCGACCACGCGCTACAATGCAGCGTAAACTCTTCAAAGAAAAGCAGCGCCTTCTGCACTCACGCTTGCAGCGACGCTGCGTGCGAGCGGTGCCAAAGCGTGAAAGCTCAACAACTCGCCAACAAGCAAACACGTTTTCTGTGACCATCAGCGCGTTGTGCCGGCGCATCGCACACGGCGGGAGAAGCGCCGCTGCCAGTTTGCCAGAGAGTGAAAAATGAATTAATGAGGCCTTTATTCCTCTAATCTTGTCCCATCCGCTGCAGCTGCGGCGTTCGTTCAGTTGTTACACACACGTCCGAACCGCTTGAATATGGAGTACACGCTTGCAGCGCCCTACAGTCAAGTCGCACTCTATGCTGCTCGCTCGGGTTACAGGCCATGTTGTCTCGTATCAGGTTGCAATCCTTTTCTTTTTCCTTCTGTGGCATGTCAACGCCAGCGGTTCGGCAGATTCTCCGTGTGGATTTTACGGATGTGGTCAAAGATGCACATCGATGACTAACAATCGCAAGCAGTTTCAATTGCAAAGGGTGTTTCACGAAGCTGCGTTGAACGCAGCTACGGTTCAACCACCAAAACTGTCAAATCCGCCCGGAAATTCACCTCTGCTACGACTTCCGTTCGACCTGCTTCTACGCGTGGCTTGTCTGCTGCCCGCAAGAGACCATGCTACTCTTAGAGCAACTCATCCGTATCTTCGAGACTTTTTGGCTTCTGTGATACCTGGCATGAAGTCGCACCTTTTTCCGCATCAAGTTTCAGCTCTTCATCGCATGTCAAAGATGGAAGAAGAAGGTGTCACAGCTGATATGCCATTGATCCATGATGTCAAGATGGATGGCTTGCAACATGTTGTTATAGCAGATCTCTTTGACGGTTCTATATATGAATTAGATTCGTTTCCGCGTGTACAGCGGCCGCGTGGCGGTTTTCTGTGCGATGAACCTGGTTTGGGTAAAACTATTACCACCCTATCTCACATTTTGAAAACATTGGGACGGGAACCAACACTACCTGCACACCGAGACACTCATGTCGTCAAGATAGGAGACATCAAAGTTTCTACGTACACTGAGCAAAACAGCAATCGATATGAAACCCATGATACCAGAAGAAAATTTATGCCTCGTATTGATCGTCTTATTCCAAGCACACAAAAGAAGTCACCCGAAAGACAAATTCATTGTCCTAAGTACTTTCAAACAAGTAAAGGACATAGCGTTCTCCCGATAAGCAGTGGTGCCGAACAAATCTATCTTTCGAGAGCCACTCTTGTTATTGTTCCTGCAGTGCTTTCTGAACATTGGATGGATCAGATTGATATGCACACGCAAAACTTGAAAGCTTTGCGTGTCCATTCACGATATGACTTCCCTGATACTGCTTTGGAACTGGCTGTAGAGTATGATATTATCATCGTTCTTTTTGAAGTTATTGCAGGTTTGCACAATGCGATTCGGCAGGGAATCCCACTATTTTTAAAGGTTCATTTTTATAGAGTCATTGTTGACGAGGGACATTGTATTTCATCGTCACATGTAAGCAATTTTGCTATTGGATGTGAAAAGATAAAGACCGACATCAGATGGGTTATGACTGGAACGCCTACATCGTACACTCCTCGCACTGATGTTGATCACTTGTACTCTCCGTCACTTTTATTCGAGACGAAGCATACCGATTGGACAAAGATGCATGGCGGGTGGGAATTCGTGACCCGTATATGCGGTACAAAACTGAGAGTCTAGATCGACTTTCAAGACTGCTAGAATCAATCATGATTCGCGCGGACATGTCACTTTTGAAAGCCAAGTGCCATGTCAGGAACATCTTTTTGAACTTCAGCGCGGATACAGCGGAGAGTTACAACGGGCTCATCAGGATGGGGAAAAGAAATCTGATCACGTCGGATTGGTTCGATGAAGACCATGAACAGTCGTTGTTGAAGAAACGAAACAAGGGATCAGCATCCACGTTCGTTTCCAACTTGCGGAAAGCAAGTTGTTTTGGGGGCTCCATGGAAGTGAAGTTTTATACAAATGATGTGGTAGACATGTTTCTACTGCTGCGTGACGAGTACAGGCACTGCTCTCGTGTTGCAGAGGATGAGTGCTTCCGCGACCCCATTCTTGAAGAGGACATTGATGTTGAGAGTGGCAAAGAGAACGGATATGACTGGTATTACTTGGAGGACTTGAAGAGACGTCGAGGGTGGTTTGACCGGATTCGTTCCGAAGGCAGATCCATGATTCATATTCCACGAGAGAATCCGAATCGACTTCCTGACGAACCACGTTATATCGGTTATATAGTAAGCGGAAAGCTGCCCAAGATTGCAAAGGCGCTGACGGGAAGGAGTGGGAGATGCGGTCGGTGTCGTGATGACGTTCATCTTCCCTTTGTGACTCCATGTGCCCATTTGCTGTGTGATGGATGTCTTATTAGGGACAGGACGGCATGTGTCGTACCGGGATGCCGTAATCCGTACGTGATGGGAAGAAATGAAGAACCGAAAGACTTGATCGAAATGCAACCTAGTATCTATTCTATGGAAGGGTGTAGTGGGGATAGGGCGATATGGGAAGCGGATGGAGTGGATGTGAAAACACAGGTTATGGCGATGAGAGAGCGGAGGGCGAAACATCGACAGTCGGTGGCGGCGTCGAAACGAGTGGCAGCGAGTGCGAATGAAGATTGTTTGCGTGAGGAGCTCGATGAGGAGCGACGCAAAAAGGCACGTAGACGAGTGCGGTTTGGTGATGAATGAGTGTATCAGTATTTTATGAGCGGGGGTCTGTCACCGTGACGGAGGATTGCTTCTGAGAGTGGCCATCCCGTCGGGCCGCTCCAAGGTCACACCGACTCTGTGACGTGCGCGGCAGTTAGCGCCGACGGCACTCGCGTCGTCTCGGGATCGCTCGATAAGACAGCCCGCGTGTGGGATGCGCAAAGCGGCCATGTCGTCGGACAGCCGCTCGAGAAACGTGCTTTCCATTGCTCTCCATATCAACCTGTTGGATATGAGCCGGTAACTTGTTCAAAGCCTCGGTATAGGGATGCATCGCACGTGACTTGTAACCCATGAAGCTCATATTCCATACTCCCATCAATCCCATCAAGACTGGAATGTTTCTTTCCAACGGAGCGTTGACAAGATGCTTGTCGATACTGCGGGCTCCACCGAGGAACTTTTCGAATACGGTGTATCCATAAACAAGACTCAATGGCAACGCACCAACTGAAGCGCATACGGAGTAACGTCCGCCAACCCAGTCCCAGAACGGAAATACGTTCTCTGGAGCAATACCAAACTCCTTTGTCTTCTCCATGTTCGTACTGCAGGCAACCATATGCTGACGAACAATGTTAGGGTCATTGCCCATATTGTCCCAAAGCCAGGTTCTAACAGTCTTAGCATTGACAATAGTCTCACGCGTGGTAAATGTCTTGCTCACAACAATCACCATCGTCTCCTCGGCATCAAACCCATCCAATGCGCGTTTGACATCAACCGGATCAACATTCGCCAGGAAGTGAAGAGAATATCCAGCTTGCTGCCCAGCACTAGATGCTTCAGCATCAGTATTCAATGCCTCGTACACAAAGTCAGGACCCAGATAACTTCCACCAATACCAACTGCAACAAAATTCTTGATGTGCTTTCCAGTTGCACCACGATGCTTCCCAGATCGAACGAGATCAGTGAATTTGCGGATGCGAGTGAGCACGGAGTGTACTTGCTCCACAACGTTAACACCATCCAGCATCAACACTTCACTTCTTTTCGCACGCAATGCGGTGTGAAGAACAGCTCGATTCTCAGTCGTGTTGATCTTCTTTCCAGAAAACATGTCCTTAATGCGATGTTCCAAGTTCACAGCCTTAGCCAATTCAAGCAGTAATCTCTTCGTTTCAAGAGTAATCCTCTGACGGGATTAGTCCATATAAACGCCATCATATTCCGCATAGAGTTGCTCAACTCTCTTTTCATCATCAAGCAACTGTCGCAAATGCGACTTGTCAATTACGTTTTCCTTATGTCGCTGCAATGTCTTCCATTCCGGTATCGACGACACTAAAAATGGAGATGACAATGAATCGTGTTCTAGAGATGAAGATGGGATGTCAGATGAGCTCGGTGGCTTTCCGAGAACTACCATGCTCGGGGTTGCGCGACGTGCACATTGAATGTCGGCCACGCGCGTGGAGACGTCAGCGGCCGTGCTTCCGCGCAGCGGAACTGCAGCTGGGGCTAGGAAGGCTTGCATGATTGTGGCAAGATAAGTTCAGATCTGCCGAAAGGAGGTTGTTCTGGAGCCCTTCTCGACAGAATACGAGCTCTGAATACTTCGACCTGGACGCGTTTATGGAGGTAGAAGTAAAGGTACTACTGTATAAGGGCGCAGCCACCAGCAGCCACACCATGGTGTCAAACGTCGCCAAGACGACCACCCGCAACCCGCTGTAAGCCCGCGCTCGTGCGTTCCAACCTTACACGTGACGGCCGTCCTCCTTGCCAGTGGCGGATGGCCATCCTGTCCAAGCCGCAAAAAGTTCTGATCTTATCCTACGTGCCTCCCATCTGCGCACGGACAAGACGGTACGCAGTGAAATAGCGTTTACAGAGCAACAGGTAACGAGAACCGCATAAGCCTATCCGCGTCGCAGTTGATTGCGTATCTCGTGAAGTTTGGCCGTCCAAGAAACACTGCATAATATGGAGGACACTTTGGCAGAAGCTGATTGTACACAACTGGACAGGAACCAATGGACGTGGTCTACATGCATTAAAAACGATTTTCAAGAGCTTCAGGTTCTGGTCGTATCTTTCAGGAGCAAAAAAGTTCTGCTTAGGAAAGAAGCAGATCGTTGGCTGCTCCCTGGTCGTCTTTACTGTCGTTCCGATGCTTTACCTGCATTTCAACCTGTAGGCATCATACCAGACGTACAAGATATCATCGAAAGCAACTCACCACTTGTATTTCTGCGCCAGGTGTGGAGAAGAGCAAAACCGGTACTTGTTGAAGGGTGTTGGTGCGAATGCGAAAAGAGCGTGGTGCTTCTAGAGTTCTCAGATGAGGTCAATATATGCGAAAGTAGTACCAGTGTCCCTTATTCTTCCTCAAGGGATGAAAATGTTTTGGATTGGGTGCCAGCAGAGCAAGCAGGCGTGTTTCACCAGATAGATGAAGCCGCCACGGTAATTGCGAACGAGCTCAAATTCATTGCAGCTGGCGTTCAACCAGAGAATCGACAACCGTGGCAGCGACCTGGATGGCTTCAAACAGCTACTTCGTGGATGATAAATCGACTTTCGATCAACTGTGATGCCATATTAACAGGAGAAATCATTCAGCTACGATCGTCCCATCTTGGGGTAATTTTGAAAGCAGATACTACAAGAGGTCGTTTCTTTCTCAAATGTACCAGTGAAGCTAGTAACGATGCAGCCTTTACTCGAACGCTTGCTGGCTTGTCGCCATCGCATGTAAGATCGCCTGTAGCTGTGGATACAGGGAAACAACTTCTACTAACTGCTGACTATGGTGCCATTTTAGACCCGTGGCATCTGTCCAGAGCAGACCAGTGTCGTCTAACTTCCTGTTACGCCCGTTTACAGATGGATGCGATGGACAACGTGGACGAACTAATTCTCGCTGGCTTTCCAGACATGAGGGTATGTAGACTACTAGAGCATGTGGATAGATTGGGTAGTTGTTCGGCGTTTTGCTCCTTGGACCGCTTCGACGAACAAGGTGAGAACGAGGTGCAGTTTTTTCAAACAAAGAAGCAGCAGATTAAGGGGGAACTGACAAAATTGGAGGGTTCTCCAAAACTAGGAGCAACTATAACGCACCATGATTTGTTGTGTTCAAATATTTACTGGAATGAAGATACAGGAAACTATATGTTCTTCGATTTCGTCGAGAGCTATATCAGCCATCCGTTTGCGTTTCTCGTTGGTGTTTTGAACGAGAAGCAGTATGTGAGGGAGTGGAGTACGAAAACAGGCATATTAGTGCAACAGCTCGAGAAGCTTTTAGCTCCGGGATACAGGTGTCATCTTCTTGCCGTGCTCGTGTTGCGACTGCAGGAGTCACAGGATGTAGAGTTCCCAGAGTCAGAAGAGAGCCTCGTGGAAGCATTTCGCGCTTTGCGCTTATTCAACCGGAGTATGCGGCGTTGTTTACGAGTAGACCGGTGATTGAAGTTTTAAGAATTCACTTTTAAGACGATTTAGTGTAGTGCCCTTCATGCGTTCGAGTTTCGATGCCATGATCTAAATCAAGATGATCAACGAGTCTCATAGCCCCACCTCTAGTGAGGGGTTCCGGCATCGGTAACGGTTTTTGGCATATCTGGCACGTGTATATCTCGCTCTTCGTTGCACTTGAAGTGGAGGTGCTTGCTGTTTTTTTCTTCTTCTTCTGACGACGTGGGGATCCAGAGCCAGTTTTGCTGGTAGAACTGCTGTTCATATTGCGAGTCTTCCTTTAGAGCGTCTGGTAGAGAAACATGAAGCTTAAACTAGGTCAAACGAAGAAAATAAATATCCTTTCAGTTCGATAGACCGTTCCTGATGATCCTGCTTTCTTTCCTTTCAGGAATCCTACTGGAAGTCGGCGAGGAGATCGTAGTGCTGTATTACCACAAGCCCAGACGCTTGATTTGTAAGCGTGAGCGTCTCAAGAAATGGTAGGAGCCGGATGAAACTGTCCGGGTGCCCGTATCTGCCAACTTGTTTCCGCCGATCGCAAATATCGCAGGAGACCAGTCCTTCACAACCCCCCGCAGCTCGTTTTCCGCGTTTGCGAAATCTCCACCAACCGGGAAGCGCAATCGTAGACATCATGTCTCTCAACTGCGCCTTGCCTATTGTGCTTTGCAGAAGTAACTTATATATACCTTTGTTAGACATCTTGCGCTCCGACAATTCAAACGCCTGGCAGTGACGATATTCTTGGCTGGACGTCCAGCCTGGAGTCCTGTCGCGTTGAGAGCTTTCTTTCCGTTATTCGCTTTCTTGGAATATTTCCAATATTCCTAATGCCAATATTTATTGATCACTATAGTGATCATGAATTTTAAAAGCTTTGTAGTTCGCCATTTTTGAATATTTTTATTTTTATTTTTGCGAAATGTGTTCTTTACAATTGTTTAAACTTGTACGTAAAATGTCATGAAGTTGGGTGCAATACTTTTGCCAGGACAATTGGACTATGTTCGACTCTTAGAACGAAACATTTGGGCACCCAAAACCACTATTGATCACTATAGTGGTCAATAGAAATTTAGAAAAATTAAGTGCATTTTACGTTTTGGCATGAACTGTAATACAAATTATTTACAGCCTTGAGTTTGCTATCAAGTTTAACGATTGTCTTCTATAGCTCTAAATCTTCTATTTTGTTGTTAGAGCCGTATTTACCTGATTCAATAGGGCTCCAACATTGTTAATCAATGTTTGTACAGTTTCTTTATCAATATAAAACAGGAAACATACTCCGAAAGTACCTATTAAATACGTTTAAAGTTATTAACTGTACAGAAAGATAGATGAAAGCAGTAAAGACTGGCTTTCTGATGTGGAGATCAATAATATACGCAATAGCATAATAAATGCCTACATCATTTTCATTTCGGAGCAAAAGTTTCATCATCAAAACAGGCGCCTCCGAAATTTGTGTCTAACCGCATTCGCCTCTTTTCACGATATTTATGTTGAACCTCCTTTCTTTTGGAAGACATAGATTCCCCAATATGGTATAAACGGTTTCTCAATCGCATTTACGTCTCCAGATCTTCCTTACGCAACATATACCACCTGGTGTTTAGGTTTGTCAGACCCACAGCAAACTGAAAAAATGAATCGTAACGTTTCTCGCCATACCTCCATTTCACAGCAAGCATACCCCATAATTACTACTGTATAAGGGCGCAGCCACCAGCAGCCACGCGCCCCACACCGCTAGCATACGTGCTTCAAGGTTTCGGGCGTGCAACTGCCATTCTTGGGTGAAAGATACTTTGCGTTCGCTGCTGAGAAGGGCCATTTCTTTGCCAGTCATGAGGTACATGACGCCGTGTTCATTCATGAGCCCACTTCGGGTGCACACACTTATCGATCTGACTATTATTCGCAACAGTACGGCACTGGCTTTGCTGCTGGTACTACGGACCGACAACAAACACAACAACAGGAGCAGAGCCATAGCTCACGCGGATGCGTGCCACCACCTTCTGATGCTGGCTCGGGTACTTCTAGCACCGACAGTGCCGCACAGACTCCGCCTCCACATCGCACCGATCCGGACCCAGCCGCGCGCGTGCACCGTGGAGATGATGCCGCTACGTCGTTATCAGGCTCTTTAGATCTGCAAGTGTACGAGGTATACAACTCCATGTCGTCCATGCTCAAGGGGCTCGGCGACCAGAACGCACAAGAAACAAAGCTTCGACTAGAGGGGGTACGCGATATTACTGCGCAACTTATTCGCGAGATGGAAAAACAAAAGACCGATATGTCGCAGTTGGTGTCCGTGTTGAAACATCTTAAGACTACTGCGGGCGATTTGTCGTATGCTTCAGATCGCTTTTCTAGCCAGTTGCAAGGCCTTCATAACTCTTTACGTACCCTTAGGGAGAAGACGCACGGCATTTCTGATTCGCATGATGAGCTGCATGAGGAGCTGATCGATCATCATGAGGGCATTACGGAGCAGTCTTCTGGCGGCAGTGGTACCCTTGTTATGTTCCTGCTTATTCAAGCACTTTTGGGAGGCGACATCGTTGGAACGTCGAAGCACACTATTCTAACAAGCCGTAACTGATTAACCCTCTCGTCGTCACCACGACGCAGTCGCCGGATGCTAGTTCAAACTAGTAGCTTTCTATTTTTCTTTTACATACACATACCGGGTGATGATACAAGGCGGCGCATTGCACTCGGCATGAACAGAACGGGCACATGCGGCTGGTGCTGGCCATTGGTTTCGGCATCGTGCTGTTTGTGGGGCTCATCAAGTTGCCGCAGATCGCCACCATCGTGTCGAAACGATCCGTTGCCGGACTCACCGTGTCCACATCTCTCGTCAAGTCGTTTGGCTACATCTACAATCTTGCCGCTCACTTTCGTTAAAACTATCCGCCGTCGACGTATGACGACTTCTTTGAGCTCATCCTTCAGAACTATGTCATCTTGTATCTGTTCTTCATGTATTCTGGCACGCCGACAAAGGGGCTCTTCATCATTGTTGCGTATGCCATCGCGCTTGCGTTCATGTGCAGTGCGTATTTCCCGCTCTCCGTTCTGCAGCTCATGACGCTTGGAAATGTCATGGTCGTTGTGTTGGGCGTACCCCCACAGATCTACGCCAACTACGTCAACAAATCTGCGGGCGCGCTCGGCATCTTCACCTGCTGGGGCATCTTCCTGGGTGCGCTTGCGCGAATCTTTACCACTGTGCAGGATGTGGACAGCCTCTACATTCTTCTCGGCTACCTGGCGTCGGCCACTCTCAACGGCACAATCGCCTTTTAAACCATTTACTACAACTACATTGCCCCCAAACCTTTGCCCGGGGAGAAGGTAAAAAGAGTCCGAGTAGCGCCTGTAGCTGTAAATGTAGGTGCATCACAAAACTATTCACTGTCACACTGTTGTCACCATGATCGCTTCATCCTCATCCCGTCGCCTAATTCGCGCTCGAAACACTTGACATACTCGACACACTTCGAAAAAGTACGCACTGTACGTCAATATCACAACCACCACCACACCCAACATGACCATCACTGTCTTTCCAAACGTCCCCATATTCACACCGCGCTCTTCATCCCCACTTCTACTGCCAAGCTCTTCAATCGCCTCAGAAGCGACTTGCGGCAGAGTGACATTCTGTCTCACAGCCTCATCCACTGACGCTGCCGTCACATTTTCAAAACTGTTTGCGCGCAGTCTCCCACTCGCGATCGTGTGCTTGATTCGCGACGCATACAAACTCGCCTATTTTGTATGCGTCGGTATATAAAACACCAAACCAACCTGTTCTGGTTCCGATTCATTGGAATGCAACCTCACCCCCCTAGCGCGTCGTACCACAATCGACTGCGCTTTCACTCCAGTCAGTCCCGCAAGAGACCGTTTAATTTGCGTCGTAGAGTACGTAATTGCCGGGGAAACACCAGGTGTCAACGTCAACGAAACAGATAGAAAAGACCAGCTTGAGTTTTCGCCCGCACCAATCTTCGCAGACAATCCAACTCTGTCATTGCTTCTCTTGTTTTTCTCCTCCTCCAAGTCGCCATTCATCTTTATATCCACAAACAACCGGCTCCACGGTGCGTACAGCAGACGGTTCTTAGTCAGCGTAATCACCTTTCCATCCCTTTCCAGCACCTTGTTCTTCGTACTGGAAGAAATCAGCACCTCTTGCACCTGATCCGCCGACAGCGACGATCGAACACCGAGAAGCAAAGCCGCCGTTCCACCCACAAGAGGAGTAGCCATGCTTGTACCGGACTTCACCTCCATCTCCGTGTCCGAATCGATCGCACCAGCAGACCAGATGTCAACCCTCGGTGCAAACAAGTCCACGCAAGAACCTAGGTTATTCTTCACATAAAGCTTGTCCTCGCTGTCCACCGCCCCCACAGCCACCGCGTGTTCGCTCTGAGCGGGATACAAATCGCACGCGTCCCCCTTTCGATTACCAGCAGCAGCTGCAATGAACACCCCTGCATTCCACAACTTTCGTGCCGCCTCAACCGTATCAGAACATGCGCCACTAGTAGATCCAACAGACATGACCAAAACCGACCGCTCTCCTCGTCGACGTCGGACCAAACTATCTCTGGCCACCCATTCCATCTCAGTGAGGATATCAGCACAGGATTCTTTCTCCTTGCAATCAAGCACCTTTTACAGCTATTGCTCTTGCTTTTGTTGCAACCCCGCTCCGTGTTCCGACTGCCAGTGCAGCTGCGTGAGTTCCATGCCCATTGCAGTCTGCCGCGCTCTTCCCCGGACTGCGGATGTTGGGACCTACAATCGCTCTGTTGTCGTCGAATTCCTTGTGCGTCCTCCGAATGCCGCTGTCCAGCACGTACACATTCACTGGTCTTTGTGAAATCGATGCCATACTAAAGGCCGTCGCTCCGCTCTCAATCTGCTCTCGAGTTAGAGCATTTCTCTGTACGATTCGCTGCAAGTGCCACGGGCTCCTGCTGCCTTCAGCGATTGCTACCATAAATAAAACGTATATGACAGCGAGACATAGAGCCCTTCTGATACCTGCTGTGCAATTCCAAGATCGCAGACGTAAAGCAAAGATGACACTGGAAGCCATGGCTTTCTCAAAATACTTCGCCGTCTTAACCTAGAGATCAACTGGCGACAGTAAGCAAAGCGTTATCCGCGACCGAAAAGAGTTCGGTGCAAGACCAGAAATCTTCGTCGCCAGAAACAACAGCTAAAGATGGCGCCCCATGCCACAGAGAACCAAGAAAATCGTTGTTGTTCTTCGAGCTGACATCCTCTTTATATAGGCAGTGCCCAATCTGCATGATTGTAAGACTAAAGAGTCGTATTGTCAGCAAGAGATGAACTTCATACGTACAACGACGTATCATAGAACACCTCATCATAAAGATGAGCATTCTAGTGGATCTGTCTGGATCAATGCTCAGCGAGCTAAAATCCTCACAGACGATAACGTCACTACACGAGAATCTCTGTTGACCTGAACAACACTCGATACCAACAAGTGGGATAGACTGCGGTGCGCAGCTTCAAACGTAGCGTCAATTGCTTTGATTACATCCACAAATATCTCATTCTGCGCGTACGATACGTTTCCGCGTCGCCAAGAGAAACGCGATGGAGGATTCGTACGGACAGCAGCTCCAGCTCCAAGCTGTTCAAACACTCGATTGAGCATAGAAGGTGGTGATATCAGCTCCTCCAGCATGTCATCAAGAAGTTCATACACTGTGACGAAGTTATCCTTGATGGCGTGTTCATCTATCTCGCCAAAGTAGTCCACAAAAGTCTCCGCACGAGATGTGAGAAACTGTGACATGAACATGGGGTTGGTATCAGTTAATGTTGTTGCAACGAGAGTTTAGCCATTCATATGCAGGTTGATCTGTGCACCTTTTGCTGTCGACAAGAGCGGCAGGGTTGCTGATAGATCGGTTCGTGGCAATTTGCCTCGGTAATGCTTCTCGATCAAAACCTCGGAAGCCGGGTTCAAGATAAGAATGCTGCGGATCATTGGGGATGGGGCGTGTGTATGTGACCAAGGAGGCGCACAAGCCTTTGGTGATAAGCGAGGCGAAGAGCTGCGAGATCACAGGCGTTCCGGGACGAATAGGCTCTCATTTTGAAAAGCTTTCTCACGCAAGACGATGCTTGTAGGATCGCCCTATCCTATCGCCCTTCACCGGTAAGACCAAGAAGGCGCCGAGCGAACGAGGGTGAAGCAGTTCTGGGGCGGGCAGGCTGCATCCATCATCCGTGCATTTATGATGTAAATCAACAAAAAATGCTCAGCTCAAAATCTTCGCTCGTGGGCTCTCGCAAGATTCGCCAGCCATCTGTCTCGCGACCATCGAGACCATTTTTGACTAGCACTCCTTTCGACCGCAGTCACTCAACGGTGTATGTCACTGCGTTAAAACAGCCGCTCCATGTCTCATTCTTCCCATGCAACACCGCCTCGGTCGCCGCCTGACTCGGCGGTCAGCAAAGATTCTCCTTCCCCTTCGCAACCTGCCGAAGTTTCGGCTCAACTTGCGTCTCATACATCCCCACACTATCCTCTGGACAACAAAATAGGCGCCCTGCATCTCACACCTTGCTCACTCGAACAATACCTTCAAATCGATCCTTCCGTGTTCGGCTCGTACGAATTCGTTGACGGTATTCTCGTCGCGCTACCGATGGCGGATGACGAGCACGAAAACATAAGCAGGTATTTGCAAAATACCGCAACTGCGCGATATATCAAAGGTGAAATATCACATCCACCAGTTGCACAAGCAGCCACCGCTATTCCATCTGCATCTCCGTCATCGTCGGCATCCTCTCGTACTAATCGCGTCCGCAGACCCGATCTTAGTACAGGTCCTTCCCTGACACAAGAACAACGACTCGAGCTGTCTCCCAACTCACAGAAAATCACTCATCCTCTCAACACGGCTCCTGAATGTGCATTGGAGATCACCAGTACGAATGAAACCACTGACACAGTCACCAAAGTTGGAGAATATGAAAAGGCAGGCATAAAAGAGTACTTCATTGTTCATAGAGATGTCAAACGTAGGGACAAAAAAAATCGGGATACAAGAGTTGAACGTTACAGGAAGAACCCAGAAACTGGCAAATTCGGTCCCCCGTCCATTCAGCGTGGGGATGAAACTTCCGATCCTGGCCCGTTTGGCTCTCACAAGCCAAGCACTCTGTTCAACCGTCCAAAGGCGTCAGAACCACTGGATGAAATTTCTCAATCTCTCCGTTTGAAAGACGAATCTCTGCGTTCGAAAGACGAATCTCTGCGTTCGAAAGACGAATCTCTGCGTTCGAAAGACGAATCTCTCTGTTTGAAAGACGAATCTCTGCGTTCGAAAGACGAATCTCTCCGTTTGAAAGACGAATCTCTGCGTTCGAAAGACGAAGAGATAGAGTTGCTGAAGGCAAAGGTGGCGGAGGTTTGCTCCAAAATAGACAGGGAGAAGTCAAGGAAACGCCATTATAAAAAAGAATTGAAGAAGAAGGACCCAAACGCAACCGTCAGCAGCTCTAGTGGAAGTTCGAAAGGGAGTAACACCAACAGTCCAGAGAAAAGGGACCCAAACGCAGCCGTCAGCCGCTCTGGTAGTAGTTCGAGAGAGAGTAGCGCCAACAGTCCCGAGAAAAGGGACCCAAACGCAGCCGTCAACCGCTCTAGTACAAGTTCGAGGGGAAGCAGCACCAACAGTCCCGAGAAGAAGAAGCCGAGGCGTCGTAACTAATACTAAAATCGGTTTGCTTTGCATTGCAACCTCCAGCAAGCGCTCTTTCCACCTTTACCTCTTGCTCGAACGCCAGAATAGCGAACGATATTTGTCGCCATGACTAGTGATATATTCCGGCCGCTCATCGTTCAGTAACTCTGACCTCGTCATGCCACCACCAATCCTTGAGCTCCTTACCTTGCACCTCACGTTCTTCGTATGCAGCGGAATAGAACGCGACTCGGACCCTTCAGTGTGGGATCTTATTCGTGGACATGGTGACGATACCGACAATCGTTTCGACACTGATCCATGGGATTTCGACGTCTTTCGCTCTTTGGTCGAACTTGTGCCTCCCGTCAAATCCTTTCTTGACACACAAACCATCACCGCCTTCTTACCAACTGATTTAGGATGCGCACAGACGGCCAATGATGTAATTGCACTAGCAGATGATCCTGCGTTCGTGATAAGCGACGTCAATACCGGACAACATGCGTTTTACTCATTGCACACGAATTGGCTTGAGCGCTTTGAAAATCAGACTCAAGCGCTTAAGCTTTGGTTGAAGTATCACATTGTACCCGGAGCCTATTCATTTCGATCAATCCTTCGAAGAAATTAAGCAAATGGCAGAGCTTGTACTTACCGACATGAATGGACAAAAACGCGCTCTGAATCGATACGGGATTCAGTAGTGAAGTTTTCAACATACCCATACAAAGTAGGGAATGATACTGAAAAAGAGAAGCGATGAGTACAACCGTGCGTTCTCGGTGAAATCAATCCACACATGGGAGCATGACACAAGAACGGAATCGACTGCTTAAGCCAATACTGACTGGAACTTCTTTCGCTACAAATAAACCTTGAGAGACTTGACCCCTCTCTTCTTCCGCATGGCCGCCTTCACCTCGGAAGCCACGTCACTGAGAAGCCCAGTCTTCAAGTTGGATTCCGTAGGTGCACCGCGGCTTAGATTGATCAGCCGTAGTCGCTCGCAGTGAACAGGAATCGCTCTGAGCACACATTTGGCATCATCATCAGAATACCTCAGTTCAACCTCTTGACTCTTATCAGATGACCTTGGGTATGAAGAGGTTAGAGGTAGCTGCAAGTAGTCCAAAGAGCGCCCAAATCTCTTGAGCACCTCCACATATACATCTACCGTGACATAGATTCTGGTAAAAGACAACCGAGATAATGCTGCTTCCGACTTCAGCAAGTCCGTCATGATTTTCTTTGAGACCATCACTTCCGTTTGGGTGAAAGATGGTAGAAAAGCGCAGTGATCTGGCACAAGTTCCCAAACATCGATCTCTTTTAAGCTGCTTTAGACCGCTCACAAGCGACCCTAGCATAAGAACATTGGCTAGTTCGTACCTTGCCTCAAACACTTGAATATTGACGCAATTCCGTATAATGTACGAAATATCGCTGTCCTTCAAGGAATATACAGCATCATCATTAGCTGGTGGGAAAACATTCTCTCCAACTTGAAGACTGCTGATCTTATATAGCACGGGTGACATTCTAGAACCTCTTTGCTCTACCGGAATGCCAAGGGCATTGCACGTGATGCAGATTGCTTCAAGATCTGGGAAAAGAGCAGTTTCATCTAAAGCTTCCATGGCTAGAAAAGACATCTCATGTATCCGGAACTCAATATGACTTATTCCACGCGCTTCGACATAATGCAGAGGAGAGAAACACATGCCGGTGAACTGAACTACACTGCCCGAAACTCCGATGTGTTCTACTTGTCCAAACCGCAGGTGCTGTCTATCGCCAGCAATTAAAGTTTTCAGAGATATCCGTTTGTAGTGATGCTCAGAGAGTAAACGCAATAGAAACATGTTGGGGTCACCACTGGTTGGTGAATTATCCTTGTTCGTGGCTACTCGCATATGTTTCAAGTTCTTCAATGAGTCCAGAGCGTCCAGAATGGCGTTATGTGCGGCATCCTCGGAGCCAAACAACCATATTTCAGTGAGCGTGTCTCCAAAGCCCTCCAACAACTTCTTCAATACGATGTAAACCTGTTCTTTCGGAAAACGACGAAAGGATCCAAGTGCCAACCATTTCAGGGGTACCTTTGTAAGTAAGCGGGCCTCAGCGACAGTCAGGCAGATAGTGGTCGTTCGATTTTGACCGACAATTTCCCCGAGCTGAAGATCTGGGCTATTTCCAACTCCAGGTAGATGCCATGCGGTATAACGACAACATTGGAGGCTGTGGCATTTCCTCATCACGGCCGGACGAAGAAGATGTAAATGAACAGGATTTGTGTTTGTG
The DNA here is from genome assembly GCA_030374805.1 of Gracilaria gracilis. Classification (NCBI taxonomy): domain Eukaryota; phylum Rhodophyta; class Florideophyceae; order Gracilariales; family Gracilariaceae; genus Gracilaria; species Gracilaria gracilis. Next base: position 209,811 of record JARGSG010000247.1, on the reverse strand, counting down.
ATAACATGCAATGCGGCTGCAGTGGCTGCAAAGAGAGCTTCATCTGAAGGATGAGCAGAGTTTCTTGTTTGAAAGAACTCAATGTCTAGCCTGTCCAGTTTGGCGTCCTTGAGCGTCGTGAGCACTGACCAACAGGCTGCGGGGGACACGCATGAGAAGGAAAGGACATTCTTTGCTAAGAGGAAAGTCCAGTCGTAGCTAGCTAGGCTGGGATACCTATAGAGAGAGAGAAGTCTTGTGGATTACTTCCTTTGGGTGCAGCCGTCCCCGTATGCGCACCTGGATCGTCGCGATGTGGATTGATAAGGTATAGGAGAAAGTGGGAGATATGGGGAGATTTGTAGGCGGTTATTTTGTGTCTCTTCGGGCTGTATTTATTGTGCGATGGGGCGAGTTGCGACTGTTGTTGACTGCCAGAGTTTCAGAAGGTCGTTGATTACCGTCGTGCTCTCATCCGGTAGTGAACGTCTCCTGCACCCCTCGACGTGGACGCTTTTCTGCGACACTGACGACCCCGCCAGGGCCGCCAGTGCCCGCCTACCGCGGGAGTTAAAGAGTAGTCACTCCAAGCAGTAAACACCGCCTTTTTGCTTGCGTCTCTGCACGCGAGGGGCTTGTGCTGCTTCAATGCTCTCCCCTCTGCTCTTCTAGTAGTCTTGCCCCTTGGGCAAGACTGGAAAGAATCAAGAGTAGCGAAAGCCCCTTTCTTCAAGGCAGGCGCTTTAATTGAACGCACGTACCATGGAGCTTTGGAGCATGGAGCGAGGCACACGAAAAGAAAGTCTTGGTCTGTAGTGGCGTCTTGGTCCGTCGAAGTCGGTCGAACTCGTAACTCGAGGCATGGATGGCGCCCGACCAGTCCATTAACGTCCTGTACGTCTTCGGTGTGCACATTCTCAGTAGGCTCGGCGGGTGTAGATGGTCTTTCTGCTATTTGCTTTCATTTCCGCCGGAAGGCGGGAGTGCATGTTTTGAAGAGGCAGGTGTATTTGACTCGCACTCCAGAACTGACTTGAGGTTGCTTGTTGATGATTACAGAGTAGGCCTTGAGACGGTCGCTGATGGCATTGTGCACATCCTTCCGTTTGCCATTCTTCGACAGGCGTTTTCTGCTCAGAGCAGTTCCCAATGAAAAGCTGAACAGGTGCGTCAAAAAGCTGGCAGTAACCCTCTTCGTAATGAATACGGTTATAGCGAAAAGGAACGATGAGACAGGTGAGGTCTTGCGCAGGACCCCGTTGGTCTGTCGTGAGAGGGCTGATCTCGAATGATGTGGGCGCACAACATGACCATCATGGTGCACCATGATGATGGTGAAGGATATCTTCGACCAACAAGCGTGATTCACATGACGTGAACGCACGCTGTCCAATCACGAGCCAGTACTTGGAGCTGCCACATCACTACTGTAACTTTATATTATTATTACAATTGAAAAGGCGAAAATACACGACGTAGATATTCATGCCGTGTCATAAATTGACGACCTCTCAACGTCTCGGCGACACCCCGCGCCGGAGTTCGGACGGTGTTCGTCGGCCGCCGCGGGCGTTCCCAATCTATTGCATCCGGCTGCCATCGGAGTCACACCCGCCTCTGGCGACACTTTCCGTTCAGGGGACCACTACCATCTCAACCCTCGCTCTGCGTTGCCCTGACTTTCACGACGTTGCTTATCCGTCGGGCGCTGCGCCACTTCAACAGCATCATGGGCTCCAAACGTAAATACGAGGAGATCAAGCCACAGCAACTCTGTACAACTGATTATTTTGCACAAAGAGAGGATGAAACACAAGTGAGTGACGCTGATCTTTCGAAACAACGCAAAGTTTGTGGACCATTTTTCTTATCACTCGAAGGATCGGTAGAGCACTGCGTAGGCGTGTTCAATGCTTGTGGAATGATGCCACAAGACCACATCGTAGTAAGCTGTTCCAAGTGCCAAAAACGCCCCTCTGGAGCTGCAAAAGGTACTGCCATTTGTTACGTCGATGCAAACACCTTGTACATATGCGTTGGTTGCGTAGTTTGCCACACAACCGTACCCAGCTACCATGCACTCGGTCGTTGGAGCGGCGATTCCCGCGTAGACCAACAGCCGCCTGCACAGCTGGAGCACCCACAACAGACAAACTTCCCGGTTCAAACGGAACATGCTTCGTATGCTAGCAGTACCTTGGTGAGTGACCGAGAACTCTATCGCACAAAGAGGAGCTCGCGCACGAATACCACTAGGCCAAACGCCTACTTCCATAGATAAACAACGAATGCGGCTCATAGCAACTCCGGGAACAATGGTAAACGACGCGTGAGTGGCAGGGCTCTCTCTGTGGAACAAGGTCATCAGGCACAGCAGCCTTCCAAACAATGAGCTATTCTTCGTGAGTAGTCTGCAGTATCTCTCTTAGCGCAGAGAGGTGTGGGTTTCTTCCATTTTGCACGCCGCTCGAATAACAGGGCACACGCAAGTTTCTGCTCAAAGCGCGCGTGGAGGCCAACTTGAGATGAAACCTTCTTGTGGATGAGACTGCCAATAAAAGAGGGCTTGACCTCTTCTTTGCTATGTAGAGCAAGGTCACTTCTCTCGTGTTTCTCGCTGCAACGCATCACGATGGGCCTTCTAAGAAAACAACCTTCTAACAAAGTTGCGGCATGAACAGAAGGGGGAAATGCGGCTGGTGCTCACCCGAGGTCCCAAGCACTGCATCTATCGACGAGCTACATCGCACGCATGTAAACGCATGTAAACGCGAAGACAACAAACCTCAGTTGCGTTCTAAGCTCACCTAGAGTTAATGGGGCAGCTTCCAATCGCATGACGTGCGTTGAGTTGAGTTATTCATGGTCGTTGGACAGTCAGTCACCAGGTAGAAATATAAACACAGATTAGCCGAACCTTGTCTAACTGAGCTCCACTTTTCACCGTAAGCTTGTACCACAAATGACACAATCATCACGAAAAGTCAAACACTGTGCATAGTCTTATTGCAACTGATCGCACACCAGGCTCGGATTCTTCGCTCCGACACTTCCTGATCGCAGTCAATGTGTCTTCTCCAATCATATCTGTCATTGCCGTAGAATCTGTGATAACTTTCGACAGGTGATCAAGAATTGTTAATCCACTTTTTCGTAGCATATTATACTTGGGTTCGTGAACGCCGTCTTTGCTGAGGTTTACTAATCGTTTAGTCAAAACCTCACCTCGTTCCACGAAGTCTCCAAATTGTAGTTCACATGTTGAGAAGCGTTCGGACAACCTCTCAGCGCCTTGCAGTACAACTAGTCGAACGTCCCAATCGTTCTGCATCAGTTCTTCAAAAACACACAGCAAATCTTGTACGTGTTCTACTTGCTTCTCAATACCGGCCTTCCCATTGATTGAAGATTGCAGACACTGAATCGCTGCTTTGCAGAGCAGCTTTTGCGCCTTTCGCGCCTTGGTGCGAGCATCAACAGCATCTGCATCCGACCCAGTTTCCCATACCATACGCGATACATTCGGCACGTTGGCATTCACATCGGACGAGTTTGGTGAGACCAGCTCCGACAAATGGCCTTTGACTTCCTCGTATATGCAAACCGTTTTCCGAGTGTTAACCAGCACTTTCCTCGCTGCATCAATTGCTTCAATTCGATACTCCTTCTTCCCTCGGTGGGATTCAGACAGCAGAGCCTGCACGACCGTTTTGCCCCCTCCGCATGCCCTCCCACAAAGATGGACTCGAGCAAGAATCCGCCAGAGACCCAATAGCCTCAACGACAACATGTTGCCCTTCCCATATATGACCCGGAAGCACAGTTAATAACGCCTTTGCACTTCGAGACATGAACTGAACATCTACTGTGTCATTCGACGCTTTGGGCAGGTCCCCTAGCGTGGCTGCAGCGCTTCTCTTTACGCGGTACTGGACAGAAGTAGATAGACGTTGCTCACATATTTCAACAATCTCCTTTGCGTACAGGCGAAGCCCGGCTTGAGTACTCGGCGCACCTTCATCCCAGACATGTTTCCAGTTCTTGCTGGCATCTCCCGCGTCATCGTCTGTCTCACGAAGTCCCATGTATGCCAAAAGGCAGTATTGAGCTCGCGTGCTGCTGAGCAGTATCGGGAGCCATTCGCCACAACCCAGCAGCCAGCGATGAGGCAAGCGCACGATCCCGAGAATCCTCCGATGTGGCCTTCTTGCTGATTTGTTGGCAATACTTTCCAACTTCGTCGACGCGGCACAACTTTGATGCTCTACCAGCTGCGTTGCACCATGCCTTTCGAAGCATAGCATTGCGTTCCATACCTGCAGCGCTTGCCGCTGGAAACATAAGCTTTGCAGCGTAAGGTTCCATGACCACCGCTCTGGATTGCAGAACGCTCGCCATCAGCCTCGCTGTCGCTGCGCGTGTCGGAATTCCAACTCCTATGCGAGCTAATCGTGCTAGATTCGAAACCACCTCAGCGGCGATCGTCTCGTCAACTTTCCCTAGTAGCCTTTCAAGTGACTCGATCAAAGAGGACGATGACATACTTGCCGCAGTGACTCGAGCGTTCTGCAACTCCTCCGGTGACGCCACATGATACTCCGCGTAGTTCAAGATTTGCGGTTCGAGCTCTATCGCTGCTTCCTACAGATTCGTGTAGTGCAACGCCCTCGTGAGGGGATTCTGTGGGGACTTGTTCATAATTCCGGTGAACCGGGTAGCTACCTATATGAATAGGGTGGCGACCACTAGAGTGGGTAAGTCCGTGTGACACGTGGAGTGCAGGAGGTTGGCCACATACACGTGGAGGTTGTGCCACACAGGGTGGATAATTACCACTGCATGTGGGTCAATTTAGTTAGTTTATTTAATTCCCTTTGGGGAGAGCGCCACTACTTAGTGCGCCGGCGACCCTGCCGCCGCACCCAGTAAACCTCCCCCAACCAGGGTTTCGGCTCTAGACTTCACGCCTACGAGCGCCTCTATCTCCATCAGGAGGAAGGTTCCGTAGCATACGGTAGTCTAACCACCCTGCGTCCTCTAAAGGAACCCAGTTTGGGAGTATTCTACCAACCGCTGTCGCGTTTCGCCCTTGTATAAGGTATTTCCCGGCTTTGCCGTTTTCCTTAGTCACCCTCGTGACTTCTCCGTCTTTTCCCCTTTCTTTTCGGGTTGTTCTCCGCGACCCGCGGCTTGCGCTGGCACTCGGCCACGCTTGCCACTCCTGTGGAAACACCGCCTCATCTGAGGATACACACACCGTTTACACGGAACCAACCTTCAGGTTTACCTTCCTACGCCTGGCGTGAAGGGTGGCCTCGGCCTTACAAACCGACTCAGTCGTGTCATCCCCTGGAAGGGTTCTGCTTGCTGTGCTACCTCGTGAGAGGAAGATCCCGAACGTCTTCGTGGTTCTTTCCCCTTTGGGGCATTGCACTACAAACTGGTCTCCCGACCTAGAAGGTTTGTTTGTGCTGTTCCTCTTTTGAGGTGATTTCTACTTGTTCCGGAAGATTCCGTTGTTTCCCGTTGAACGGTTTTTACCGATGTCTCGGAAGCCATCTGGGGCGGAGCCGGCGGTTACCCGCAGCCGCTCCTATGATGGTGGGGATGTTCCCGATGATCGGGTGATTTCTAAGATCCCGATTCGGGCTGGTTCAACTCTCGCCGCGAGCGTTTCCTCTCGAACATCGAGCCAAAACCGGGAGCCCCGGGACCTTCTTTTGCCTCCGTTGGCCGCTTCCCGACCCGCCGCTGGGCCTGCTCCAGTCGCCGCTGGTGCCCCTCTGGCATCCCAGCCGACTACCGCTGGTGCGGGATCCCTGCCTCGTCGTGAGGTTGTTGCCAACACCCCCCAGGGGACTTCCCTGGAGGACCAGGTGCGCACTTTGCGTGCCGCCCATAATGCCCTGGTAGGGGAATTTCGAACCCTCCGTGAGGTGGTCGAGAGTACCCCTGCAAGGGATGTTGCTGAAGACCTCCGCGTCCTGCGGTCTGATGTCAACACTGTGTTGGAGTGTTTGGGGTCCCCCCCTGCCTTCGTAGAAGGGATTGAGGAGCGATTCAATCGCGTCCGTGCCCGTCTTGAGACGTTGGAACAAACCATAATTATGGATAATAACTCTCCGGACGATCCGGTTGGTGCTGTGTCACAACGCGACCAGCGCGCTGGAAAAGGCAAAGGCCGCCGTAGGCGGAATTCCAAACGCAACAACGATCATTTGGATACACCGACTTCGTCGGATTCTAACCCGAGTGACTCGGATGGGTCTACATCTACGGACTCCGAGTCGGAGGATGGTCGCCGTGGGCGCTCTTCCCGCTCAAAGCGGTCGTCTGCCACCCAGGGGGTGATTCGTTCCCGTACAAAGGGTAGAAGACACTCCGGACTCCGGGAATTGAAGCCTACGAATAGGATGTATCGCAAGCTACTTTCATACCGATACTATCGGTTGGAAGACTCCTCTTTGGAGCGTACACCCCGTGGAACGGGAAGAGTGAAAGATTGCATCAAGCGAATGCAGCTTTCACTCCGCAACCAGACATTTTCTGGAGAGGATCCAATTCTGGTGTTGGATTTCCTCGCCCGCTTTGTCGCGGAAGCCGATATACTCGGGATGAACGAAGGACAAGCCTACGTGGCGCTGCCGTACTTTTTACGGGGGGTAGCCGAAGACCAATATCACTCTGTAAGAGGTTCTACTAGGGCCTCCGAAGGAGGAGTGACGTGCTGGCCTGAAGCCGTCCAATACCTCTTGAGGTCCTACGCGACGAATGATGCCATTCAGTCCGCGATCCTCGCATTGAGGGATACTCGTCAGCGCCCCGACGAGGTTGAAACCGATTATTCGGTACGCCTGAACAAGGCTTTCCACCGCTGTGGTAATGTCTACCCCGCTGGGGAACGTTGCACGATGTTCATTGATGGGCTGAGCCCAGCCATCAAGTCACTCGTTGCCCGTCGTCGGGAGGACAAACCGAGGATCACTTACCTCGAGTTGGTCCAAGCCGCACGCGCGGAGGGTGATGCAGTACGTGCTCGTGTTCCTCATTCGAGGTCGAAGTCCGCAAAAGCGTTGGTGATGGAGGATCGCTCCCCATCGCTCTCGCTGATAGCGCCTGAACACCCTCAACAGGGATATGACAACGTGCAGCTGGCCCACGGTGAAGTCATCTCCGTGCCGACTACGGAACTCCCGTCCACGACGGATCCATCGTTCGATACAGCGCTGGCAGACCCAGCGCTGTATGCGAACAACCGTCGTGTGACGGCGCCTTCTATCCCATATTCGAATGGAGGTACCCGTTTTCAACGGCCTGGATGGAGAGACCCCCGCTCTGCGGTTCGTTTCACCGATATTCGGAAGGATAACCTGCAAGCAGGACTGTTGCGACTGATATGTCACCTGTGCTACACGCACGGTCACACATCGCCGCAGTGTCTCCTCTCTCTGAGGGAAATGGGCAAAGTAGTGTCGAACTACGAAGCCCTCACTCCAGAGGAGAAGCGCACGGTGCCCATTGCATCGTACTTGCGCGCGAAGCTGGACCTTTCGCACGCTCTCCCGCCTGCGCGGTCTGTCCCGATGAAGTCGGATGTCCCCGCTCCGCAGGCGTACGTTCCAAACACCACTCACGTGGAAAACCCTCAACGAGGAACCCAAGCCCTCGTCGTTGAGGAGCCTGAGAAGCCGCCGCAGGCGGAAGCCCAGGAAAACTGAACAAGGGAGTCTCCCCTTCGGGAGAGGCGTCCTCAGAGATGAGGCTGTTGACGCCCGAGGCGTCGTCGCCTCGCTCCCCGGTGAAGATCCTGTCAAGGAGTGACACCGCAGACGCGGATTCAGAACACTTGGGTGTTCTGCGTCGACCGTGGATACGGGTAAAGAATAACCGGATCCCGGATAGAATCATGGTCATGGCCAAGCGTAACTATAATGTTTACGCCGACCTTGGCCTCAACCCCCAGTTTCTGGTGAGAACTCTAAGTGTCCTGGATACAGGTGCGGGCCCGAACTTTGTCGTGGAATCCCTTTTGCCTCCGCAGGTGCGGTCTCGAATCCGCGCTGATGCGGTAATGGATGTCGCAGATGCGAACAACAATCCGTTAAAAACGGTAGGCACCGTCGACTTAGTCGTACGGTTGGGCACCATGATGGTGAAGCTAGATTTTATAGTCTGTCGGTCATTGGCCGCTCCAGTCATACTGGGATGTGATTACTGCGACAGATTTGTCGACGCAATCAGGCCCCGCCTTAGGCGTGTTGAATTGGACGACGGATCGTCCGTTCCGATTGTTCGGCGTCCGCTGAAGCGGGCTTCGCGGAAGCAAGTTCCACTCCCTGCTGCGCAGGAACCACCTCCGGCGCGCCGGGAATCTACGAAGCTACGCGTCGCTGCGTCGGTTTCGATACCGCCTGAGTCGCAGGTAATGGTGCAGGTCAATTCCCGTCAACACGGTCTTCGGGTTGTGCAACCCATTTCCTCGTTGTACGAGAGGTGTCAATTAGCCGTTGCGAACGGTGTTGTGCAGGTCACACCAGATATCCCGTTTCGGGTACTCGTTGCCAACCTTGGCAGCAAACCCCAGTATCTGGCAAAGAACCAAGTAATTGGATCAGTTACCCCGCACCCACTCGCGATGCTCCCGACGCGGATGACGGCTGCCGATGTTCTCGGTTTAATTTCCTCTAAAGAGGTAGTGAGTACAGAGAACTCTGGCGCCCCGTCTAAGGAGGGGGACGACATTGCCGTTTCAACGGAGAAGAGTACCATTTCGACGGGGAAGTCACCGAATGGTTCGGATTTGTAACCTGTTCTAACAGGAGAGCGTGGCCCTACAAGCTACGACCGGCTGGACCCGGTGAAGGCTCTCGAAGAGCTGGATTTCGGTCATGTACCGGATTCGCACCGCGATCGACTCCGTAATATGCTACGGGAATTTACCACTATGTGGGATGGCTCTCTAGGAGAGGTAGATGCAACGGAACACCGGATTGAGCTGTTGCCCAACACGCGTCCCGTTGCGCAACCCCCTTATAGGGCAGGACCGAAGGCTCGGGAAGAGGAGCAATTTCAAGTGGACAAGATGCTCCGCGCCGGGGTGATTGAACCCGCTCAATCACCCTGGGCATCCCCAGTGGTACTGGCATTAAAGGCCGACGGCACTTGGCGATTTTGTGTCGACTACCGTCGGTTGAACGCCGTAACAATACGGGATAGCTACCCGATTCCTGGGATGGACGAGTGTATCGACTCCCTTGGAGACGCAACCGTGTTCACGGCGTTGGATGCCAATTGGGGATATTGGCAAGTCCCTGTAAGAGAAGAGGACCGCGACAAGACAGCGTTCGTCTGTCACTCCGGGTCCTACCGCTTCAAGCGGATGCCGTTTGGCTTAACCAACGCTCCCGCTACGTTCCAACGAGCGGTCGATATCCTGCTCAACAGGTTTAAGTGGCGGTCGTGTTTGGTATATCTGGATGACATCATTGTCTTCTCAGATAACCTCGACGACCACCTCACCCACGTACGGGAAGTTTTAACCGTTTTACGGGATGCTGGTATTACCGTCAAGCTGAGGAAGTGTGAGTTCTTCACAGATACTATCAAGTATCTGGGTCACGTTATCCGTCCTGGACGGTTGTCGATCGAGGAAGCTCGCGTCAAATCCCTCATGGAGGCGAAAGAACCCCGTACTCAGACGGAATTGAGATCCTTCTTAGGGTTGGTCAACGTCTATCGACGGTTCATCCCGAACTTTTCGGACATCGCGGCGCCCCTCAACGCTCTTCTGCGCAAGGGACAACCGCCGAAACTGGAACCCTTCACGGCCGCGCAAGCGGAAGCTTTTAACTCCTTAAAGGAGGCTGTCACGTCAGCACCGATCTTATCGTTACCCAAATTGGGATTGCCATACTCCGTGGATACGGACTCGAGCGACTACCAAGTCGGTTGCGCTCTTTTCCAAACCACCCCAGAGGGGGAACGGAAACCCATCGGGTACTGGTCACGCTCGCTGAATGTCCACGAGCGGAACTACTCCGTGTCGGAGAAAGAGTGTCTAGCCGTTGTGTGGGCACTGACCACTCTTCGTCCCTATCTTATGGGTGTTCACTTTACCGTATATACGGATCACTCCTCGCTGAGGTGGTTGATGAATATCTCTGATCCATCTGGCCGCCTAATGCGGTGGAGACTCCGCTTAGCGGAATATGACTTCACAGTCATATACAAGAAGGGAGTGCAGAACAAGCAGGCCGACGCACTTTCCCGATTACCCACAAGTGGGGAGGCCCTCGCAACCGAGGATGATGACATCCCCTGCTTCGTCGTGGACGGGAAAGAACCGGTGGATCCGGAATGGCCAGAAGATCTGGATATGGACGCTGACTTTGACGAACTACTTGCCTCTAATGAGGTTGCTACTGAGAAACCCCAACCGGGGAATTTTGTCCCCATTACTCCAGAGGAACTGGTTCGAGAACAGTTCGGAGACCCCTTTTGTATAGGGATACGCGCCCGTCTCAACGGTGGTGAAGAACTCCCCTTCGGGGTGAACGACCGAGGTTACCTCGTGCGGAACGTCGAAGCTACCCCACAAGTCGTGGTGCCACATTCCCTGCAATCGCGGGTGTTGCAGTTAACGCATTACCCGAAGATCGGTGGTCACGCCGGTGGCCGGAAGCTCTATCTCACCCTGAGAAGGGACTTCTATTGGCCCGCGATGGCGGTGGATTGCTACGCTACCGTACGCTTCTGTACGGAGTGTGCAAGAAACCGAGTGAAACTTCGGAAGAACAGCAAGTCGCTGAAGCTATTCCCTGCTAGGGCACCGCTCGAGTTTGTCGCAATTGACATCCTCGGGCCACTCCTCACAACAAAACGAGGGAACAAGTTTCTACTTGTGATCACCGACCGCTTCTCGAAGCTTGTTCGGACTGTACCTCTCCGGAGGATAACCGCGTACACGGTGGCTAACGCTTTCGTGACCCATTGGGCATTCGCGTATGGTCCTCCAGTGGAGTTGTTGTCCGATAACGGCAAGCAGTTCGCCTCACGCTTCTTCCAGGATGTCTGCCGCATCCTGGACGTGAAGAACCTGTTCACCACTACCTACCATCCCCAGTGTAATGGGCAAGTTGAACGGTTCAACCGGACGATGCTCGCCGCTCTACGTTCCTACGTTGCTGACCACCCCAAGAATTGGGACTTGTACACCGACGCGGTGACGTTCGCGTACAATACGCAAGTTCACCGGACAACCGGATTATCACCATTTGAATTGGTATTGTCTCGTACTCCCCCGCCTGTGGCGTTGGAATCGCAAGCTACGCTTGAAACTTTCCCATCTGTGGGTGATTACCGTCTAAGCTGGAAGGAGTGGCTCACAAAGTTGGTACCCGCTACGCGGAAATCAATGGCAAGAGCCCAAGCCGCGTACAAGCGGAATTTCGACGCCCGTTTACGGAGATCGAACAACCCGCCAATTGCGGTAGGTAGCTACATCTTCGTACGGAAGGAGTACTACAACCCGGAACGGGAAAAGCGCCATAAGCTCTCGCCAGTGGCGGACGGCCCCTTCAGGGTGATTTCGAGTACTACCGACACAGTCGTGGTGCAAATGGGCGACACGCATGAGCGGTTATCCCGCGATCGCGTTGTTCCGGCCCCTCCGCCCTCGTCTGAGGTTATCTTGGACAGTACAACTCCCGTCACTACGGGTACAGCAACACCGGAGACACCGGGAACATCTGTGGCCGAACGACCATTCGTTTTACCACACCCCACCCGGGGCCTCTCGGACATTCCGATGTTATCGGGATACCCGGCTTCGCCGGTTCGCGCAGGCCATCAGGGCCGAACTTCTACAACCCCCATGGCACGCATCGTTACCCGCCATGCGGGAGTTCCACCACTCCTTCCCGCCGCTCCGTCTAAGGAGGGGGAGGAGGCTGGCCGCTCCAATGGAGATTCTTCGCCGTCGCGACGAAGTTCGCACCGTGAAACACGGGTTAGAACTGCAGAGTCGTCGCCGCACTCGCGGAACGACAGCCGACTTGCTGCACCAAGCCCCTTACAGGGTGTGACCGCGTCGTCAACTGTCGAGTAATCCTCTGCTGAGGTGGTTAAGCAAGTGCCGAAATCGCCGCAAGATGCGGAGCGTAACGCCGAAGTTACACCAGCAACGCTGGGCGCAGAGGACACCGCCCCTCTGGGGAGAGTTCAAAAAGAAGTGTCAGTGGCGCCCTCCGCCCAGGAGGACGCTGCGGCATTGGAACCCAACGTTGGGAACGGGATACCTCAGGCTGAGGGAAGAACACCCGTCGAGGGCACTTCGCGCAAGCGCGCACGCATTCCGAGCGTCTCGGTAGGTCCTGGCGTCGAAGCCAGTGAAAACCCGGTCGTTTCGGACAAAGCAACCGTCCAGGACGGCGAGCCGACGGCAAAAGAATCAAAATCTCCCCAAGTAATGGGCGCAGCGCAAGCTGTACACACCCGAAACGGGAAAAGTGCTGTACACGACCCATACGGGACCAGCACAGCACAAGCCGGCTCACCGGAAGTCGCCGTACGAGACGGAGTCTTAGGTCAAAAAGGCACAGCGCAGCCGTTGGAGGAACCCCACATTAGGGAGGCGGTTCAACCTTGGGTTAACCCTAGCCAACCATTGTTGGAGTCACGGCCCCGCTCACGGGAAGACGCACCTTACGCGCCACTCCCCACGGAGCGTGGAACACCCCAGTCGGGACAAACGAGGTCAGTGCCACCGCAGAAGCGGAATGACCCACGCAAGCTAGCGGTGAGAGCCGACTACCACGAAGGTGGAGACTCGCTCCCTCGCAGGGTTAGCGCCGACACGGCTTCGATGCACCCCGACACCCTCTTGAGGGATATCTTTCCCCACGAGGGTAATGTTCCACTTGAAGTGGCGAAGACACGGCATGGCCGGGAAGTGTACGCACAGGAATACGTCATCGACCGAATTATCGGACATTCCTACGATAGGAACGGTGATCTGCAATACCGAGTCCGTTGGTACGGTTATGGCCCCGAAGGGGATACTGAGGAACCGATCGAGCACCTCCCCCGTTCACGGCTTGTACAGTACCACCGTCGCGCCGGCACGGCTCTCCCAGGTACACTGGATAACGCCCAGGTTGGGTAACGGACACCGCCATTGCGGGAAGAAGAAGTTCAAAAGAATTATCATGCCGTTTAATACGGGAAGTGACGCTCGCTTGGTATGGCGTCACGCAGTCGTACTCTTTGAGTTGGAGTCCGACTTTGTCGGGTTAATCGCCCCATTTACTCAGTTTTCGTACTGATGGGTTTTTTATCCAGCTTGCTGGTCTTATGGATCCGCATTCACGGTTTTTCCCCATCATCAGGGTGTATACTTTTCGGGTACACCACAATACTTGTGTTTTTACTGTGCCTACACGGCCACATCGCCATCTTGGATGGATATTCTACTCGGATCAACCGGTTTCCTCTCCCCGCTATCGGGTTGTGCACAACGCTTTGCGACCGCTGCAGTGCGCGTGCTGCATCCGCGGAACACGGGAATAAGCCGGTTTCTTTCCGTTCGCTACGGTTGAAGTTCCCTGATACCGGGTATGTCGCCTCTACAGTACACTAAGGCTGACTTTTGCTAAAACCCCCTATCTTGGGAAATACTTCTCCGTTTTCGAAACGGTCGCGTACCAGGCTATTCTGGAGAGGTGTCTAAACTCAATGGTGAAGACAGATCCCGAGTATCTCGGTTAGTTCCGAAGTTACGGCTTCGTTTCAGTTCGACATTCCAATCTTGGAATGCTTTTCGCCGAACTGAAACGGGTCGCGTTTTCCCACTTAGTGGTGTTCGATACCAAAGATCGTGGTCTTGAATGAAAGCCTTGAATTTCAGGAGTTCGCCGATGCATCGGATTTGTTCTCAGCTATGCTGGTTCAGAAGTTATCGCACCTCCCGAGCCCGGGTATCTCACCTCTACAGTATTTCCGGACACAACTCCGCGGAAATTCCGTATCTCGGTTATTGCGTTCCCGTTTTGCAAACGGTTCGGCACCCAGCTATTTGGGACGGTACTAAACACTCCGAAGGAGAGATATTCCGATTATATCCGTTGAATCCATAGTTATGGCATCGTTTCAGTTCGGCGGTTTCGATTTAGCTCGAACCGAAATGGGTTGCGCTTTCCACCTTTGTGGCGTTAAACCCAAGGTTTCTTGGCGTCAATCGAAAGCTCTGGAGTCTAGAAGTTAGCCGATGTATCGGGATTGTGTCCAGAAGGTCTGGTTCAAAAGTTACAGGACTTCCGAAATTTGGTACAGTATAGGACCCCATTTGGGTGTTTTCTGGTGGACGAAACCGCTACAAGCGGGAAGACCTGGATCTCGTAACGAGCTACACACCCTTGGAGGGCTACAGAACGGGGCCATAACCACGCGTACGCGGTATATCCCCCAGATATGGGTTGTGATACCTCAAGGAGGATGGACGCTGGCGGAGACCCGAAGGGTACTGCAGTCGAACATCTCCAACTGGAGCCGGCTCTCCCACTTGGTGGTACGCGTCCTGCACAGCAGGGAACATCCCTGAAAGGGGTAAAGAGTTGGCAAGAAGGAAGAAGGAGGAGGAAGGAGAAAAGAAACCGTCCTAGACGGGAGGTTCTACTGGAAGAATTCAGTGTGGGCTACCATCGACACCGGCTTCGCTGGGAGGGCAACCGTGCTACGGAAACTACTGGCCAGTGCCACTATCGCCGCTAAGCGGAGGGCCACCGCCAAGGCGGTTTGCTAGCGCATCCGCCATCGCGGTCGTATCGCCCGAAGCTTCGGTAGCACTGAGACCGGCACGCCGGAGAGACCGGGCAGTAATGTCGCTCTCATTGCTCGCCCCCGCGTTGGGGAAGGCCACACTGGCGTTCGGTGTCAAGTAACCCGTAGACGGGAGGAACCCAGAAGCAGGAGCCAGCCCCTGTATAGGGTGAGCCGCATTAGAGGCGTTCCCCGAAACGGGTTGAGCTGGTTGAACCGCAGCCGACTGCGTTGGTTGCTGAGTCCCGCTCTGCGGTGGTTGGTTGTTCGCGTTTCCCTGAGGCAGGGGCGCTGACCGGAAACCGGTGAAGTACCCTGACGGAGGGAGGTTCGGCGGTTGGCTAGACATTGGGCGTTCGGTGAGGTCGATGACCGGCGTTGCCGGAGGAGAAGAAAGAGTTGGAGAAGAGCGGTTGGTCTCGAGTTCTCGGGGTGTTGCCACTGGTGTGGGATTGCGGTTCTCTGAAGCAGAGTGATTTCCCGGCGATCCGGACTCGGGCGGGCTTTTACGCACATCTTCCCGCGCCTTCTCTCCCATTGTTGGGTTCGTGCACTCGCCTAAGGAGGGGGACGTGTAGTGCAACGCCCTCGTGAGGGGATTCTGTGGGGACTTGTTCATAATTCCGGTGAACCGGGTAGCTACCTATATGAATAGGGTGGCGACCACTAGAGTGGGTAAGTCCGTGTGACACGTGGAGTGCAGGAGGTT
This sequence comes from Gracilaria gracilis, assembly GCA_030374805.1. Classification (NCBI taxonomy): domain Eukaryota; phylum Rhodophyta; class Florideophyceae; order Gracilariales; family Gracilariaceae; genus Gracilaria; species Gracilaria gracilis. The sequence goes on along the minus strand of JARGSG010000247.1, from coordinate 194,309 downwards.
GGCCACATACACGTGGAGGTTGTGCCACACAGGGTGGATAATTACCACTGCATGTGGGTCAATTTAGTTAGTTTATTTAATTCCCTTTGGGGAGAGCGCCACTACTTAGTGCGCCGGCGACCCTGCCGCCGCACCCAGTAAACCTCCCCCAACCAGGGTTTCGGCTCTAGACTTCACGCCTACGAGCGCCTCTATCTCCATCAGGAGGAAGGTTCCGTAGCATACGGTAGTCTAACCACCCTGCGTCCACTAAAGGAACCCAGTTTGGGAGTATTCTACCAACCGCTGTCGCGTTTCGCCCTTGTATAAGGTATTTCCCGGCTTTGCCGTTTTCCTTAGTCACCCTCGTGACTTCTCCGTCTTTTCCCCTTTCTTTTCGGGTTGTTCTCCGCGACCCGCGGCTTGCGCTGGCACTCGGCCACGCTTGCCACTCCTGTGGAAACACCGCCTCATCTGAGGATACACACACCGTTTACACGGAACCAACCTTCAGGTTTACCTTCCTACGCCTGGCGTGAAGGGTGGCCTCGGCCTTACAAACCGACTCAGTCGTGTCATCCCCTGGAAGGGTTCTGCTTGCTGTGCTACCTCGTGAGAGGAAGATCCCGAACGTCTTCGTGGTTCTTTCCCCTTTGGGGCATTGCACTACAGATGTGTTCGAACGGAGGAGTAAGGGAGGAAGCACCGGGCGGTCGGAGGGAGAGTGGACGGTCGGTATCACCAAACGTGCTCAGGTACACGTAGTAAGGGTACGGACGGTCTAATAAACCTGTACGTTCAGTGCCGGTCGGTCGGTCGGTCGCGCTACTTGGCGAAGAAGACGTTCGGCAAAGGATGCTTGAGGTTTACTGCAGGGGGCCGGCGAGATCCGAGCTACAACTAAATATCGGGTCTGGGCCCCTAACTATCTACTGTACGACTGGTTCCCTTACAGTGCCACAGCCTGGCACGAGCCTAATCGCCCACGTGTCCCACTTGTACCTTCCGTCCGTCCGTGCGGCACTCGCTCGCTATCCGTACACGTGGCTAAGCCACCATGCCGTGCACACCCCCTTCGTACGTGAACTACCGATCGGATACATCGTACAGCGCTGCTCGCGCCGTCACAACGTACTATACCACAGACCCCCCTTCTTAAAGTACACTTCGTCCTCGAAGTGTCCGAATGGGTGTGAGCATCGCACTCTATCGTCCTCACGGTCAAACAAGGCCACCGTTCGCCTTCTTTCTTGAAAATGGCCCGCCAGGGCCGGGGCGAAGCCATGCCAAAATCCTAGGAACGTACGTGCGAAACGGAGCACAAATCAACCACGGGAAGGGGCGGTGCGGTCCAGTGGTCCGTGTAGGGAACGGTACGACCAACACAGCCGTACGGGCGAGTGGCTAGGGCCGTGATGGCGTGTGCGAAAGGACGGGCGGACACGCGCATGGCTCTAGTGAACGAGTGGTTGGAAAGGGTGGCGGCAATATTGGCGCCAAAACGTTCAGTCGTGCCGGGGTGTCTGGATGATTCCGGTGCGTGTAAGTTCCGCACGGAGCCAGGGGCTGCGGTTTCCGTACGTAAGGGAGCGTTCGAACACTCGGAAGGGTCGCCAGAGCGTACGAAGCGAGCCAATTGTTGACGCGTTGACGAGAGCGGTGGCATCCGCTGGGCAACCGAACGTAGGAGTCGGGATTGGGGACTGAGCTCGGAGCCAGAACGGACACGGAGTACTGTCGACTCAGCACGAAGCGGTGGGGACGTGTAGTGAACCGACCGAAGTGGGTCGACGGGTCACCGTGGCGGACGAGCGAGGCAGACAACGACAGAAGAGAGGACAGGGTGCTGGTGGGGGGTGGTTCGCGTCGGGCAAAGTGCGAACACCGCGCGTCATACGAGCGGTGCTAGACTCATTCAAAGGGAGAGGGTGACAGTTCCGCGTTGTCAGCGCCCGTTCGGAATAAATTAATGCGGCCGTGGCTTCGATAAGTGCACGTGGCACTGCGACGCGGGCGCGCATTACGTATAAGTCCGAAAGAGTCGCCATTCCCCCGCGGGAGGTGCATCGTCGTGGGTCAAGCCCGTATAAGAGCGCGCGCTCCCTCTCCGTTCACCATGTCGGAGCCATCACCAGGTCATTCCGCCAGAGGCTCGAGCAGTATGGCGAGCAATCCGGGCGGGTCGAATAACCCGAATCAGCCGAGCGGAGAAGCCGCGGGGTCGCAAATGCCGATGCCGTTTCGTTCGGTACCGTTACCGGGTCAGCAGTATGATCACCGCCACCGTCGTGGGTTCCAGGCTCCGCGTCGTACGAAACAGGTTCCGATGTCCGTGACGGAATACACCCGAACCAGTGCGGAGTACTTTGACGCTCTCAGGTTCACTGAGATCCCGACGTCCTTGCCACTACGGGATGTCGCAAGTCGTAACCCGAAACGTACGAACATGGAGGCGTGGCAGGCACGCTGGAATCATCTGCCTGGTATTACCGGTCGTTCTGACGAGCGTACGTTCGGCCGAGCAGACATGCCTTTCCTCCGATGTCCGGAGGAGAAGGAGTACCAGACCAGGCTTCAACGCCTTATGCATCGTTTCGATTCCGACCGGAGCTTTCCACCTGCGGACGGTAATCCACTCGCGTTGGTGATGTTCGAACCTCCGTACGACGAGTTGTACTGGCTGAATCGTCCGCGCTGGGGCAGCAACGCTGCAACAGAAGCGCGCATCCGTGCGTCCCAGAAGTACTTCTACGCTTGGCACAACGTTGAGTTCTTCGATGTGCCGGCGAATCGACGTCCGTCCGTGTACTATAGGATGACCGAGTCGTGGTCCTCCGTCGACGTCGCGCGCAACCTTTCCGTTCCGACGCCGCCGGTGGTGGCGTACCACTCCGGGGAGTTGATGGTTCCCGGGGAGATGAGCCGTGTCGTACTGCAGGTGCTGTACGCCGAATGGGCGGTGTTCGCCTTCATGGCTTTCTTGCAGGCCGCTTCGGACGGCATTGAGGTGTTCACCCGTGCGGCAGATGATAGACTGTACCACAAGGATGGGTAGCCCCAGTAGGGAAGGTTGTTTCCGTTACCGTACAAGTTGGTCTGCATTCTGGCCGAGATGGGTTTGCAGAACATTCTCCGCGGTACGATATACCCGGCCGACGTGGGGGAGAAGCTCCTTCAGTACGCGTTGGAGACCGACTGGGATCAGACTCCGGGCTTCTTGTGGTATGACTACCGTGCCGATACGTTTCCGGAGATGCCCCCCTCAGGTACTGGGGCAGCGCTAATCGTTCGCGCCGTCCTACCGTCCGGTCGTTTGCCGCCGTGGCCGTTCTCGCAAAAGGCCAACTACTTCCCGCACGGATACATGGAGGCAGAGTTCGAGGCCGTTCCAGCGGTGCCGGCGGCTCCGCCAGCGCCGAAGCACGAAATGGGAGTGCAGACGGACGCCGTCGAACCGACTCCGCCTGCAGAACCGGAGGTTGTCGAAGTACCGGTACGGATGGAAGCTGGCGAGCAGGTCTGCATTGCCGGTAAACGTTTGGACGAGATGGGCTTCGACCTGTCCGTGCCCGACACGGCGACGGCTTTCGCAGCCGTGCGTGCGGTCTGTGTTCCAGCCGGGGAAGAGGAGCCGCCACACATAAGGTCAGCTCTGTTGGCCGCTCGTGGATGGTTACGCCGTGCGGTCAATGCTGAGGCTGCGCTGCGCGAGCAGGCGCAGGCCCAGATTGACCTTTTGCGTTACCTCCGCGACCACTGCTTGGCTGTGCTCCAGAAGTACGAGGCGGCGACGGTCGCAGGGATTGGTCCCTCTTCACATCCGGGCGGTGGGTTACGAACAACTGAGGCTCCTGAGGTAGAGGAGCTGCTGGACCGTACGTACGAAGGGATTCAGGAGCAGGTGGACGCGGAACGCCAGGTTCATCAGATCGTAGCGAACATTAGGAAGGTGAACCGTTCCATGTTTCGCGGCACCGCGTTGCGTGCGCCCACCCCACCAGGAACGCCAGAGCCCGTTCCGGAACTTGCGGAAGCAGCCGTAGCGGACGACGTGGCGGGAGAAGTGGTGCTTGTTGAAGCCGTCGATGCAGCGGCTGTTCCCGCTGCTAGCGGTGCGGCGGGGACAACTGATGCCGCTGAGCCGACAGAGGCTGCGGATGTCGCGATGACATCTCCGGGCGGTCCTGCAGACGCTGCTGTAGCTTCCGGGGCGGTGGCTACCGACGAGGATGAAATCCGCCCTGGTCCTGCGCCGTCATCGACTGGCGAACCGAGTGGACGAAGGACTGTAGTTCCCAACACGCCCTGGCCAGGTACCTCGGCTCCGTTCCAGCCGTCGAAGCCGGCCGGTATTACCAAGAACGTAACGCGTGGCGCTTCTGTGTCCGGTCGTGGGTTCCGTTCGGGCTTTCCCACGCCCCGCGGGCGTGGCCGTGGTCGTGGTCGTGGTCGAGGAGCGACGAATACCGTACCGGCCACGAGGCGCGTAGTTAGGCGCGGTTAGGACCGAGCGGGTAGTACCCAGAACGTTCTCAATAAACAGCCCTGATCCTTTCGTGATTGTACTTCAGGTTCCTTTTGCGTACAAGTAGATAGGAGGCAATCCTAGTTGCCTTGGTCGTTCTCGAAAAGACGACGTTATTCGATGTCGAAAAGTGTGGTCGAACTTCCACAAACGTACGGCGAGGGCGGCGGAATGGGACTGGCGCCGTGGCGGTTCCGTGTACGTCATGGGAGCTCGCGCAGTGAGCGCTGCGCGGTAGGCGCTCCCGAAAAATTGGCAATTATTACTGCCCGGAGCGTACGCGCGCCATGCGGTTGTCGGTATCCGATTCGGTATCCAGTAATGCACGTAAAGGCCGTGCGTGCAAGCCAAAAAACCGTTAAGTATTTTGGTCTTGCGCGCAGTCCAAATCGGCCATTGCGAGCGCCTGAAACGCCACCGTTTCGGAGTTATCGGCCAAACACTGAATCAGCGTTTTTGATACCGTACGGACAGGCAATTTCCGTGGCGATTTTTTTGATTCGCCTTGCAAGTAACCGCGGCGGCGCCGTGGTGATGCGTTCCAGGAGGCCATGCAAGTCCGTTCGGTATTGTCCAGACCGTGCCGCGCGTGTGTAACGGCGCGTGTGCGGCGCCGTCTCGCGATGCCGCGCACTGGTTTCTCGTAGCGCGCGTGCGGTTGTTCCGTGCGGTGGATCAAGCCTACTCTCCTCCCCCTCCCTGAAGTGTCGCAGAACCCGAGCGGTTTCTGCGGCGCCAATATCGGGCAATGAAGTGTTGGGGGAGGTGTTCCGGGGGTTCGTACGTATCCTCGGCGGCAGTGTAACCGTGCCAACGTACACGGTATTCTCTTCCGTTCGGAGTGTCGCGATGTGCGACAACGCGCTCTACTACGCTCGGAACCGTTCCGGACGGCGCTGTGGGCGCTGCGTCGCTCACTATGTCGTCCGCAGTGGGTCCGTGCGGATCGGCAACAACCGGGCCACGCGTACGTTCGGATGTAACCGGTGCGGTACTCTGCCGTACGGACGGAGCCCTCGTAACACGGTCGATACTGATCGTGTTATGGATGCCGTCCTGGTCGATAGTGACGGTTGTGTCCGATGCGGAGATAACCGTGAATGGGCCAGTCGTCTTCGGCAAGAGCTTCCGATACGTACGTTCTTGGTCCGTGAGGTCTTCGTCCGTGCTCTTATAGTCCGGTCGGTCGACGAAAACTTCGTCGCCAGCAGCAAAGCTGGGTGTGTACCGTACGGTTCTATCGAAGTCCTGTTTATAGCGCTGTTGCGCGCGTGTGAGCTTCGTCCGTGCGGTCTGTAACGTAGCCTGCAGCAGTTTTAGCGTATAGCGCTTAAGCTGAGCTGCTGTAGGCTGCGTCGGAGTCGCCGGATCCAATGCCGTACTGGGTTCATCCAAAAGTACGCTCGGAGGTGTACGCGTGAGAACGACTCGGAACGGAGAAGTTCCTAACGACCGGTGCACCTACAGGTTGTAGCCGTACGTTAAAGGTTGTACGTACGCGTGCCACGTCCTCTGGTGGTCCGCAACGTAATGGCGTAGGCGCTCCACGAGTGTCTTATTGAACCGTTCGGCCTGCCCGTTTGTTTGCGGGTGATACGCAGTGGTGAGTACGTGTTTGGTACCCAAAGCGGAACACACTGTCTCGAAGAACTTTGACACAAACTGCGGTCCGTTATCGGTCAACATGTAGTTCGGTATTCCGTACGGATAAACCCAGTGTTCGAGGAACGCTTTGGATACAGCTGGTGCTGTGGTAGACCGCATTGGTATTGCACGAGCCAGCTTGCTGAACCGATCGGTCATTACCAGTTTGTACTGGTATCCGTTTAGGGACTTCGTAAATGGGCCTACAATGTCCATGGCGATGAATTCCAGGGGACCGGCGGCAGGGAACAGCTTCAGCAGCTTCTGCGAGCGGAAGCGGGTTCCTCGCGTAGCCGGGCACGTGCGGCAATCCCGTACGGTCTGGAATACGTCGTTGGCCATGTTGGGCCAATAGAAATCCCGACGAAGGCTCTCGTACATTCGGGTAGCGCCTGGGTGTCCGACCGTGCGGGGGTAATGTGCCAAATAGAGGACGCGTGGCTGCAGCGACGCAGGTACGACTTTCTGGACGGCACCGTCTAATGGAGCCTTACGTACAATGAGCCCGTGTCGGTCGACGTCGAAGAGGGTGACACCGTTACCGATGTCCTTCCGTACGGACTCACAGAAAGCGTCCGTTGCTTGTTCGCGGACCAGTTCCTCGATGGTGAGTGGTATGGCATTGGTGTCCTCTGCCGGGACTGTGAGGACTTCGGGAAGTCCCGGGGCTGACCGTTCGGATCTAGGCCAGTCGACGCACACCTAAGTGTACTCTGTTCCGTCAACGGAGATGTTGGCCACTAAATAGCCATTTTCCGTATGGTCCTCAACGAACAAGCAGGGAACCTCGTCGTCCAGCGGAGTATTGTCTTCGCCGTCCGTACGTATTCGGGAAAGGGCGTCCGCGGCCTGGTGTTTTATTCCCGGGCGGTGAATGACGTCGAAGTCGTACTCCATTAGGCGAAGTCGCCAGCGTGCCAATCGTCCAGAGGCGTCCGCTAGGTTGAGCAACCACCTCAGAGAGTGGTGATCCGTTCGGACTGTAAATCTCTGACCCTCTAGGTACGGTCGGAGGTGTAGGATGGCCCATACGACGGCCAAGCATTCCCGCTCGGTCGTAGAGTAGCTTCGCTCCGCCTTGGTTAAGGAGCGACTCCAGTATCCGATTGGAAAGAGCTCACCGTCTGGCTGCCTCTGAAGCAGCGCACACCCTACCTGACTATCACACGCGTCAGTATCCAGTACGTACGGACATCCTTGTTTCGGGATGGCCAGTATTGGGGGACGGATGAGACGCTGTCGGAGTTCGTCAAATGCCTCATATTCCGTATCGGACAGCGTTTCGAAGCTCGTGGGTTGTCCTTTTTCCAGCTTGGCGTTCAGCGGTGCCGCTATTCGTGCGAAATTAGGAACGAACCGTCGAAAGACGTTGCAAAGTCCCAAGAACGATCGGAGCTCCGTCTGGTTCCCTGGGGGCTTGGCCTGCTTGATAGCGTCCTGAGTCTTGGTAGATACCTGCAGCTTTCCCGGACGGATAACATGTCCCAGGTAGTCTACGGTGCCGCAGAAGAAGTGGCATTTGTCCAGTCGTAGAGTAATACCAGCCGTCCGGAGCATTTGTAGTATAGTCCGTACGTGCTCGTAGTGTTCCTCGACCGTTCGGGAATAGATAATCACATCATACCAGAGCGTACTGCCATTTGACTCTTGATAGAATGATATCAAGAGCGCGTTGGAACGTAGCCGGTGCGTTCTTGAGTCCGAATGGCATTCGTACGTATCGGTAAAGGCCCATGTGGGACGTGAATGTAGTCTTATCCCGGTCGGACTCGTCTACTTCAGTTTGCCAATACCCACTGTTGGCGTCCAGTGTGGAGAATATCCGTGCGTCTCCGAGTGAGTCAATGCACTCGTCCATGCGTGGCAGCGGATAGGTAACCCGTGCGGTCACAGCGTTCAGGCGTCGGTAGTCGACACAGAAGCGGAGGCTTCCGTCCTTCTTCTGAGCGAATACGACCGGACTGGCCCACTCTGCTGCCGAAGGCTCGATCACTCCCGCCGCCAGTTGCTTCGTCACTTCCGTGCGTACTAACTCTCTCCGTGCGGGTCCTGCTCTGTATGGCATTTGGAATGTGGGTTTCGTCCCTGGTTCCAGATGTATACGATGCTTGGCGGCCGAGATTTTGCCCAAGTGGCCGTCCCACATGTCCTGAAAAGGTCGGAGAAGTTCAAGGACTGCCTTCCGTTCGGATTCGTATTCAGGGCTGATTTGCACACCCTGGGCCCAGTCTTCTTTGCTAGAGAGTCCGTTCGGGCTTACACTTCCACCCTTCGGTACCACTCCCCCCCTTCTTAGAGTCGTCGCTCTGCGGCGAGTCCGACTGGGGTGTGATGAGTGCAATGGGGGACGGTAGAGCGAGTCCGATAACGGTTCGTTTGTGCAAACGAACCGTGCGGTCAGATAGGTTGGCTACTCGCACGAAGAAGGGGACATCCGGGCGGAGATCCATAATTCCATTTGCAAGCAACGTGAGCTCCAGCGTCGAACCCGTTCGGTGATGAGACTGTAAAAAGACCAAACCGGACGCTTTGGTTGTGACCTGAACCTGCGTTTCCGACATAGGTGGCAATGTGACTTGGCGCGCGACGTGGACCTTGTTGGATGGGGTAGCACGTTCGGATGATATCGGATATTGCCGTACGTTCGTGGGTGTTTGAGGTCCATAGGCGTGGGACAATATCAATATCGGACGGGAGTGTTGCAACAGGATGGTCCGTTTTGGTGGTAATATTCCAAGTACGTATCGATCTATGAACGACGTGCCGAGAATGACACTGGTAGAGAGGTTCGATACGACAAGGAATTGTACCTTTACGTGTAGATCACCGATACGGACCGTTAGCGGCAAGACTCCGATGACGTCCATTCGATTTCGGGACGCATCGGTGATGCGTGGTTTTAAGTCCGTGCGGAGGCGAGATTGCCATCGGGGTGGCAAGTGACGCTCGTGGATGAGACACGGACCGGCTCCTGTGTCCAGTACGCCCGTTAACGGATACATGACTGCTGATGTCAGACCGACAGACAAATGTACTTTGTAATTTGCGCTGGCCAGTAGAACCGTATCGTTCAGTCGCTCAGAGGCGTCGAGGGGACAGGTCAGTACTTCCGATTCCATCCTGGGGTCGGGTGCGACAGGAACTGACCGTGTGGGGCTGCGTTTCCTCGGAGGAGACGGTGCCCCTACGCGTCCTCCGGTTCGTTTCCCTGCTCCGGAACGGACTCATCGACTAGCATTGCCGCTTGCTGTTGAGACGGGTATGCCATCCGATGCTGTACGACTTGGCGAAAGCCGACATTGGGATTCTGGAGCGGAACCTTCCGTGCGGATGTAGAACCACTGTAGTAGCCTTCGTCACGTCGTTGCTGGTAGTTCGCCTCCCTAATGGCCAGCAGCTTTTCCTTTACGTCCGGAGGCAGCAGTTGACAACAGTTAGCGTCCCGTGACAGGCAGATCCGACACGGTCTGTCCCTCTGGTTCCGATCGTGAAGGTTCTGAGCCCTAGAGCTCGTCTGACTCGGGTAAGACCGTATGGATTGCGCGGGTGTCGAGGTGGTGGGGGTGGTGGGTGGTGAGGGCATGGTGGAACCACGAGAGACCACGAGAACCTCATCACCCTCGTCGTCCGATAGGGAATAGGTCGAGGCTGAGGGAGACTCGACGCTATTGATCTTCCGAATCGTACGTGAGGCTTGAGGGCGTGCGGAGGCACTCTGGGTATCCACACGTACGGACTGTCGTCGCGAGGCGCGATGGGTGTCGCCATACGACTCGGCATACCGAGCGAGCGCGTCGTCCCCGATGTTCGGGTGTGACGTGAGGTGATTTCTCACCTTCGAACGAATGGCGGGCAGTAGTCCTTCGACGAAAATACCTTTTAGGTTCCGATCGGTAAATACATTACCGCATCGTAAGGCCTTCGTCCAGAGTTTCTGAGCGAACTCCGTTTCGGACATGCCGGAGGATTGACGGTAAAGCGTCACCTCCGAGCACGCGTCGGCGATGATCTCATCCGTAGCGTACGTCGTGAGTAGAAAGTTCACGACTTCCTCGTACGTATGGAGTGCCTCGTCGCGAGGTGAGTCGACGGCACCCGACTCGCCGACCAGTCGGGACTGTACCAAAGCGTGTGCTGCTCCAGTGAGGTAGAACTGGAAGCACCAGAGTGCTGCCCATTCCGTCAGTCCGTTATGGTTGCAGGCGGTCTTGAACCGCTGCAGGAAATTAAGAACGGAGATGGGGTCCGTTCCAGAAAAAGAATTGCGTTTCATCTGGACATTCAATTTCTTTTGGTAGCGCGCAATTTTGCGCGCCACCCTCGAGTCGTACTTCTGGCTACGTCGCAGCAGCCTGTACGTACGGTAGTCCACGACCTTCGTGAACTTCTCGTTCAGGGGCCGAATGCGCTTCAGCGCGGACTTGTCCGAACGGGAACGACGCCGTCCAGACCTGCTGTTCCTACGGGGGCTCCGCGAGTCCCCGTCATCTTCTGTGTCCGTCCGTTCGTCCTCTGATGACGAGCGGGAGGACTCAGAGTCCGTGTGGGAGTGTCGCCGTCCTCTGCGATGGCGACGCTTCCTCCGTCTGCCTGTCGAGTGGTCCGAATCGGAATGTCCGCTCGGTTTACCGCTTCGTTTGCGGCGATCCCTATCCTCTTCGGAGGAATTGTCCGAGCTTCCGTCCGGGCCGTCCTGTTGTATAACAGGCGGGAGGTAAACATCGGTCGGGTCCCTCTGCGGGCCCTTCTTCATGTCCGATCGTTCGCCTCTCACGCCGCGATGAGGTGCTTTGTCCGCTCGGTCAATATCGAGCTTTGGGGGGTTGGTCGGTAGCTTGGCTACCAAGGCGGCCAATGTACTGCTCAGATTAGCTTGCAGTCCCATATCCGTACGGTCGGCCTTCATCACCTCGTGCACAAGGTGAAGCACGATCGGTGGAACGTCACGGCGCATCAGTTCCGGGACGCGTTCCTTGAGATATAACTCGACCGCTATCGGGACATGAACTTCAATTTCCGTTCGGAGTCCTTCCAGAGCGTACGGAGCAATCTCTGTCCACAATTGGTGGGCCGGAATACGTTCGGTTTGCGGCGGTGGGGGTCCAGCTGTACTCTGCGCCGGCTGTGCCTCCGTGCCAACTGCGGCACCAGGATTCCTGTCCGTCCGTTTCTTCCGTCCTTTCGGGTCGGTCTGCAAGTTACCCCTGCGGATAATCCGCTCGGGTTCTTCTGAGGGAGTCACGTAGGCCTTGGCGTTGCTGCGGGTACTTCGGCGGCCTACCGAAGCGTGGTCCGAAGCGGCGCCAGGGGCGACCAAAGCGGACTCGGCGTTATCTTTTCCGACTACAAACCCTTCTCCTTGCTCTCCGTGCGGACCGTGCGAACTCATATCGAGTGTATCGGTTCCAAGTCGTGTCTGAAACTCCGTACGGTCTCGAATTCCCCTTCTAAGTCGGGAGACCAGTGTGATATAGTACGTATCGGGAGAAAACTTGAAGCGGTCTTGAGAGCGGGAGTCTCCGTAGCACTCGAGGGAGTGACTGTAATGTGTCCGAACGGAGGAGTAAGAGAGGAAGCACCGGGCAGTCGGAGGGAGAGTGGACGGTCGGTATCACCAAACGTGCTCAGGTACACGTAGTAAGGGTACGGACGGTCTAATAAACCTGTACGTTCAGTGCCGGTCGGTCGGTCGGTCGCGCTACTTGGCGAAGAAGACGTTCGGCAAAGGATGCTTGAGGTTTACTGCAGGGGGCCGGCGAGATCCGAGCTACAACTAAATATCGGGTCTGGGCCCCTAACTATCTACTGTACGACTGGTTCCCTTACAGTGCCACAGCCTGGCACGAGCCTAATCGCCCACGTGTCCCACTTGTACCTTCCGTCCGTCCGTGCGGCACTCGCTCGCTATCCGTACACGTGGCTAAGCCACCATGCCGTGCACACCCCCTTCGTACGTGAACTACCGATCGGATACATCGTACAGCGCTGCTCGCGCCGTCACAACGTACTATACCACACAAAATGCCATTTTGAGAGTGAACAATCCGAAAACGGTGAAGATGAAGACCTTCGGACGCCAAATTGCAGTGACGGCGCATGAACACCGTGCACACGTATTGACAGGAAAACCAGGCGAATCCCACATTGGAAACACCAAAATGCCATTTTGAGAGTGAACAATCCGAAAACGGTGAAGATGAAGACCTTCGGACGCCAAATTGCAGTGACGGCGCATGAACACCGTGCACACGTATTGACAGGAAAACCAGGCGAATCCCACATTGGAAACACCCAAATGCCATTTTGAGAGTGAACAATCCGAATGTCGTGCAACCCCTGAAAAGGGGGAAGACACGCAAAGGGTGTTCAGACCTTCCCTCGACTGAAGGACATACAGCAATAGAGCCCCTCTCAGGGTGATCGCGCTAGCCGGGTGTAAGACCGTGGATCACCGTCACGACGTGCGTAGAGAGGGTGTAAGAACCAAGAAGACGCGTAAGCGGTAGAGAACAACGACAGCAGTCGGGCTAACGTCACAGCAGTGAAAGCAACACACACACGAGTGTGGAGCGGGACGCAGTACGCGGCACGAACCACGCGAGTGGGCGAAAACAGAAACGGTAAACACCGGTACGCTGCGTAGCAATACCTGTATGACAGTGACGAAAGAAATAAAGGAAACACACAAGGTAACACGCGGAATGCGGTAAAGGTGCTGTAGATGCCGCGAGGCGGATGATGGTTCCTACACAGTAGTGGCAACTCTCCGTGAGGAGGATACTACTCACCAAGGGTGAAACATCAGAGCCGAACACTCGGTTGGGTTGTTTACTTTCCCAGAGTTGGGTTGAGCTCAGCCTACTAAGTAGTGTAGGCGCCCACTGTCAGTGGTAACTAAATATCCAATATTAATATCTAGAATCCCCAACAATGGATGCAAACCTCCCACACGTGTGTGACTGACCAGCAATGCTGTGCACATCACAACTATTCTATATGCTGTACGAATCTACCCAAGAAATGGGTGTGCCACGCACGGCATTCATCATCACCTCCCCGGAGAGTATCCCCCTGTCTATGAATCGCAATAGCGAAACTTCATCCGCAATAGCGTTGCACTACATCTCCCCCTCCTGAGGCGCGACGACGACCCACGAGCGCGTGCATCTTACTCCTTCGGAGTGTATAAGTACCTCCCCGATGGCGGGTCCTTCTCCTTCTCCTGTCTCTTCGCCACGCGAACCAAGCGAATCACCAACTTCTACACGCTCTGCAGCGGTATCGCCTCCGATTCCTCGGCTTCCTCTTGCTCCTTCCGCTCCGAACACTTCGGCTTCCCTTCCTTGCGCTACAACAGCGATGAGTACTCCCAATCAGGGTAACAACCAACCGCCTGGCGGGCCTCCTCAACCCTTTTTCGGGGGCCTTGGGCATCCTCAACCGGCTCAGCCGTCGTCTTCCAACCCTTCTGTCGCGATGAATCCTGGCTTTCACACGGCGCCTCTTCCCCAAGTGGGTGTACAGCAAGCCCAATATCTCTTTCCCAACCATATGGGTAACGGTGTCGCGGCGGCGCCTGCGGCTGTGCCGATGTTTAACCCGAATGTCGGTACTTGGGCCTCGTATGACGAGTTAGAAGACGTGGACCCAAGGTCCAATCCCTCACCGTTCCTACGGGCTCCATGGCTTCATCCTCAAGGAGTAACTCGACGATCCCTCGTGGAGGCGTATGCAGATGGCAGCGGTACCTTACCCGGCGGGGTTCACGTCTGGATGACGGTAACATTTGACTGGCAATACCGGATCACCATGCCTACACAAGCGCTAGTCCACCATCGTGGTGAGTCTCACAATACCGCGCGTGCGGAAATGGTGCGAGTTGCTCACTTGCGAATGGCTCGTACCTATTCGGAGCATCCGATACCGACGGGATACCGGTTTGACATCTATCGAACCCTTGGCGAGGTACAGTATGGTGAGAACCTTGCCCGGCTTGCCGGTGTTATCGACCGTTACCAGAACGTGGGTATCCACCAGGATGTCCTGTGTTGGACACGTCCGCTGCTGCGTGCCGAGTTTCGATATCTTCCCCGCATTCCGCGGTCCAACTTCTTGCAGAATATGATCCGTCCAGAACGACGTGCTCGCTCCCGTTGGGGATATCTCATTCCCTACCAGAACACGGAATCACACCGGATTAGACCCCGCCACATGCGTGGGCGATACGTGCCACTCCCCTTCGTATGGGCGTCCTTTGAGGTATGCCGGGGGTGCTACGTCGAGCTACACCCGTGCATTTCCTACATTGGTAGTCGCTTGGCAACCGACCCGTTCACGGGGTGGTGGACCGTCGTCCTAACGGAATGGGCAGCCCGCACCGCGGTGTATATCCTCCATGAGGTCTATGACCAGTACCGACTGTGGCATATCTCTCCGCGCTTGCGGCAGGCCATTAGGAATCTTGACCTCACTATCCCGCTTGGCGGCAACGGAAACCTCTCCGAGTTGATGAGCCTCTTGCGAGTGATTGACACAGTGGACTGGGGTCAGGTGCCGCGCGCTCAGAGTAGGCGCGATGACGGAGACCTCCAGGTTGACCGGTCTCCCGGGCGCAGATCACCGCTTGCGGGCGACTTTGTCTTCTACGACCCGTGGTCACGGACACTGATCACTCCACCGGAGGCACATATCCTGCGTCATGCAGAGCGAGTCATCCCTCCTGGGCATCCAACCGGATTCATCATGACTGATGAGTTCTTTCACCCTGTTGGGGGCGACAACATCATGATTGATGACGCTCCTGACGAGGAGGATGTGTTCGGAGAAGACGACGCTTTGGCAGTGGAACCTGTGCCTATGGCTCCAGTTGCTGGCCCCTCTATGGGTGGTAACGCGGCAACGGCTCCGCCGGTTGTTCCTGCCCCAGCCCCGGCTTCCATTCCAACTCCAGCGGAGGGTCCTTCAGCGCCTGCGATGGCGGCGTCGGCTACGCCGAACGAAGTCGCGGACGCGGGAATATCTGAAGAAGCACGGGCTGCCGTGATCGCTCAGTTCCTCAGCTCAGCTGGCGCTTCTGACGCGGCGTCGGGCGACATCGCATCGATGCGAGACGCTCTAATAGCACAGCTTGGAAACGCTGGTTTTCAAGGACCGAGGGGATCGGGTGGCCCCTCCGCGTAGGAGTTCCTCTTCTGGTGTAGATCCCCAATAGCTTGGCGGTTGTAAGCCTGATTAGCGGGCTACAACATAGTTGTGACTTCCAGTAAAACTGTTTACTCCCCTTGAATGTCAAGGTTGTAGTCCTTTCCTAAGCGTATGATCTTCAATAGTCTTCTCCCTTCCGGGGTCTTCATATCTTCCTCATGATTGAGTGCACTATCCTCTTTCCTAGATTTCTCCTTCCTCTTCATAGAGTGGTTCATTCCTCATCATGAGTGCTTCAAATTCTCTTCTGAGCTTCAGTTCCTCTTCATAGAGTCTTCTTACTTCTTCTCCTCTTCCTGAGGGTATTACTTCTTCTTCACTTTCCTCTTCTGAGTGTCCTTTGCTCTTCATAGAGTCTTCTTAAACCTTCTCCTCTTCCTGAGGGCATTACTTCTTCTTCAACTCTCCTCTTCTAGAGTGTACCTTCACGAAATAGCTTCGGAACTGTACTCCACTGGAGGTCGTTACGCTTCCTCGAGTGAGGTTCGTGGTCGTGGACACGGCTACGCCGGACACGAGAGAACGTTCCGTCACAGACGGTGGGCGTCTACCCCACTAGGGCGCGGTGTATGTTAGCCAGAACGTCCGTGTTAGTAAGGCGGTGATACTGCACGATTTTGGATCGTGGCAGGTGCTCAACCGGTTCATCCGTGTCTGCTGATGGCGGGTAGCCATACCAGCGTACCTGGTACTGCCTATACCCCTTCGGGTGCCAACTGTGCCCCACTATGTGGTCGACCACGAAATCTTTCGAGTAAACTTCGCGTTCTTCACCACCTTTAGAAGGGTCGTCCACGCTTCGTAGCGGTACTGTAACGGGGATACCAGCTGCGTTGCTGTGTGTTTCTGACGCCTTCGGCGGTTCTGTCGTCCTCCGCTGAGTCTTCCTTACCGGATTCCGGGATTTCCCAAGCAGTTCCTCCGTTGCGACGGGCTCGTGAACGTCTCGATTACGAGTGGTTTCCCGTGTTGACGGTGGTCTCGAACGGGGAGGCGGATTACCTTCCACGGCACGTGCCGGTTCACGTGACTCCGGACGACGGTTCGTGGCTACGGCACTGCCGGTCGACAGTATAGGTCCACTGTGTGGTGCACAGCGTGTGCCGCGCGACGTGTGGCTCGCGCACACTCCTGCACTGGCAGCATGTATTTTCCCTAAGTCAGGGCGGTATTCCGTATCTCCAACGGTGCGTGCACTGTCATGACGGTTCAAAACGTCATGAAGAGCGCTCAACGACTTCCCCACGGATGGGTGCGGTGGTGTTTCCTCCGTACCCGTTCCGGGGTGCTCTAACTTCGCTTCTGCGAGCGTCTTCTCTCCTTCCTGACTAACAGGTCTTGCGATACCGGGATCTACCGTGACTTCCTTACTTCGCGCCTGCGTAGGCGGTGTGCGACGAACGTCAGCGACGGTTTGCGTCTTGCGCGCGTCCGGAATACTCCGTGTAGCAGTATCCAGCGGTGCTGTAGCTGTGCTCTTCCGAGAAATCGGGTGATCAGCTTCGACTTCTGGCGGTGCCGAGGAACTTTCGCGAGCGCGATCAGATTGTCCCTCCTGTGTCTCTTCGACAACAGGGGGTTGATCAGGCGGCGATTCCCCGTGCGGGTGAGCAATTACAGTATCCTGGACAGTCCGGGAGTCCGTAGATTGCGCGTGTCCCTTGCTGATAGGGCTGCGATCCGCTGTAGAGCGTTGCGCGCCGTTGGCAATATCAGCACGCTGTAGCGGGTTTGCCGGCCACTAACAGTGGTATCCTTAGCAATCACGTCCTCGACGGTGTCCTGAGACAGTTCAGTCTCCAATTCTTTTCTCCGTGAATCACGGGATGTCTGCGACGGTTGCGACACCGGTGATTCCTGTTCTTCCGCAACAACGCGTGAATTTCCCTCCCCCTCTTGAGGTGGAGCGATACGAGGAGCAGTCATCACGTCAGTTGACGGTGCGATAGACGCTGTGAAGCGCGACTTCACAAGCGGTGTAGAATCCGAAGATTCGGTTCGCGACGATAACATCGGTAACTCCGACAATCCCCTTGATGGGTGACGAAGTCCCACAAGTGGTGTAGCATTTGTAGACTGACGTGATCGGTTCTCCGCCTGTCCAGCATCCTGCTGAGTGTCCATAACAACTTCCGTATGACGGGTAGGTCCCTGTACAACTCGATCTCGAGAAAAACGCTCGTGAGCGCCACCAACTTCCAGTATAACTGTGTCCTTATTCACGCTAATAACGCGGTACGGACCATCAGCGATGGGAGAAAGCTTGTGTCGCCTCTCCTTTTCAGGAGTGTAATATTCTTTCCTTACAAAGGCGGTTTGTCCCGGTTCCAGCGGTGGTAGTGGTCTCCGAATACGGGCATCAAAGTTCCGCTTATAAGCGTGTTGTGCCTTAGCCATTGCCGACCTGGCAACAGGTACCATATACGAAAGCCACTGCTTCCAACGCAGGTAGTGATCAACCGTTGACGGGAACGTATCCAGCTTTGGCTGAGGTTCAACCGCAACTGGCGGGGGCGTTCGCGACAGCACAAGCTCAAAAGGAGATAAACCAGTAACTCTGTGAACTTGCGTATTGTACGCGTACGTCACGGTATCCGTGTAGAGATCCCAAGTCTTTGGATGTTCAACAGTATAAGCCCGCATTGCGGAGAGCAGTGTTCGATTAAATCGCTCGACTTGCCCATTACATTGGGGATGATACGTCGTCGTGAAGAGATTCTTCACGTCGAGTATCCGACAGACGTCCTGGAAGAAACGCGCAGTAAATTGCGGACCATTATCCGAAAGGAGATTAACCGGGGGACCGTAGACTAGGACCCAATGCTTAACGAAAGCTTCCGCAACAGTGCGTGATGTAATCTTCCTCAACGGAATTGTCCGGACTAACTTCGAGAATCTGTCCGTAATGACGAGTAGAAACCGATTACCTCGGGATGTCCTTAAAAACTCACCGAGTATATCGATGGCAACAAACTCAAGAGGCGCCCGTGCGGGGAACAGAGTTAGCTTCTTCGCATGGCGACGTAATTTAACTCGTTCACGAGCACAGTGCGTACACGCCTTGACGGTGGTATAGCAATCCAACGCTAACGCGGGCCAGTAGAAATCCCGACGTAGTGTCGTGTACAGCCTTCTAGCCCCAGGATGGGAAGCAACCTTAGAAAAGTGTGATAGATGAAGAACCCTTGACTGCAAGGAGTGAGGAACCACGATCTGTGGGGATGAACGAACCACTCTAACGAGGTAACCCTGAGTGTTAACCCCAAAAGGGATGTTCGCACCGCCATTAATTTGGGCGCGTATCCTTGTACAGAACGGGTCTCCCTGCTGTTCTCTGATCATCTCCTCAGGGGTGATTGGGACAAACGCACCGGGTTCCGGGTCTTCACCGTCTGCGACGAGTAATTCATCACAGATGTCGTCCGAAATCAGTTCGTAGTCTTCTTCACCCTCCTCAATGAGGAAACAGGGGATATCTTCATCATCGTCATCGACGCGTAGCGCTTCGCCTTCCGTTCCTAAACGTGAAAGACCATCCGCTTGTGCGTTGAGACTTCCCTTCTTGTAGGTGACTTCATAATCAAACTCGGCTAACCGAAGACGCCAGCGCATTAAACGCCCGGAAGGTTCCGTGATTGACATTAACCAACGTAACGCGGAATGATCCGTGTTAACGGTAAAATGCACACCCATAAAGCACATGGAATTGTTGTATCGTGTTGTGCAACGCAGGTGAGTAACTCGTATGTTTACAACAATCCATACGAAGCCTGCTTTCATTTAAATGGTCGCTTGGTGAGATACGCCACTCAGTGCGCGAAAACTGGAAGCTTCATAAGAGAAATCGAGCTTCGGGCGAAGAGGCCGTGGGCCAAAGCGTCAGCTGGGTTGTTGGAGCCGGCCGAGAGCGCGATTCTGGATTTCAGTCAGAGCTCTGGAACTGTTTTGGGTGTTATGCTATCAGGACGGCAGTGTGCGCGTATGGGACAGCGCGAGCAGGCAGGCTGTGGTTGGTACGAATTTGGTGGTGTGCATTGCATTGAACGCCGGCAGGACGCGAGTGGTGTCTGGATCAAGTGACGGAGCAGTGCACGTATAGGGACGCCGCGAGCGGAGAAGCAGTCGGCGCAGCGCTCAAGCACGAAAGCTAGGTGCCTCGCGGCGGCGTCGACGCGCACACGTCGCGAGTGGTGTCGCAGGAAGGCGGCACCACACTGCAGCGGGTGTGGGATATGAGCAGCTGCGCGTGCGTGATGACATCGGACGACCGCGCGTGGGATCATGTGCACTTCAACTTTGTCAACTTCGAATCTCATCAACTCTCATTCTCAAGCGTTAACCGCACCTCCTAACTGCTGCCATGTTACAGCTCTGCATCGTGGTCAATTTCAAGCGCGGCCACTTCTGCTGTTCATCATATTCGGCGCTCTTGCTCTGTTGCTCTCTCGCTCTCTCGCTCTCTCGTCGCACGCGTGCTCAAATTATGGAGACTTTTGCGCGCTGATAGCTTGCTTAATCTGCTGTCGTCGTGACTGTTCAGGACGACGCTCAGTCGCAGTCTCCGCAGCCAAAAAAGCCATGACGGAGATGAACGCCACGACAGCAACAGCGACAATAATGCGCACAAACACAGCACAGCAAAGCCGTGTTCAAGCACGCGAGCGTCGGGGAGTGTGTTGAATAGGCGGGATACGGCATTTATCTACGACAGAAGCGCGATCGGCCTCGCGGGTGTGTGTTCGAATGATGACATGGCGAAAAACGCCAAGCGTTTGACGGCAGCGGGAAGCGAGCGACTGCGCACGACGTCGGTGGTATGACTTTTGATATGCGGCTGGTGCGAATGAATGGCGTGCGCCGGCGGCGAGACTATCTATCAGGCCAACTGTGAAGCGTTTTAGGTGGTGCGAGCCACGTGGTCAACGCACACACGATGCGCGGCCGCTGGCGTCGGCGAGCGTGCATTCACGCGTGCGTGGCGAGAAGCATGACGTCAGAAACACTTGTTTAGCGATGATGCAGAATAAACACATGTGTTTGTGCTTGTTCGTCACACAGTGTGTCGTCAATAAAGTTAAACTTTAGCGGCAGCCACGGCTGCTGCCACCACAGCTGCCGCCGCCTTCTGTGTTGATCATGAAAGGGTTGACGCTTGACTCCGAGAGGAGTAGAGCGCTCGCCGTCGCCGGCTGTCCTTTATTTTTCACGCAGAGTGGAACGTGTGGACACTATGGCACGTTCCACTCTGTGGCCAGGAATACGTCACTCACACCGTCCCTCGCAAACATGCTCGTGGAGCGATGAATTGCGCATAAACTATTCTACACTATACAACGTAGGTGACTGCCGTTAAAAACCTTTGCCGCAGTAAAACCCAGTAGGAAAAAACCTGCGTGTCTAAGGAAAAGGTATAGCACCATACAAAGTTCCACTCGAAAGACATCTATGGTCACCAATACAAAAGATAAAGCAAAAACATAGAGGTTATATAGGTTAGTAATCGAACAAGTTTCGAGCGCTACACAAACAGACCGCAAAGAAGCCTCAGACTTTCTAGGGCATCATGCCTCAAAGACTTTGTCAGAATGTCGGCAGGTTGTACTTGAGTGGGAATCCCTACCACTCTCACGATCATATTCTTCACAAGCTCTTTAACATGGTGATACTTCAAACCAATATGCTTGTTCCTTTCCGACGTCTTAGCGTTCTTGGCGATGGACTGTGCCGTTGAACTGTCCGTAAAGATATTGATCGGGTACATACTAGGTTCTTCATTTGTAAGAACTTCATCATTGCAAAGTTCCCAAAAGAGCCTACGCATCCATGTCAAGGCCTTTCCGCCATGTGACAGTGCGATGTATTCTGCCTCGCCGGACGACATCGCAATGAGCGTTTGCTTCTTCGTCGTCCACATAACCGGCGCTTCATTCACCTTGATCAACAATCCTGTTGTCGATTTTCTGGTGTCACGACATCCAGCCCAGTCCGCATCGCAGTATGCTTCCATTGGTGCTGAGTTATTTGAAGGGAAGAATAGTCCAAGTCCCTTCGTACCTTTTAAGTATCTTAGTACTCTCTTTGCAAGTCCCATGTGCCTCATGCAGGGGTCATGTACTTGCCTTGCCAGCATTGAAGCTGCAAACATCGTATCCGGTCTAGAGGAGACGGCTAGGTACATCAAGTGTCCTACCATCTTACGCTAACGACTGTGAAGCGCCGATGAGAGCTGTTGCTCATCATCACCTCGACTGGTGAGATCGCAGGGGGAAGGCAACGGTGTCCGCGCAGGGTTGGAGTTCCACAGCCCATATTCTCTCAACATCTTATCGATGTATCTTGTTTGGCGGACCTTGATTCCATTCCTATCCCGTTCTAAGTCCATTCCAATAAAGGACTTTGCTTCACCAAGAAATTTCACCTGGAAGAGTTTCTGCATCTCGACCTTAAAGTCTTTGAGGAGGGAATACGAATTGGATAGCATAAGGATGTCATCAACAACAACGACGAGGTTCAGTACCCCACTCCTAGATTTGTACAAGTATAGGCGGCTATCTGTACTTGATTGATTGAAACCGTGACGTATCAGTTCGTCGTGAAGTAGGGAGCCCCAAATTTGTCCTACCTGTCGTGCCCCGTAGATTGATTTCTTAAGTAGGCAGACCTTGCCCGGGACGTAGGAGGATCCGGAGGAGTTCTGTGGTTGTTCCATTAAGAGAGGCTCCTCGAGGTCTCCGTATAAGTAGGCGTTACTGATGTCCATGGTTTCCATTATGAGGCCCTGAGCCACTGCCTTGGCGATGGCGAGGCGAATAGTCTCCAGCCGTGCCACTGGCGCATACAGATTGTCCGGGTCGAAGTCCAAGTAAGGGCGTTGCTTGTCGCCCCGGATTACGCAACGTGCTTTGGCGAGAACCTTAGGAGGATCAGAGCTTATGTGTTTGACGTTGAAGTTCCATAAGAATGGGAGTGGTTTCATTCCAGGCTTCCTGTCCACGAGCTCCCATGTGTTCCTGCTAACGAGTGCGTTGAACTCTCTGTCAATCGCTTCTGCCCATTCGGGGAGAAGTCTAGCTTCTTCGAATCTTATGTGTGCTTTGCCCGCCTCTCCGAGGTCTTGGGAACGCGATTGAGCGACCATGCAGTGAGCCAGGGATGCGTCCATCTGTTCTTCATCCTCTTCCTCCATCTCATTCTCGGCCTCGATCCGCCGAAGGGAGGAGAAGTCGATGAGTTCGCTTAATGAAGGTAGAGATTCCTTCGCCACCTTGAAATCCCTGTCTCGGCACTTGATTACTTTCCGGATCGAAGGAATATATATTCTTAATAAGGTGTGAGGGCTTTGCATGCCTACGAAGTGGCCAGGGAGGGCGCGAGGAAGTAACTTCTTGTTTGCGACTGTGTCCGATCTGTAGATGAATGCGTGTCCTGGTTGCCCAAACGTCAGGATATTCGTGAAGTCTGGCTTCTTTCCAAACCAGAGGGTGTACGGTATCTTCATATCTACGCGAGAGTTCGGCAGGCGGTTCCTCACATAGTTGGCGTGAGATATGGCTTCTTCCCAGAGTTGTAGGGGAAGCTGGGAAGCTTGCAGAAAGGTCCTTGCCATCTTCCACAAGTCCTGAATGATCTTTTCGGCTACGCCATTTGATTGATGCGCGTATGGTGGTGCGTATTCGAGAATCATACCGCTTTCCATTGCGTACGTGACGAAGTCGTCCGATATGTTCTCACCCGCCCCGTCAAAGCGAACGCGGTACACTCTGTTGGGAGAGAGTTCGTTCTCCGCGCGAGCCTTGTACCACCGGATCGATTGGAAGAACTTAGACTTTTTGTCTAGGAAGTAAACTGAGCAAGCTCTTGTGTTATCGTCGATAAGTACCTGGATGTACGTTGACCCCTGTAGTGATGGAGGGCTGATAGGGCCGATGATATTGGTATGCGTGAGTTCCAATGGGTTAGATACAACCGATGTGGAGTGTTGTAGTGGTGCACGTTTGCTTCCAGCGTGTATGCAAGGTGTGCAGTGTACGTTAGCGATTTCCGATGAGGAAAGTGGTGGAACTCCGTCGCATTGATCCACGCATGCCCTGAGCCTTTCTCTTCCAGGATGTCCTAGTTTCTCGTGCCAATCTTTGGCTGTGTTTCCTGGGGATAGCATGGCGCCTTGTGCTCGAGGGGGAGGTACCGGATTTGGTAGAGGGTATAGGCCGTCCCTGGGGAAATACCTGTACAATGTTTGCCCAGAGGATAGATCCTTGAGAGCGAATCCCATTAGTCCTTGCTCGTTTGATAAGTCGACGCGGACGTGTTGGGAGAGAACTGAGAGTGAAACCAGGTTAGAGTCGAAAGACGGAGTGTGTTTCGCGGGTAGTATAAGACCTTCTCCGATCGGTAGTTTGATTGTGCCATGGCCGATGATATCTGAAGATGTATCGCAGGTGCGCACGGTTTGGCGACGTGTTGTATTGTACTCCCAGAATGAGTTCCTGTCCTTGATGAAGACGTGAGTGGCGCCTGAGTCTAACCATGTGTGAACGATTTCGCTAGGAGAGGTACTTGCTTGCGCAATAGCGACAAAACCACGAGGCGTGCTGTTTTCGTGGTGGTTGTTGTTGCGGATGTTACCTTGTCGACGGTTACTATTTCCCTTGTTCGGGCCGTTGGTGGTATCCCAGTCCTTGCTAGGACTGTTTGTATTGTTGTGATTGTTTCGATTGCGACCTCGTCTTCTGTGGCGACCACCCCTTCGGCTGGGTGTGTTATTGTTCGTGCCTTTGCGGGACCAACATTCGGATCGTATGTGGCCGATTCGTCCACAGTTCCAGCATTCGATGCCTTTCGTGCTCTTTCGCTGGTGTTTGAAGGCAGTGTTCGACTTATGTGCCGCAGGGTAAGGATGTTTGCCGTCTTTCTTTGTGTCCGTCGCTTTAGCTGTGCTCGAGGATGAGCGATGGTTCCGGCGATCCATTTCAGAACGTACGAGTGCAACGACTTGGTCGTAGTCCATGTTGTTTGCGTCGGCCAGTAGCGTGATCGCCATCAAGGAGTCTGGAAGTGTCCGAAGTAGTGTAGCAGTTCGCTCACGGTCGGATAGAGGATCGCTGAGACGGGCGAGCTCTAAGAATGTGGTTTCCATTTGTAGGAGATGTTGTTGTATATCCTCGCCATCTTTGAAAAGTAAATGTGCTTAACTTCTGTCGTAGGTTCATTTTGGACTGGATGTTGTCCTTCTTGTAGGTAGACTCGAGTTTGGTCCATACCTCCAGAGCAGTGCAGTGGTCTCGTTCGAGGAGTTCGGACACAGCAATTATTGGTTGAGTTCCTAAATTCTGCACAATAGCAGATCGGGCCTTACGATCTGCGTCGTCCCATTGACTTTGGGATTCTTCTGTTCTTTGTTCAGGTCGAGGGTCGGTCAGGACGAACAAGACTTGACCCGAGTGCATGATGTCTCGTACATATATGCGCCAAGTGTAATAGTCGGCCGTGCCCTTCAGTCGCGGGATGCGCTTCGACCCGTGTTCTTTTTCCGCTTCCATCGCGGAGTTGTCTCGACGCGAGAGCAGATGGGCTGTTGTAGTTTGTAGTCTTCACCAGTCCCCTACTGGGCGAGGGTTTCTTCTTGTTCAGAGTCACTGGCGGGGGGTGCTAGCCCCGTACTCCTAAAGGTCAGACCTCTGGCTCCGGGTTAAACTTCTCCCGGTGAGACACGCTTTACTTCGGCCTCCCAAGTTCTGCGTGATTCAGAACGAGGTACTTTTTACGGCTACGAGACGTCCAGAGGAGGTTACTAACAAAGAGATATGTTTTCACCAGTATACCCTCTCTAGCCTCTTGCGTCGTACGAGCGGGGCGATCTTCTCCGTTATGCTTCGATGGCACGGACAACTCGGGCTGAACGACGAGACACCCCGTCACCGTCGGGAGACAGAGCACTCCCCAGCAGAGCCAGTTATACGGAGTGGTATCAGATCCAACGGTTTGGTACAAGTCCCCTGTCGAATTCCCTGCCGGTGTTCAGCTTGCGGGTAGTCCTTGCCAACCAAAGTGCCAGCTTCCTGAATCAGGGAGGCAACGAAGGCTCTTAATCAACAGGCGCAGCTTCCCGCCCGTCGAATACACGTCACCGCACAGCTTCCTGCGGGACAGCGAGACTGATAATCTCAACCTGTCTTGTAGGACCAGGGAGTCAATCCAATTATGTAGAAGAGATGCGCGCGCCCACGGTAGGTGGTCCCCAGTACGGTGCGAATAAAGTGCGCCGGCTAGACGAGGCCCGAGTTTGTAGTGTCAGGGTGTGGCGATAATACGCGGTGACCAAGGGCGGGGAGGGGGGGGGGTGTGGGGCGGCGGTAGGAGCAGTGACCAAGATGGGTGACCAGGTGCGGTGCAGGCGCGGCAGAGATGTGTGGGGGGGGTAAGGAGCGATTTGAAAGCCACGCCAGAGAAGTGCGGGAGTAACGACCCGGGTAAGTGGGCACTTTGGAGAGGTGCGCGCGTAAGGCAAGGTGACCGGGCACGACGGAGGGATGCGGGTGTGAGGCGCGGGTGACCAAGCACGACGGAGAGGTGCGGGTGTGAGGTGCGGGTGGCCAAGCACGACAGAAAGCTGCGGGTGTGCGATGCACGGGTACCCTGGGCGACGGAGAGTCGCGAGGGTAGGGCGTGGGTAACCAGGCACTACGGAATAACCTGGACAATACGGCGAGGACGTGCGGCGGTAGAGGTGGTGACAAGGCGCGATTCGAAAGCCGGTCCGGATGGTGCGGGAGCAAGGCGCGTTGAGTAAGCTCGGAGGTGAGATGGAGGAGCGACGTTTTGCGATGGGAGGTGACGGTTACACGCCGCAAGGCGAAGGCACCAGGAAGTGTGCGCGAGGACGAGTGTGGCGGCGCACGGGGGGTCGTTAGACGATGTGACGAGGGTGCGAAGTGGTCGCGGGAGGGGGGGGGAAAGAAGGAGGTTGAGCGCCCTCGGTGCGTTCAGAGGAATCGGGAAGCGATGGCTACCATGAAAGGGTTGACGCTTGACCCCGAGAGGAGTAGAGCGCTCGCCGTCGCCGGCTGTCCTTTATTTTGCACGCAGAGTAAAACGTGTGGACACTATGGCACGTTCCACTCTGTGGCCAGGAATACGTCACTCACAGATCAAACGCGGCAAGGCGTGAGATGCTCAGCAGCTGAACGCACGCACACACGCATACAGCAGCAGAGCAGCTGTGCGCCATGCTGCGCCACACTGCAAGCCGCTGTATTACAAAATATTTTTTTAATGCACAGCACAACAGAAAGCTGCACGTTTGGCGTTTTTCAACGCGACGCGTTGGCTTAAGATGAACCTGATTTCTCTGTCTCTCTCTCTTTCTCTGTTTATGAGTGCACTAGCTCAATTACGGCTTGGTGCAGAACGTTTCTGCTCAAAGATACGCTCTCTATAACAGACGCTGAAACTGGCAGCCTCTGACATTCGTACCTTGGTCGTTTCGTCGCTTCGCACATATTGCATCGTATTTTGCGAAGCTTTCACCACAGTACAAATGCACTGAGGCAGCGCTGCAAAGAAAAGGTTCATCGGCACTGCGGGAGTGAGAACGAAACTATCAAAAACGTCATTATCGCGTGCTCGAGACATAGATATCTCGTATATATATAATGTTCACGACTCGTGTGAGTGACGAGCCGTCCCAAGACAAGTGAAGCCCGAGCTCTCTCATGACTTTGAAGGTGTCCACCGTGTAGTGGTGAATGAACTAAGAGAATTGCTCATGTTCACCAGTAGAGATTAGCCATGTTCGCAGCTTTTTCGAGTTTTTGAGTGTAAAAGCTCGTAAACCTTCATTCGTTTTGCCTTAAGCATCTTTCCTTCCATGCAACTTGCCAATAAAGACATCTAACTCGAACACACACAGTTCCTGCTCCCAAATAAGAGCAGTAGCGTAGAGCATATCAATACTGCTCGTGACTTCCTCCAGTTTTTCATTCATTGTTAATGGGTTTCCATTTCCGGATCTTTCTTTTTCAGTGCAGCTCTGAATAACTTGAAGCACTTCCTCCATTACTTTTCTTGCTCCCAATAAGAATCATTTTACGATCAGAAGTTCGTCAAGAAGAACGACTTGATCTGCAACTGGCTTTAGGACGGAGTTATTGGCGCATGATTTTTCTTCTGTTGCACCATAAAATTCTTGACTTTATGTTCTATGTTTGGGCTTCATTGCTTCAACGCAGCCGACCACTTCCAAGATCTGATACGCAGAAGAGGCCTTCGGTGCTTCCCGCTTCTCGACGTTGGTTGTTTCTTTCCAGACATCATTGTCCTTCTTTTCTTGTGATTGAGACGCTAATAGGAGTGCCATGTTTCTGGTTAGTGGCATATTGTCTTCTTCTAAATGCTTGTTAAGAGAGGATATATAATGAAAACAACACTGACTACTCGAAACTTATGTACTTACTAAGGTGCGTATTGGAGAACATTCATCCCGACTAAAGTACGTTCTGCGACCTAAACAGCTTGATCTGAGTAATTTGATTTTAAGCTTGAAGTCTAGGCTTCAAGCTGTCAGAAGTGCTTCTATACCGTTATTTCTTTAGAGCTATCTAACAGCTCCGCCCAGAAACACTTTTTGCCCTAGTGCGGAGTTTGGCGTAGCTTGAAGCTATTATAGAAAGTCCAGCTGGTGACGTTTCACATAAAAAAACGGTCACAGCAGGCGCGGCCACGCCCCTCAGATATGGCAGCAAAGAGTCTGTACCGTTTGTTTTATAGGAGTCACCAGTATTCACGAGTCTGACAGTGGCATTGATCAAGTAGTGGTTGCGTCGGAAGAATATTCGTTTGCATTGTCGTCCGGCCAATTTTTATCTTCGCATGGTACCCGATAGTTTCTTTTCCGTTGTTTGTTTCCGACGTTATCAGCATCACGATTTATTTGACCTGCACTCAATTCACCAGCGTTTTATTCCAATCGGCCACACATTTGTCGTAGTAGAACCCGCGCGCTTGTTCAAGCCCCCTGTCTAGAGCAACGTCATTCAAGGGCGAAAGTCGTCGTGCATGTGAGGAGACATCATTACTTCAGAGGCTATTGGAACCCTGAGCGTCGTCGACTGCGAATGACCAACGAGCAACGGACCTTACCCAGTGTATATAACATAGCTGTTCTAGCACCTGGGGATGCTACCCCAGGGCCGTATTTGTGACTGACTGACTGCTTCGATTTTCTTGTGACTTATGACTGACCGACTACAAAGTGGATATGGAAGTCAAGTTATAGTCACATTTGACATGCATATGTACGGGGGAGTCCACGTCGTACAATATACACGTACAACAAAGCCTTCATTTACTACCTGTACAGTTGTACACGTGGTACGCTGTACACGCACCACAAAGCCCTCCTTTGCTTGATCTAAATTATTCATTCTGGCCTCTTCGTGCTCAACTGATGATCACGTCCGGTGCATACGATCCCCAAAAGCTATCGTTATAACACCCTTGACAGAGGTGACTAATTTGACTGACTACGGGTAAAATGAGCGTGACTTGTGACTAAGCAGGGGTGACTAGTTTCTAGTCACAAATACGCCCCTGACTGCAACGGCGTTTTTTTTCCGCCAGGATATCGGTGCGCTTCCGTAGAATGCGCTCCCAGATTGGACCATCAGAATCTCGCGGGGATTGTGCGCAGAAGCAATGAAGCAGCGCCGTCAAGAGGGAGATCAAGAGAAGTGTGGTGGTACTAGAATACATTGTGTGTCCGACAAGGAGCTACTCGTACAATAGTTTTCAGCCTTACTCGTTGAAGGTAGCGGTCTACCTTTGCGAATAAGTTGCGATGAGAAGCGGTTAAGTTGCGTGCGAAAGAATCCGAAAGAGCTTCCCTTGCTGCCGTATCTACATAGAGAATATGTACGAGAAAGGCTCTAGATGGGCATGGAGCAATTACAGACCGAAAGTGGCTCATCTTTGTGACACGAAGCTCTGGGAAACAATTTCAGCCGTCGATATACAGCTCTGATGACACGATATGTTACTTTGTTCGCGCAACGTTATCCGTGAGTGGGCTACTTGGCCGCATGCAATCAGTTCTATGTGCACCTGGAGGATGACAACGGTTGTTCGGACTGGCCAATTCTTGTTGAGTCCTGCTGCAGCTTTTGAATTTCTCACGGTCGTTGCCTCGTTGACGCGATGCTGTGGCTCTTGATCGATGTACCAAGGGTAGTCAGATCGATATGGGGCCATTGAATGATGTGCTGGCTGCACAGCGATGAGCACAGTTCTTTCTTACCTTGATCAATTGACTCGTCCGCACAACTACTCGGCTTGGAATAGGAGTGGTATGTAGAACGTGAAGTTGTTCATTTTGAACGCAGCTGCGTGAAAGGTACCAAAGGTACCTCCACGTACGCGAGCATTGATCATCAAACGACGGAGGATGCGCCAAAATCGAGCACAGTTCATGCAACGAAAACACAGCGAGCAGCACTGTTATGCCAGCGCGGCAGCCAGCTGAACAACGTTGGATCAACGCGAAGCGGCGGTGGCACGCGCAACTTTTGTCTGGCACGGCAATTGGAGCGCGTACAATGCTGAGCCCCATGATAGTAAACACTGCGCCAAAAAGTAGTCTGCAACACGTAATCCGGCACAAGCACCGCGACGCCAGAGCCAAACGCAGCGCCACCAATAGCACCCAACAACAGCGGCTGAGCGACGGCAGCACCAACCAATCCCATACGAGCGTACCACAAGGCGGCGCACGCAGTAGGAAGCACCATTAGCAAATGAAGTGGCCAAAACTTGTTTGAAAGATTACTCTGGCGATAACAACGCTATGACCGGCGTGAACTGACAGCCGCCCGATATACCAAGCAAGCCCGACGTAAAATCAATCACAGACGCCACACCCGCTAACAAACATCGCTCGTTCACGCTGCGAAACGGCAGCCGTACCACACGCGCGACGACGCTGCAAGCACGCGTCCTTAGCGCCATGACAGACGCCAGCACACCAACATAAACGCGTCCGGCATGCTGGCGCTGTGTGTGCGCAGTAGCCTGGAGGCATCGAGTGGCGGCGGAGAACATGTTGGTGTCGGTGAACGGCGGGAGGTGAAGGCGTCGAACAAGCAGCGCTTGTGCGACCACCACCGTTGCTGTGCACTCCACAGTGTGGAGGCGCCATGTCTGCACAAATAGCCGTGCCTCAACACGCACGTGTTGCCCGTTTACCATACTGCCGTCTTGTTCCGCTTCTCGGCGCGGCGCGCGCGGCCGCGCCGCCACACTGCAGCAAGCATGCTCCGTCACACTGCGCGCATGCACGTCGCGCCTCCATCGCGCCCGCAACAAAACAAGTGTGTGCGTTAACATGAAACAATTTGGCCACATGCTCTCGCCAACAACTTTGACCATCCATTCATTCAACGCAGCTTTGAATGCCAACATGAGAAACACAAGCTTGAGCACCAACTTGAGCACCATCTTCACCATCGCCTTCGTATGTTCGTTGTTACTTGTCACCACGGCAGTGCCGGCCACCTTGTCACAAGTGGTAAGAATGGACCAGTCGCCCCGAACCTGACCCGGTGCTCATAGTGGTGCAAGACACCTCCGTCCCCGAAGAAACGCCGCCAGTGATACTAGAACAAGATCCCATGCCATCCGAGCAGCCACACAAGTACAACCCATGTCAAATTCCACCGCTCCAGTGCCGAGACGCTAGTGTTCGATATGGCGGACGCTATCCATACAAGTCTCATCGCTACGGAATGTTGGGCTCTGTTTGGGGCTACGACCTTCCAGGGCAACAAGCTGGCTATTATACGCGCAAGAACCCAACAGAACGTTTGAGGTGAGCTTGGTGGGCGATGCTCAACCGGATACTGTGCAAAGCGCTGAGTTTGACGTCATGGTGCAGTTGGGCGGTCGCGAATTCGCCGCGCACGATCGTACACGTTCCACGACATTAATATCTGATTTGGCGCACTTTTGTGCACAGTGCAGCTCGCCGCCGTCTTCCTCGCCGACCATGAAGCGCGTCGCACTACCGTTGGTACCAAAAGCTACCGACGGTAACCGTCGTACCTTGTCATGCCCGTCCGTCATTTGTCCAGCGCCTTCGCGCCGCCCTCAGCGCTTCGTCTGTTTCCGCACCGTCCCGTGCTTCCAACCACTTCTCGCGTCAATCCACCACGCTGTACTCTCTCCTCACCGCCGGCCTTCTCCTTCACGCCGCCCCAGCCGCCATACGTTCGGAGAAACAGGGCGATGGCGAACGAAAAAATCACGAGCGGCAGCGGCGGCGGAGACGGCGACCGACGTGCACGGCTCTTGCGCTTAGAGCGCGCTCGAGCCGTCAGGTGGCACCAGCGCGCCCTGGAACGTGACGACGCGCAGCGAGGCAAAAGCGCGCATCGACCCGAGAAAGGACTCGGGTCGATGCACCTGGCGGAGAGCGCCACCCAGCAAAGCAACGCCCCATATCGATACGGCGCGCAACCTAATTTTGAGAAGTTCAACACCACGTCACGTCACACAGCTGTGCACTTTGATCCGTGCCCGCTGCATGTGAGGCCGCGCATCGGCCGCCCTGCGTCGCGTGTGCCGCTCGCCGTCACCACCCACACCATGCGCCTCTCCCAACGCTCCCACCTCTGTAGTACACACTCCGTGCCATCTGCACATCTCCGTCCTCGCTCTGCGTCTCCGTCGGCCCAGCCATGCGGGGAAGCACAGGCAGCGCGCCGCTCAAGGTGCTGGATGACCAAGCCCTCGCTGCAGGCCGAAAGCGATGGCGTTTCGCCTCGTTGAACACCCGCTTGGAGACAAGACAACCTCCGCCCGACCGACTGCTCTGCCGTCCATTGACTTTTCCTCCAACATACAGGCAGAGAAACAACTCCATTCTTCACAGTCCCATTTTGCCACAATTCTTGCTGCAGAGTTTGAATCCAATATCACCGCTTCGTTTAAACACGTTTACAAGCAAGTCGAGCCGCTTTCTATTTAAGCTTGTCTTCACGATCTTCAACAAGCTACGAGTCACCAAGCGGACGCCACCGTGTCCATTGCCAAATGCCTCACTGCCGTTTTTGTTGATATCGGCGCCCAGTACCTTCACCCCCTATTTCCTCGCATAGTCTCGGCCTTTGTGACTGTCTTCGATAACACCGTCTTTTCTTCCGACCAAAACACCCACCAGTCTAAACCCACCTCGTCTCCTTCTATTCTATGGGACCCGTCCAACTCACTTATACCTCTGTTTGCGGCGCTTGCCGAACTTACCCGACTCTCGATCCAAAACCGCATCGCCTATCCGCAGCAAATCGTACAAAGCTTATTGCCGCTTTTGTCACATCCGCACAACCGAATTCGCGAGATGACTGCAGAATCCTGTCTTGGCTATCTCATCCGCAAGACTAGAGATCATCAACACCTAGCACGCCTTACCAATAGTGTGGTTGCTGCTGCCAAATCGTCACATCTTGACGCTCAGCAGCAAAAATGCGCTGCAAATGGTCTGGGAATCCCTCTTTTCGAAGTAATTAGACTTCCTTCTGGTCGTTTGCATTCGCGAGCTACCGTTATTGTCACGGCCGCCTTTCAAGCGCGTCTGAACCACTCCGAACCTGTCAGAGATGCCATAATGCTTGATCCCTGCGTTGGCGTCTTTTCTACCTGCTTTGCCACTCTCTGTCGTTATGTGGCCAATGAGAAAGATACGAGGGCTATCACTGCGGTATTCGTCACTTCTGGAGAGACACTTATTTCAGAAAACCTGTGTACTGAGGCAATAAGAGTTATATGCCTGCTTCGAAATTGGGTTCATTACGGAGGTAAAAAAGTTTCAGAGTTGCTGGGTTTTCCGTTTCTGCAGCGTATATTGAACTTCTTGTCAAAGAGCGCAAGAAAATGGCTTCACGATAGTCGAGTCGTCTTCGAGTCCTTGGCTGCCATGTGCGACGTGAGCAGGCATGCACCTTCCGCATTTCGGCAGAAGGTTGTTCGAAGTTCTATATCTCCTTTGCTAGCGAAGATTGCGGAGAGCGGTGCACCACAGTCTGCAAGGGCTGCTTTGTATGTGCTACTTGATGTATATAGGGACGAATGGGACTTCCCCGACTTGATGGCTCTGGAGCACGGAGTAGCGAACTTGTGTGATAGAATTGCTGTGGGAATGGGAATTGAGACATCTGAACCGGTGGACCAACCGCATCCAATGGTATACAATCAACTCGCACTGAAGCGCGCCCCGTTCGCGCTCATCGCCACGCATGACACCGAGTGGCTGTGGCCGCGCAGCGGTTTGCAGACGGCACGCGCACTGCGCACATCCCACACTCGAACCGTCCGGTCGTGGCCGCCGGACACGAGCCGCCGCCCGTCCGCGCTGAACGAAACACGCCCAAGCCCGGCGGCGCGGCGCGTGTGACGGATGAGCCGATCGGCGCTGTGTCTAAGGTGCGCTACGGGCTGGATTCACTCTGCCTGCGATCGCGAAACCGTGTCGCGAGCATGTTATCAGCGCGCAATTGGTGTGCGCGCCGAACACGTCGCGCGCAAGTAAGCTTCGCCGTCGTCGTCGGCGCCGTCGGCGCCGTCGTCGTCGGCGCCGTCGTCGCCGTTGTCGCCGTTGTCGCTGTTGTCGCCGTCGTCGCCGTCATCGCTGCCGTCGCTGCGAGCGTTGCCTCTTCCACCGCCGCTTCCTGCCGCCGCGGCACCATTGACGTATCCCTGCTGCGTCAACCTACCGATGGCGGCATGCCCATCATTTGGCCACGTCACAAGCGCATCAGCCGCTACAGCGAATCGCCCTCGGGTTGCCGGGCCTACGGCACCTCGGCCTTCCGCATCCTGCGCTTGTCCACGGCGTTCATGAAGTTGTCTCAGAGTGGCATTCTCTGCTTTCAAATGACGATTTTCGCGCTCAACCTGTCGTATGGTGGCACATTGAGCCTTGCAAGAAAAACGCAACAGTCAGCACAATAGTCGAAGTGCTTTTTGACGCAGGATTCAGATCGTTCGAGATACCGAACGTACCCAAAACTCATACAGAAGACATCGCCTGTCTTCGAGGTAAAAATCGCACTCTTCACGCACATCTCGTACGAGTTGTACTAGTTGCGAGCATCTTTGACAGCCTGCACCAACGGTTTCCAGAGATGGCTGGTAAATATCACGCTGTCGAAGCGCAAGTTGTAAGAGGCGGTCTAATCGTGGGCATCTTGGGCAACCTGGAGCAGGGGACGCGATTGCTGCTTGATGGTTAGTTTGGTTCGGAGGCTGCATAGTGCAGTGGGCAGGGAGAGGGACAAATGCAGAGCTGACGTTGATGCAGCGACATGGACAGAACGCCTAAATAGCGGCACTGACATGGGCTTTTCGCCAAAGCGAAACGGAAATAAGAGCTGGTTGATGAAACGCAACGAGCGCTTCACCGCTGCAACGGGGTTCGTTTTCGTATGGGTGGCGAAAGAACTGATGAAGACGGAGAGAGCGGATGCGCTGCGAACGCAAGCGAGTGGGCGAGCTAGAAACGAGCGTTTGAGCGGCGATTGCGAGCGATTGGGAGAGCGCGCCACATCTCCATCATCGGCATGGGCCGCGTAGGCGCCGCCATCGCCGACGCCGTCTCTCGCCGCGCGCTCGCAACGCGTCTGACGCTCATCGACATGATCGCCGAGCGCGCCGCCTCCGAAGCACTGGATCTCTCCGACGCCGTGGCCGTGCTCGACCACTCTCTGCACATCAGCGCCGCTGTCCACGCTGTAACCGTCGGCGCACGCGCGCTGGCGACGGCGCATGAGGCACGCGCCGAGCACGCGCCGAGCACGCGCCGAGCACGCGCTCGGGCGTTGACGTGCAGCGCTGTCAGAAGTGCCATAGCTTACTTTTTGCATAAATTTAAAATTCGACAAACTACGAACGTGTACACGTATCTCGAATCCTCCTTTTACCTCGTATGAGCTAAGTCTCCAAACCTCTCGCTCCCCATCGCCGTTCGAGGACTGGTAGCGAGCTGGATAGTCAAACATTAGATGTTTTGTCGAACAAGTTCGTCAGATTGCGGACAACGCAGATCTCTCAAATGAATCTGTACGTAATTCAAGCTCTAAATATTTATATTGCACCGCAATCGTCTCGTCACCCCATACAAACGATGTCCTCTAATGTCGTGTCAGACAATCCATACTCTCGGCTTATGGCACTCAAGCGCATGGGAATTGTGTCCAACTGCGAGACAATCCGCGACAAGGCAGTGATCGTTGTTGGAGTAGGCGGCGTGGGACCGGTCGCTGCAGAAATGCTTACAAGATGCGGTATAGGGAACCTGATTCTTTTTGATTACGACAAGGTCGAACTCGCCAATATGAATAGACTCTTCTTCAGACTAGAACAATCTGGCTTGAACAAAGTAGATGCGGCTCGCGATACCCTCCTTGCAATTCAATCCCGATGTTGAAATTGAGGTCTATAACTACGATATCACTTCTCTCCAAAACTTTGATCGCTTCATGAAACGCATTTCCAACGGTGGGAAGGACGAGAATTCTGTTGACCTTCTTCTTTCATGTGTTGATAACTTTGCAGCACGCAATGCTATCAATGCGGCCTGTAACGAACTCCAACAGACTTGGATGGGAAGTGGTGTCAGCGAAGATGAAGTCTCTGGTCACATACAGCTCATCCAACCAGGAAAGTTAGATTGCTTTAGCTGTGCACCTCCCCTGGTCATTGCGTCAGGTATCGATGAGCGGACTTTAGAGCGCGAGGGTGTCTGCGCCGCGTCATTACCAACCACGATGGGCATGGTTGCGGGTATGCTGGTTCGAAGTTGCCTCAAGTACCTCCTTGGCTTTGGGAGTGTTTTGATCTATCTGGGCTACTCGGCAATGAAGGACTATTTTCCGACCATGATATTAAGGCCGAACCCAGCTTGCAGCGACTCATGGTGTGTTCGGAGACAACAGGAAATGAAGGAGCTGAAAAAGAAAGAAGAAATGGAAAAGGCAGTTGTCGAACCGGATGCGAGTGAAGAGCAAGAGTTGCATCCTGATAACCATTGGGGTATCACTTTGGTAGATGATGACAGCAGCAAAGAAAAAGCAGCAGATACTAACGTTCATTACGACGGGACTAAACTAACAGAAGGGTTGCGATTTCAATACGACACAAGCACAGGCAATGAAAACATAGCGGAAGAAGACAAGGTTAAAGATAGTGGCGCTGATCTGAATGATTTAATGGCGCAGTTGAAAGGCTGGTTCCCTTTAGACAAGGTTTGCAAGCAGAAACGGACTGAGCCCCGATGACTAAGCTGAATGTTCCAGCCGGACATCGTTTGCACTGATTTGACCCAAGCTGATCAGAGAATGTATTGGCGTTGCACTTCGTACACTTCGTAGCTCCAGCATAGCTGAAAGTTCCTTTCGGGCAAGACTTGCACGTAAACGTTGAGATGGCTCCAACCTTAGTACTGAACGTACCTGCCGGGCAGTTCTTACAGAATCTGCTTCCAGTCTGATCTGAATACTTCCCAGGGAACCATCTCGTGCATTTGACAGCACCATTTGCTCTAAACGGTACCTTGCTGAACGCTCCTTTGCCACATTGCTTGCATGTAAGCGGAGATTGTGCGCCAACTGCGGCACTAAACGTAGCGCTCGGACACCCTATACAATTAGAAGCCCCAAGTCGCGAGCCATAAGTACCCTGTGGGCAGCGGTTGCATTTCGCAGAGCGTGGTCCGCTGAATGTTCCCAATGGACAAGGCTTGCATGCCGCAGGTGCTTGCGCCCCAACAAGACTGCCTTTCGTGCTCGCCGGACTTGCACGACATGCAGATGATCCAGGTTGATCCGAGTAAGTTCCCGGGTGACACTTATCGCACCTTGTCGAACCACGGCTACTGGCGGTCCCCTTTGGTTAACAGAGAGCGTTAGTGTTTGCGTGTGTGTGTATCTGTGTGTGCGTGAACAAACAAAACTGGGGTGTAGATAAAGAAGGAACGCGTTTGGTGTTATGACTTGTTCTGGTAGCGTTTTATTCAATCTCAAGCAAAGTGAGCCAACAATACGCGTACATTTCATTGCACACGTCCTCAACCAATCAACGCCACCAAAAGAAGGTTGTGAACTTTGATCGCCAGGGTTACTTCAAAGTCCGTCAGTTATTTTTCTCCCGCCGAACAACAACGTATATGCGTCTTCGAGACTCCGCCTCAACGCCTCACGGCAATTTCAAGTCATTCGTGTCACATGCGGGAGCCGAAATATCCGTTCTGGACTGCAGACTCGTCGCCTACCCCACCTTTAAGTCCAGATCGTTCACAATCAAGTTCGTCACTCGTGAAGTACCTCAAGTATCGTGCATATCAAAGGAGGACGCCAATAGGTGGAAGAAAGCGTTTCAAACTGCTTCAAAATAGTCCAAGAAAGACGAATATGAAGTTCACTCTTTTGAAGAGCGGAGTCAATCCACCGATATTGATTCTCTCAGCGAAGAGGATCATTTATCCTCTTCTATGGCTTTTCACTCAACGGAATTATTTCAAAGACCTCAGATTCTATCTACTGCGGAGGCTTCTATAAAGTACCCACGTAATTATGGATTCGTCATGAGAAATGAAGAGTATGAGTAAGAGTTTTATAAGGATATTGTCACTATTGCAAGCACTCAGTAGGACCGATTATCATGTTTCGAAGCCGGCATCTTTACGAAGTCGGACTAGATCTCGCTTGTTCGGAATTGGACCCGATTTGAATAACCATCATGGCTTTGAACCTGTATAGGCTAACGTACAGGTCCATGCCATTCAAGAACTTCGACATTTGGAAGAGCACTGGTCGGGTACCAGACCTATTTGTTTCAGCTCACCTCTAAATAGTTCAAGACTGGTAGCTTGTATTCGACGAACTGCAGCGGATGGTTTTGGAAACTTCATGCGTTGGTATGAAATGGAAATACAACACTACCCTTGGGTACCACTATAATACCATAACACTGTGATCCTGCCCAAGGATGGAAACCAAACTGACGCTAACGAAGGCTACCCCTGTAAAGCTTATCATCCTTTCCAGCCGTAAGTCTTAACCATATGTAACCTTCTAGCTCCGTTCCATGCGTTTAAAGGACCCATGCTACCGATATTTAAAGATTGATTGTCGCAAAAACACCCGTCTACAAGCCGCCATTGAAGAAGCCAATGGTGACCGCAATAACGACGAAGAAAGCTAGACGAAGGAGCCAACGTGCAATAGCTGAGATTGGGACCCCCCAAAAGTCCCATGCAGAGTTGACGTGGATGCATGACATTTTCGTCTCGCCCAATAAGGCAGGGTGTTCCAAAAGAAACTGGAAACCGCCCTTCTTGTCTGTTAACCTACAAATGATAAGCTTTTGATAGGAAGGTTATCCCTATACCTTTGTATCAAGCACATACTGGAGCTATGGATAGGTTGACCGTCTCGTCGAAGCACAAGATGTTGTGCAGGTACAACTTTGCCATGTCCGTCATACGAGAACATGACAATGTTCTTCTCTGAGGAAGGGGCGATGACGACAGCGAACGCCTCCGGCACACTGTTACAATAGCGCAACAACGGAGGCTCCAACTTCGGCAACAAACGCCCTTCTTTCTGAGAGAGACACAAATGAACGAATCCAAAATAGTGCAGTTTCTTCACTTCTAGCAGCTGCGACACATCTGTTTCGTAGCGAACGGAATAGTGAGAGGTGGCAAAGGTCTGAGACAGAATAATCAAAGCGGCGACATGTGGCTGTGGCTTCAATCGGCCACCCAATAAAGCCAGCATACAATGAGCGGGTAGTATGCACGGCGGCAATACGTTCGAAAAGCTCAAGCAGAGAGACAGAAAGCTCGACGCATGCGGGACTGCGATGCGGTACAGGTTGTCTGTATCATGGAGAGCCGGGTACGCTCACTGCGACACGATGCCCACTATTGAAACACGAAACAAATGTTGCCACGAACGCACCGGACGCACCCGTTGTCACTGCGGTGGCGCCGGGGACGTGGTGATGAATTCGTGATTGCGGCACTTATCGTATGATTAAGTGTCATAGTTTGCAAAGGTGCAACTCTTCGACCTCTTCCTGCTCTGAGACGAACGTCCGCACCATTTCCTGTCTTCGTTCGTCAAAAACCTGCACATAGCACTCCAAAATGTCTTCGTTATGCAAACAGTGGTCTCCATGACTTCTTAATATCATCAGCACTCGTCGAACGTGACGAAGAAATGTGCTTGATTGATGCATCCTGAACGAGATGCACGATTGCTCTTCACTCTCAGGCGATATGCATGTTAAGCGGGCAGTAGCGCTGCGCGGCAAAAAGTTGAGAAACAACACCAAGGGATATGCGCGTGGCGTAACGCGATGAATAATAATCGCACACCCAAACGTCGCTAGAATGAAATAACGCGTCTCGCATATAGTTCAGCGCGCAATGGAAGTGCGGCGAGTCTGCTTGTAATCCACGGACGCCCAAACCGCCGCTTATCTCACAAACACGGTAGCGGTCTCGACGGAGAAGACCATAACGATGCGAAACATCCGCGAACGTTATCTCGAGCAACGCTACCATGCGTTGCGACGTTGTGTGCGTTTTCATCTTCCGCCGCACGCCCCACGATGCACAGGCGGCTTTCGGCGCACGTGTTGCAACCTTCTGGACCCCCTACTGTCGACCATGTGTTGATCACAAGCGTGCTGCCAAGACGTCTCGATAGTTGGAAGCAAGCCCTTCACGTCACAAGTTGTGAGCACGCTCGCTGCGCCCTGCACGGCGCAGCGAGCGTGCTCACACGCCAACCGCGGATACCACGTGCGTGTCGAGCGTTCGAAACGAACCCCGTTACGCTATAAGGAGTTCGCTTGCCGCCCTTGCGATGGTTTCACTACCCATTGACAACAAATAACGAGGGTATTACCTTGCATGCGGTATCAATTATCGTCGTACGTTGAGCAAGTTGGGTTCTTATAAGAGTGCGCTTCATTTGGACATGCTTGCCATACAACAAGGTAATGTTACTGATGTACTGATGGTCCCTTGAATGCTATGCAGAGATTGAGACGAAACATCGTTGTCCATTCGCTTCTTCGCGCCGTACGACTGTGTCAGAGCCGTGGCGTCTCGAGATTGTACCGCCATCGAAATTGGTTTCAATCATAGCATCATTTTTGGCGCAAACCGTGTCGAAGATATTGCGGTGGGCTTCAGACACATTACACAAAGTATGATGCACCTGTTTCCAACCACCAAAGATGCTCAACGTGTGATGACAAGTGCGGGCGTGATTGCACAGTCAGAGCAACAGCAGCTCGGCGACGTCACACTGGAGTCAGGCACGCTTAAAGGGGAAGAGCGCAGAAAAGCTGCGCATGTTCTGTTTGGCGACGACGGTGAGTGAACGCAATCCGCAGTTGAATGTGTTGAGCGCGTCTTAGTTCTAACGACATCATGGTGTAGACGAGCAAAACGTTGCGTGTGCCGTGGCGCGATTCCTGCGGGATGAACGAGATGTATACTCGCGAGTGGAAAAGAGATGGGTGTTCTGCTTTGGAGAAGGCGCGCTGCTAGGAGTGACGGAACGATTACAACAGGTACGAATCGCAGCAAGAAGGCGTTTCTGCGTGTGTGCGCAG
The DNA here is from genome assembly GCA_030374805.1 of Gracilaria gracilis. Taxonomy (NCBI): domain Eukaryota; phylum Rhodophyta; class Florideophyceae; order Gracilariales; family Gracilariaceae; genus Gracilaria; species Gracilaria gracilis. The sequence goes on along the minus strand of JARGSG010000247.1, from coordinate 153,286 downwards.
CAAGGATATCATAGCTAACGCAAGAAAACAGGAGTTTGAAAAGTGTCGCAACAGGTACGGGTTGAAGATCAAGCTCAAGGCGGTGACGAGCGACTTCGAGGGCGGCATCGTAGCGTGGGCGGGAGCGTTCTGTAGCGCGCCGTCAACCAGCTGTCCACGCGAGCGGAGCGCGGTAGCGGAGTTTCCCTCGCGCACGACTTTCTCCGTCGTAAGATACACACACGCGCCACGCCTGTCATCCGAAACCGCAACCATGTCTCCACCCCTCCTATTTTCCGGCCGTTTGTTCGTATCTTGTGCTGTTTCTCGTCCCTCCGTCGCAGTTTACCACGCACCATGGCCGAAAAAGCACCAGAAGACTCAAAAGCCAACGTCGAGACCAAGCCTGAGCCCGGCGAGCAGATCAACATCAACGTATGTCACAAACCTTTCCCGAAAGTCGTTCACCTTTCCCAGAAGTCGTTCACCTTTCCAACGCCAAAACCTTCGTCCTCACTAACCATCTCTCAACTCGTGCCACCCCCGCTACACAGGTACGAGACGCAGAAGGAAACGAAGTTCAATTTAAAATCAAAGAGACTACGCAGCTCAAGAAGCTCATGGATGCGTACTGCGCGCGTATGGGAACCACCAAGGGTGCCTATCGCTTCTTGTTTGACGGCCATAGAATTAACGAAGAGGACACACCAGAGGCTTTGGAGATGCAGGACCTCGATTGTGTCGACGCCATGGTTTCGCAACTGGGCGGTTAACTTTAAAACTTACAGCCTCGTCGCTAGGCTACTCCCCACTCCGCTTGTCACGTAGTAAACGTGCTCTGCACTCGTTGTCTTTCGTCAAATCGACAACCCCTATCACAAGTCACGCTCTTCTTTTAGTCTTTCGTCATCCAACTCTCGTACAAATCTCGTATTGTTCCATCAATACGCAATACACCCTTTTCCCCTTCACACCCTACACTCGCCGCAATCCTACGCTTTAACGATGCGTTCAGCTGGTCAAACTCATCCAGTAGGTCCCCGTCCACGCAATACATCGCTCGCCGCCCATAAGCCGATCGAAACCTCTCGTGAGTGCACCCAGTCTTGCGTCCACCCACCTCACTAAGCTTGCCTAATTCACGCTCTCAACTGCGCTTAATAGCTTGTACGCCTCTGAAGACATTGACACTGCACATATAAGCGCCCCATTCACCGTCCCACAGAAAACGGCTTCACTCTGTTTGCTAAAGAACGGCTTTTCGGCCATCGTCGAAAGTCTTCCACCTTCCAGTTCCCAATCTTCCATTTCGTTCACTTTTTCGCTTCTGCTAAAGCATCCCACATTCAATCGCATAGCTATGTCGTTCATATTAAAGCTATGATACCAAACCAAGTTTCTTGGTACACCTTGGTGCCGTGGGTCTTGCTCAGGATCTATGCTTTCTACAATTGGCTCTTCCGGAGCTACAACCACCTGAACGGCCCCTATAACACCTGCCATGGGAACAACACCCAGGTCGTCATCTTCTATTTCGTTGTCCCTACGTTTGGCACGTCAGAACTCTCGTTCTCTTCATTGTCAACATTTTCGTTTTCTTCCATGTGCACCTCCTCAATACTATGGGCGTCGCCGATCTCATTGCCAACCTCCATGTTATCCGACGGTGTTAGCAATCCGGACGCTTCGGGTGTAGTGGCAGAATAGTCGGATCGAAGTTCAGGAGGCATCTCATCGTATTCTTGACCTAGTGTGGGAGGTATTGCGTGCTGCGACGCTGAATCCTGGTGTGCAACTATGCTATCATCTTCAGTCTTCATTGACATCACTACCGAGATATACGGAGAGTTCACAGATCCATCTTTCTTCAGAACCTCCACGCGCCGGAGTGTATCTAGTTCTTCATATCCAAGAGAAAACAAGTTTCCGAGTCGATCCACACCAATCATCTGCCCTCGATCGATAAGAACCGCATCTGAAACCACACGTTTCCGAAAGTCACTCCTATCCCGAACCAACTTTTCAACACCTGCATGGATCTGGAAAAAAGCTACCGAGTCTTTCCGGTCAACGACACAAATCATGTCTTCTTGAACACTCAGGCTCATAACCAGGGTACGCACGGATGCGCGAGTTATTTCCACAAGGGAGTCTTTCGATGGAACCAAGGCGAGTAAAATGACATCTGCATTACATGATATGGCAAGCATATCCGCACCTGGATGTGGACACCCGGCCAATACTGCACCTGGAGGAACGAGCTCAGTACAGAGCCAAAACAGTACTCGTTCTTCTCTGTGTTCTGAAGAGCCCATTTTTGTAGCATAATGTAACGAGTACAGCAGTAGGCGACCACGCAAGCACTGTCATGCGGTCCTAAGTCTCGCATGCCACATGACGTCCCCACAACCAACAAATCGTTCCATTTGTTCAGTACATGAACCAGCTCTCCACTAAGTAAGGAAACCTTGCCCAGTCGTAGTCGAGTCCGTTTGCTGTATACATGAAGTTGAGAGGACTCTGACATACTGGCCAGATTTTCCTGAGGGTTCTCATTATCCTTGACGGCATTATGCTCCACGACGGTCGCCACTACAACACAGTCTCTCAATGTTGGCGCTTGCGCTACTCGCCGCGGTGTATGCCCTATGAGGATTGAACGGACGGACACCTCACTCTTTCGACGAAGACTACATATATACAAAGAATCGTCTTCGGCAAGCGTAGGGAAACATCTCTCTGCGCCAAATACCGAAAATGAACAGCTTGCGTTCGTTTCCGGAAAGGCTAAAGGAGTCCATCGCAATTTCCTCCCTCCATGACTCGTACACATCCACAATCGTTCAGTCTGACATAAGAGCGCCCTGCCGATCGCTATAGTCACAGGTTTTACAACTACTGGTCTGTAACCGAGCTTTCTGTGAAGCTCTAGGACGAGATGCCCCGCAGCATTTGGAGAGTCGGGCGCCACAATATCCATATCATCCTCTTCGCCAAAGCTGAAAAAATCACGGACCCATCTCTCAGTCCAGCCATAACCAGTCGTCGGCGATCGAGCTCCAATGCACAAATGCTCTCAGGAACGGCAGTCATTGTGTTCACATGTATGTAACCTCCGGCCAAGTCTTGGTCGAGCTCCATTGACGGATTAGTATCCACGTGAGCTGAAGCACTACGCATCTGCGTGCAATGTGTTGCACTTTCAGAATGGTCCGTGGCGTTATCTGCCCGAACATCCCATGGTCGAGTCGTCCGACAATCAACTACTTCCAGCGTTGATCCAAACAAACGCACTTCAATTGACGGGGCGTAGGTACCAAGAATAACCATAGGCGGCAGCCTTGGAGAGCTGATGTCATGGTCAGAATGAGTGACAGCCCACTCTGGAACCTTGATGCAGCTGAGTTCATGATCTAGAATTGCACTGGCAACAACACGCAGTCCTCTTGTTGGTTCTGATGGGAAACACTTCAAGAGATACAGGATAGGTTTCAATCCATGGGGACGAACTAGTGACACGAGAATGAACCCAGCGCCTATAGTTGCCACGGAGATAGTGACCTCTTCTGGAGGATGCCAGTCAAGAATCTTACTGTAAAAGGACTCCCGAACAGATTTGTTGACAATCTTCCCAATGAGGTCGACATCACTTGCCTTCTTCATAAAGATGAACCTGATGCCCTTCTCATATATCTGCGTTACGACGCCATCCTCGATTATTCCAAGTTCGATGGTTCTACATGTAGAAAGAATGCCTGCAGCCTCAGTACCATCTACGAGCTGGGCAACGACGGAGTTCTCAAGAGGCTGCCGCAAATGATGGCCAATACCTTCTGGTGGTACAGTCAAGAAGAGGCCAGTCATTTCTGCAAACGTAAGTAAGAGGCCCGTATCGAAGGAAGCATCTTTTGTGAACTGCCAAGGCCACATATCATTGCAAGTGCGAAACGCCGGTGGGCTAGCGGCGAGAACGCTTACTGGTGCCCCTGGGCGAATGATACGAACACATCCTTGACGTCCTGTGCCAGTGCAAGCAATAATTTCAGACTCTACATCACTTCCATGAATCCGATATCACACAGACACGGATATCGACGACTACATCGAACAACACAACAAAGTAAGAAAGAAGATGGTATCATCCCAATATCCCGAAATAGAAGACGAAGAGAAGACAGTGCACCTCATTGACTCTTACAATATGTTTTGCTCCACGTCTGTCTGGGCCCACGCCCGCGACGCCAAGCTATAATTAGAAATACCTGTAATAGATTGCTTTCCTTCGTGTATAGCCGTGTATTCATATTTTTATATGATCTATGATTCTCGGAGCATCTGAGAATAAGATGTGGGGTGAAACACGTGCTTCGGACACGCCAAAAGTGACTCGCAGTTATAGAAACATTTAAAACGTTCAAAACTTTTTTCGAGTATTTTAAACGTTTTATTGACATTTTAAACGTTCAAAAGATGTTCAAAACTGCTCGTTGCTCTGGGGCAACCAGGTTCTCCGTCTAAAGTTTTGAAGCAGATATCTGGATATCTATCGAGCATAAGTTCGCTTATAGTCTACCAATTTTATAGAACAAGATCTATCTAACAAAGGCACTCTTGTCCTCTTTCCCGGTTCCGTGTCACGCCCTCTGCCGTCTTTTGGGTTACCATTCTCTCGCAGTCATGAATCCGACGTCGTCTACATGGGTCGAGGACCAGCAGGAACGTGTCGAGCGCGCTTCCGTGGAGGTCACTGTCGGGCTGTTACGTAGGCCGGCTTGGCCGCAGCGTTTCACTCTCGGAGCGCAATGGAGGCTCAAGCATGAGAGCCTTTTGAAAAAGCCTTTTTTCAGTAAGCAACTCGCCATAGATGACGGATTTTATTACAGTAGCCCGAAATTACTGTAATGTTTCAAGCGTTTCTCGAGCGGTGGTCATTTCTAATACGTATAAAACGCGTTTTAAACGTTTCGTTTTATTCGAAATGAATTTTGAGCGTTTGTATACTCGCAGTTTGGCGCTAATGCCATATAATGCCACGTTTACCGGACACATTCGCCTGCCATGAGCGTACATCATAGTATGATGTATGATACTGTTGTATAGCCTCGCAGATGTACGAGCGCATCCGTTGCGGTTGCCGCGCTTGCGCGGGCCCAGCGGGCATCATGACTGTCGACTCAACTACAGAACGCTCTCGTGAATTTGCGTATGTGTTTTAGAAGTACTTTACGTGTGTGTTCCACGCCTTACGTTGCGTTGTGAGGCGTACAATGAGATTGTAAGTTGTGTAACTTGTAGTTGCTGCGCGTAAGTTGCTCCACCTTCTACACTTGGATACTTGGTGCTCAGAGCACATGCTCACCTTTATGGTCTGCAGTATGGCGTGGATCACACACGTACTTCTGAATCAGAAGTACGTGTGTGATCCACGCCATACTCAGAAGTTCTGATCATCAGCAATGCAGTTTGTCATGATGACAAACTGCGTTGCTCCCGAACGTGCGCTGTGCAATACAGCGGCGTGTGCTGTGCAGCACATAGGCGTGCGCAGTTCGGCGCATCGGCGAGTGCGCTGCGGCGCATCGGCGAGTGCGCTGCAGTCCATTGCTGTATGCGCCACCATTCCACTCGTTCGTACCTCGGCCCAATCAGAATGATTGGGCATGGCATCGCTTATCAAAAGATTATCTTGCGCAGCGCACGTCAGCGACGCATCAGAAGTTCTCGACCTGCGCAACGACGGTGCTAGGAACATTTCGAGTCGCACCAATCTTTCCCACTTCTCTCTTGAGCGGACTGGAGCTTTGAACTTCCACACGTATATTTACAGCGAAACTATGCCTCTCTCTGAGCAAGAAAGGTCGATTTTGGCCATAAAAGGGCAGCAAAAACCGTCATCTGGAGTCTCCACAACCATCTCACTGACCACGGCAACTCCAAGAGTTCTCCTCTTCTGCAACACTCTCTATCCGTATTCGATAAAACAGCGAAATGACTACCCGTACTGATGGCATGGTAACCCGCAGTAAAGCCCGTCGAGCTGCAGAACCGGTCGAGACGTCCGCTGATAAACGTGCGGATGACATGGCGCAACTGGCTCTTTCCGAAGGTTTCCATCACCCAGACCAGCTGGGGGGCCATTCAACCCATTCCGATACGGAGAAGCATTCGGACCCCGTGGAATCGGATGAATCCGAGCAGTCGGATGAATCCGAGCAGTCGGATGAATCCGAACAATCGGACGGATTCGAGCAGTCGGAGGGGCATTCACAGCCCGTGGAATTGGACGGGTCAGATCAATCGGATAGATCCGAACAGTGGGAGAGGAACTCGCAGCCCGTGGAATTGGATGGCTACGATCAATCGGAGGGGCATTCGCTGTCCGAAAGATATTTGGATCCATCGGATGGATTTGAGTATTCTGAGTACTCTAAACATTCCGGGCTGTCGTCGGCACCGTTCGTTCACATGTCGAACCAGACTGCTCCCATTACTGCGACGGAGGGGCATTCGCTGTCAGAGGGATATTCGGATCCATCGGATGGATTTGAGTATTCTGAGTATTCTGAGTATTCTGAACATTCCGGGCTGTCGTCGGCACCGTTCGTTCACATGTCGAACCAGACTGCTCCCATTACTGCGACGTCCGGTAACTCTGATCAAGAAGCGTGGCCGGTAAACGTGAATACATCGTTCGGTAAGCTGGTTTTCTGCCATCCAACGGAAGTTACATTCCTCAACGAGGACAACCGGACGGTGAATGCGTGGAAATATCGAACTTTCGATGCGACTATTCCTTGTCCTTGTGCAGACGATGACTGTAATGGATACTTCCGTGTTGGTCAGTATGCCAAGTACGCTGTAGATGCATCGGACGTTTGTCTGCATTGCGGAACTAGGTACGACGCTCCGAATGGGTGGACAAGTGCTTCCCTCTTACTGAGACATTTGGGTACCAGATACTGTCGTATGCACTCGACTTCATCGAGCCTCTAGGTGGATTGTTCTTCGCCGAACCACGGTTGTGTGCCAATCGACTGTAACCACGAAAACGTCAATAATCAAGAGCAACGAATGTTGCTGCTGTTTACATATCTCAAGCTTGTGGTAAGGTTATATGGTTCTGTCTTGTTTTTCATTTCGTCTATGTCTCTCTTCAGGACCGAGGTGCTTTCGATTCGTGGAAACCGACTTCAAGGAATGCATTGTGGACCCTGCAAGTGCTCCGGCGAGATGACAAACATGATTCGCCTTCGCTGCCCACACACCCTTGGCCTTCGCACCGTACCGTAAGTACGTAACAAATCCTGCTAGTTCCCTCATAGTTGCGGCGATGTAGCACATATGAGTGATGTCAACGCCGAGGCGGGGACTGAATTGTTCTTCGCTTCTGGCGGGCCAATAAAAGAAACACAGCGAAAACACAGCTCCACTTCCTCCAGCGCTAGGACGCTGGTAGCGAGACCGAAGTAGGATAATCGTCAAGGCTACAGTTGCAGTGGAGGCAAATATCCCGCCTAAACTGTAGAGCCCAATGATCTCACCTGCGGTTAGCAGTGGAGAACACGCCTGTACGGAGATCCAAGCGACAACCGAATTCAGTACAAGATGGCGGACCGTGTAATGTGTGAAAATAGAAGTAAAGACGGTGTACCACAGTCCACTTCTGACAGTTGTGGGAGAGAGTACAAAAATAATTCCACATGAATCTCGTAGCTGATGGATATTGTATCCTACGGCAATTCAACAAACGACTTAGTCGTATTGCCAAGAATATCGCGACATTTACGGAAGCAATACCATAGCCTAATCGTCTAGTTTCCGGTGTTCCAAAATCTTTCAGTGCATCCATAATTCCACAAGAGCTCTGGCCTAGATTAAGGATAATTCCACAGCAGCTCTGGCTCAGACTATAGAATCTCTTTCGATGCGTCCATTCTTGGCGAGCTGCCTCCATGCCCATCCATGGAGACATGCCGAAACGAGATTCTACACCGTGTTCTGATTTGTAAGCATTGGCGCTGCTGTTGTTCCCAAGAATGGAAACTGACGCAGTGCAAGATTTTGGGTCATGCACTTCAATATTCCGTGCCCCAGTTCTGTTCGGACACCAATACCTAAACTTGTGATAAACGCGTTTGTTCATGAATATACGCGTTTCCAAAAAGCTGCTTTGTGGAGCCCTCCAGAGCTGCCGAAATCTGTGCATGACAAAAGAAAAGTGCGTTACGATCTTCAAGATCTTGAATTAAGGAGAGAGAGTGTGTGGTGTGTGAGAGGCCCTGTCAAGCGTTGACGACGAACGAACGAACGGGACCTTTCAGGCTATTTTGAGACACATTGACTACGTACGTAAGCGATGCGTAGGCGGTCTAATGGCTGATTGTTATTGGTGGAGAGTTCAAATGTTTGTATGACAGGGCCCGACAACGCGACGAACATTGTAGGGAGGTTAAAGTCAGGTGCCATTAGCCTTCTCGGGTCTGGTTCTCTGCCGCTTCCGCTTCCGCTTCGGCTTCGGCTTCGGCTTCGGCTTCCGCTGCCGCTGCAACTTCCGCTGCAACTTCGGCTGCCATTGCCGTTGCCGCCCTCCTCGTTCGCTGTCGTGGTCGCTTTCGGTTTCGCTCTGGGATCCATTCGGATCTCGTTCGTTCAACTCGCTCCGGTCGCCGCGAGTCTTCCGTCACCGACCAGCTCTTCACGCCGCTTCCCACGAGTCTTTGTTTCGAGCGTCTTCTATCAGGCCCACCATGAGTAGGTGGAGGAGGATATGGGACGGCATAATAGCCAGTTTTACTGCATGCGTAGGCGCAGGAATTGTACTGGACGAATATGGACGCTATCGTGATCAAATGGAACACAATGGAGAGCAGAGCACATCGCAGAAGAGGAGACGTAGGCGCCAAAGTCGCCCACAACATTCTCGAGAACGGGGCAACTAGCCGTCATGAGAACTTCCTTTCCACTGAACGAATGATAATAATAAACAGATTTGTTCATGCTGTAGCAGAGTATCCATTTCTAGACCTATAAGAGAGCCAAGTCTTTTGGCTCATACGGTTCCGCATTGTAGAATTGATTTGATACTTGAAATGCAAAACCTGGCTCGTCCCTTCTCATGACTCTCGCTAGCGAGTCCCCTGTTTCTTTGAAGACCGTATCTGCCCAGCGTGAGATCCTCACGACTTTCGGTGCGACCTCTTTGAGATCGATAGGAATCGGAACGATCTTTTCCAAATGGCGGCACAGTTTATGCACAAGAGAATCAAGCAATGGCCCTGGCATTCGTCCCAGCATCTTCAGCCCAACGCCCGGAATATTGCCTGAACGGGATATAGAACGTACCTTAGACATATCATTCTTGTACTGGTTTCCAAGGGCAAGTAAGCCGTCCAAAAAGGCAGAATGCGCAATGTCGATCGCCTCAGTGAGACATTTAGATGCGCTTTTGTCCTCCATTTCCTCAAGGACCCCAGCTGATGTCATACTTAAAAAGCTTCCGTTTTTATCTCGCTCCTCGTACTTAATACTGTCTGCCAACTCCTGCGGAAGCTGTTCTGCGAGAGACGATTCCTCGTAGTGGTTCAATGATATATACGCGGATCGCAAAACATATTCACAAACGGAAAGGAAATGTATCAGGACTTCCTGGAGACGTCCCAATGCGTTTCTTTCGTACAAACTCTTCATTTGTCTATTCTGACGGAAAATGGATAGGCTTGAGGAAATAATAGCCGTTCGAATAGTTACACTCCCAAGCAATTTCTTCTTCCCGAAGAGGAGATTTACTCCCGTACATGTTAAGATGGATGAAGGGTACCTACGCATGGCCTCAATAACGTTCAACGCTCTGTTCCTTGCAGCCAGCTTACCCGCAAAGAAGCAGATATTATCCCAGAAGCGTTCGGAAGCTTTAAACACCTTCTCACCAATATAGTCCCAGATGAAAACATTTGGCTGCCGCAGTATATGCAGTAGAACATCCTCCCTGTCTTGTTCGTCTTGACATGAAGCACTCATTTGCCCATAAGCCCATCCCACCAAAGATGGGATGGTGTTGAGGAGAATAACAGGCAGCCGGCCCTTTCGCAGATGTTCGTTGCCTGAAGGAAATGAGGGGTAGATCCATGTTGTTTCCAACACTCCAGTTGTCAGAATTGAGTCCTTTACCACTTGAGAGTGCGAGTAACCAAGTTTGATAGTCTCTAGCTTTCCGTACTTTGTCCGCTTGCGTACTCGACCTTGTTGGGCACTCAGAAAGTGTGTAGCCATATCGCTCTCGACTCTGCAGCGACTGATACTGGACTGACTTTCATTCTTTGAATCGTATGCTGCAGTTCCAGTTTTGAACTCCTTCTCCGAAATTGGACGAATGGTAACATGTTGTTGTGCAGAAGCAAGCGTAGAGTTGACACCCATATCTGCATAGTTAGGCTGCGACGGAGAGGGAGTGAAATCATGTTTGCGAACATGCGTGGCTTCGGATAACTCAGCAACATCCGGGGACTGCTTTGGCAACATCTTGTGGCAAATGTGATAGATGCTTCGCGCTTTACAGCACGCCGTGTTCTCCTCTCAACGGAATCCCGGGGGCGGTTATGAAAGAACCCAGAGACTTCTCACTGTGAGACGTGAAGAGATTCCGACGGACAGCAAGCCAGCGATACTCGTAATTGAACGAGACTAAACAGAGCCTGTGCGCTATTGTAGTAAGAGAGGGAGAGAGACGTTTACTTGTAGTCCACACCGTGGACTCCACAGCACAGTGTGTTCTTGTGACCAGGTGCACTGCACCTAGTCAGTCAGTCAGTCAGCTCGCGGCGAACCCCGGGGGGCGTACCAGAGGTGCTCCACTGGAGAGTCTCCACTGGAGAGGCGCCACGAAAACGACAAATGGAAACTTTCCTAGCTATCTTGGAAACTTCCGGCAGTATTTTACAACTGTCAACGTTGCACTAAACATTTCACGAAAGTTCTGAATAGTGTTACAGCATTACATGCTGTTGGCTCTTCAGTTTATGCATCAAAAGATGTGACACCCAGTGAGGGCATCTTCACCCGTGACGCTATAACGACATACCGAAACAAAATTTCGAGATTTTTAGCGGTGCACCTAATTTTTTCATCTTCACCGGGATACCGCTAACGCTATCGGTATCGGCATAGCTGTTCGGAACGGCTAAAGTCTCGCTATAAATTTTCTTTTAGCGAGACGTTTAGCGGCGCCGCTTTACGTAATCGTCCAATGAGAGACCTTTATGAAGCGCCAATCGTGCTCTTCATTTCTCAAGCTGAAGATGTCGCGCTCCCCCTCGCTCCTACTATCAGTCGCAACCCCCAACGACGCCAACTGCACCAACGCTGGCGTCTTTGTACTTGCTCTAAGAAGGGCGCCCCCTTCTGTCCTCTTCCCCGCACCATCACGCTTCGACTTGCCGCCCTTCAACGGCTCACATTACTTCGCCTTTCATCGCGACGTCCTTATGTTCCCTCCCAGCACCGCTATGCGGCACGTAGCGCGTCGTCTATTTGTGCTGCGCAGCGTGAAATGTCCGTTTCAGCCTGAACAAAAACTTGCAAGCACCAGAGAGCCTTTGTCTGGCGCTTCCAATAATCCGTCTGGGTGGTAGGTAGCTGTATAGTGGGAGGCCTTCGTTATCACCGGTGAAGATGATGTTGTATAGAGTTATACAGTTTAAGCGGTAGCAAATTAATTTAATACACGTATCCGAAAGTTTTAAGCGTTTTACTGTTTTAGACCGCTCCCGGTGAAGATGCCCTGACTGCAATTAATGTGGGTTCAAAAATAATGTGGTAACAGATTTAATGTGGTCCACATTAAAACCAGTTTCTGGCCTGGTTGAGAACCTAAGATTATTTTAGAATATTGCCAAATATGATATTGAAATGACTCCACTAGTCCTTCCATAGACTTGGTCTTATGACTATGTAGTAAAGCAATTTATTCTGTAGGAAGTTTACTTTATATGGCTCACAACAATGTTTTTCTTGGAGCTCAAGCTCTTTCTATGTACTTTTTCAATTAAATTTAAGGAGCTAGGTACTCACATTATTTTCGCCCGTTTTAATTAATGTATCCACATTATTTAGTTTTGACCCTTAAATAATGTGGTACCCAATTTTTACTGGACCACATTAATACCAGTTTTCTGCTCCTGAAAAAAGTTTCCAAAATTAATGCAGCCTACATTAATTGCAGTCACTGGGTGTGAGTCATTTTCGCAGATTCTCTTACCTACGGGTTTGTAAGCGAGTTTGTGCTAGAGTGAAAGAGCAAAAGAAATGTGGCTACGTGCACTGCTTATGTCCTGGTACTTTGCTTTTGTCTACGCCGTGTAGCTCTGGACTTGGTTAGCCGGTCAACGCGTTCATTTTGCCAGGTTTGGTGCAATGGTTCGAGCATGAGTTTTACAATGTAATCTGCTCTACAGGAAGCTTGGAAAAAATATACTTTATAATGATAGCATCTCAACCAAAAAAAGCGCTCCAGCAATTAACCAATGTCGTACAAAAGTCAGAGAGAATAAAAGGAGCCAATGAGTGGCAAGGATGGAAGGAGTGAAAAAGCAAAGGAGATAGATGTAACAACAGTAAAGTGAGCGGTGTCTCTGTTTATTGAGGATGCGAAGAACTATGCGCTCTTATACCGGATCCAGAGGTAACCCTTCCCGACTAAAGATCCCGATGTAATCGGGTGAACTTCCGATAGGGTATGCAAGTGCAAAGGCTATGCATCTGGCGACAGCTAGTCGCCAACAACCAAGCAATCTATTCCATCTGGAACTCTAACTTTCGTACCTGGGATTAACGTAAGTTCGTTTTTCCAGTGTTCATACAGTACTCTTCAAGCAATGCGGAGGCACCTTTGTAGATGGATGCAGATTTGCAAACAAGAAGCTTCCCTTTTTCTGTAATTGTGAGCGATAAAGCTTTCTGCTCAGTTCGCTTAGATATGGTATCATAGACGCTACTCGCATTCTTGAAGAGGCCTTGTGAGGCGGCGACCAGAAAAAATTTTGGAACAACGCTGTCTGCCCTTCTTACAAGAAGTCGAAGAAAGGGTCAAAGAAAGCAATTGTCACCGCACGAGAATTCATTTCAGATTCGAAAGCCAAACATAAAACCCTCCTCACGAATGCGGCGGACGTTAGCACTAAGGTTGAGATGATCGGTGAATCTCTCGAAAAAGTAAGCAAAGAACGCAACCAATGAATGAGAGATCTCACTTGTACATGTAGGACAACGCGAGTTCGCGGTAATCCATGCGGATGGTATTCATAATTCGCGATGCGAGGTTGATCCGAAACATATGAAAGTCGTGGATTTGGCCCAGTTTTGGGAAGTTTTGGTGAATTTTAATGGAAACGCGCATCGGGTGTGGCATCTTACGATTTTCTGGTCGCGTGTACGCGTGTGTGGATTTTGGCCCATTCACAGGTGAATTGTTTCGATAATCGAAGGTTTTATTGGCCGCTGCCGCCGGTTGCACATGTACTCCACGTGTGTGGACCTGCACAAGCGTGCACTTTATTTATTTAATTTAGTTTAACTAAGTAATCGGTTACGATATAAGGAGGTGACCTCGCGGCCACCTCCGCACCTCAGTAAAGGGTAACCGAGTTCGTCTCTAGTTTGTTTCGCCATCGCGAAGTGCACAACTCCCTTCGGAGGGTCACTGCGTACGGTACGATTCATTCTATCCCTCGGGATCATTCAGGCAATACTGACCATTGTGGCCCTGCCTTCGGGCTTATTTATTCCGTGTCATCGGACATTCTGTTTTTTTTACTGTGCAGTTGTACTGCTTCCACCACAATTGGTTGCGTTTCCGTCTCTGTATAGAGCTTGTGCTGCGTGGGCTTAATACCCATCTCCGTCTCCCGGCGCCGGGTCTGTTGCCGCTTGTCGCACGTCCCGCCGCGGGATTCCTCTCTTTTTCCACTTTTCCTTTTCCCGTTTTGGATACAGGGTTCACACCGCTCTCGGTACATTCGTCTCAGGACTATCACGCTCCGTGTACGGACACCACCGCTCACGCGATTCCTACCCGTTCTTTACTCACCTCCGAAGGCATATCCCGTACCACGGGCGGTCTTACACCCGCACTTTCCGTGTTCGGAGGGCTCAGCCACTGATTCTACCCTTTAAAGGGAGCAAGGACTCGGACGCCTTGAGTGCTCTTCCCTTCGCAGGGTTTTGCACTAAATTTTCATTTGTCTCTACTTCCGTTTCGTGCACTGTAGTGCATCTTCGAGCGCTTGCCAATTACTTTCATCATCGTTCTTGCTGTTCATCATCTTTTCTCGAGTTCGTTGAGGACGTGGTAATGAAGCGTTTTTCGTTTGTGGATTTTTGGAACACATAAAAAGTTGATTCTCATCGGGGTTTTCATCTTCCTCGATTTCGAGGGGCATAGGTGGCGTTTTGATTCGTACTATGCGCTCCTCGTTCTCTGCCATCCTTCACGACGAAGCTGGCGACGATTCAACTCGTAAAGTCAACAGTATCGGTGAATCTTGATGGCCATAAGCAGGTCGGAGGACTTCCGGGCTGTTCGGCGATGGTTTAATGAGTGCAAAATTTGGACGTGCAAAATCAATTATGCCGTTGACTTTACGGAAGGAGGTAATTCTCTTCTTGGTTGAATTAGCAAGAGGAGTCAGAGATTTTACTCTAATCTTCACATTGGTTTCATACACGGGCAGGAGTCTCTTTTCATATTAGGGTGGCCTCGGCCTTACAAACCGACTCTGTCGTGTCATCCCTTGGAAGAGTTCTGCTTGCTGTGCTACCTCGTGAGAGGAAGATCCCGAACGTCTTCGTGGTTCTTTCCCCTTTGGGGCATTGCACTACAAACTGGTCTCCCGACTTAGAAGGTGTTTGTTTGTGCTGTTCCTCCTTTGAGGTGATTTCTACTTTTCCGGAAGATTCCGTGTTTCTCCCGTTGAACGGTTTTTACCGATGTCTCGGAAGCCATCTGGGGCAGAGCCAGCGGTTACCCGCAGCCGCTCCCACGATGGTGGGGATGTTCCCGATGATCGGGTGATTTCTAAGATCCCGATTCGGGCTGGTTCAACCCTCGCGCGAGGGTTTCCTCTCGAGCATCGAGCCAAAACCGGGAACCCCGGGACCTTCCTTTGCCTCCGTTGGCCACTTCTCGACACGCCGCTGGGCCTGCTCCAGTCGCCGCTGGTGCCCCTCTGGCGTCCCAGCCGACTACCGCTGGTGCGGGATCCGTGCCTCGTCGTGAGGTTGTTGCCAACACCCCCCAGGGGACTTCCCTGGAGGACCAGGTACGCACGCTGCGTGCCGCTCATAATGCCCTTGTAGGGGAATTTCGAGCCCTCCGTGAGGTGGTCGAGAATACCTCTTCGAGGGATGTTGCTGAGGACCTCCGCGTATTGCGGTCTGATGTCAACAAGATGTTGGAGTGTTTGGGTTCGCCCACCGCCTTCGTAGAAGGGATTGAGGAGCGATTCAATCGCGTCCATGCCCGTCTGGAGACGTTGGAACAAACCATATTAATGGATGGGAAGTCTCCGGATGATCCGGCTGGTGCTGTGTCACAACGCGACCAGCGCGCTGGAGCAGGCAAAGCCCGCCGTAGGCGGAATTCCAAACGCGACAATGGTCATTTGGATACACCGACTTCGTCGGATTCCAACCCGAGTGACTCGGATGGGTCTACATCTACAGACTCCGAGACGAAGGATGGTCGCCGTGGGCGCTCTTCCCGCTCAAAGCGGTCGTCTGCCACCCAGGGGGTGATTCGCTCCCGTACAAAGAGTAGAAGACACTCCGGACTCCGGGAATTGAAGCCTACGAATAGGATGTATCGCAAGCTACTTTCATACCGATACTATCGGTTGCAAGACTCCTCTTTGGAGCGTACAACCCGTGGAACGGGAAGAGTGAAAGATTGAATCAAGCGAATGCAGCTTTCACTCCGCAACCAGACATTTTCTGGAGAGGATCCAATTCTGGTGTTGGATTTCCTCGCCCACTTTGTCGCGGAAACCGATATATTCGGGATGAACGAAGGACAAGCCTACGTGGCGCTGCCGTACTTTTTACGGGGGGTGGCCGAAGACCAATATCACTCTGTAAGAGGTTGTACTAGGGCCTCCGAAGGAGGGGTGACGTGCTGGCCTGAAGCCGTCCAATACCTCTTGAGGTCCTACGCGACGAATGATGCCATTCAGTCCGCGATCCTCGCAATGAGGGATACTCGTCAGCGCCCCGACAAGGTTGAAACCGATTATTCGGTACGCCTCAACAAGGCTTTCCACCGCTGTGGTAATGTCTACCCCGCTGGGGAACGTTGTACGATGTTCATTGATGGGCTGAGCCCAGCCATCAAGTCACTCGTTGCCCGTCGTCGGGAGGACAAGCCGAGGATTACTTACCTCGAGTTAGTCCAAGCCGCACGCACGGAGGGTGATGCAGTACGTGCTCGTGTTCCTCATTCGAGGTCGAAGTCCGCGAAGGCGTTGGTGATGGAGGACCGCTCCCCATCGCTCTCGCTGATAGCGGCTGAACACCCTCAACAGGGATATGACAACGTGCAGCTGGCCCACGGCGAAGTTCTCTCCGTGCCGACTACGGAACTCCCGTCTACGACGGATACTTCGTTCGATACAGCACTGGTCGACCCAGCGCTGTATGCGAACAAACGTCGTGTGACGGCGCCTTCTATCCCATATTCGAATGGAGATACCCGTTTTCAACGGCCTGGATGGAGAGACCCCCGCCCTGCGGTTCGTTTCACCGATATTCGGAAGGATAACCTGCAAGCAGGACTGTTGCGACTGATATGTCACCTGTGCTACACGCACGGTCACACATCGCCGCAGTGTCTCCTTTCTCTGAGGGAAATGGGAAAAGTAGTGTCGAACTACGAAGCCCTCACTCTAGAGGAGAAGCGCACGGTGCCCATTTCATCGTACTTGCGGGCGAAGCTGGACCTTTCGCACGCTCTCCCGCCTGCGCGGTCTGTCCCGATGAAGTCGGATGTTCCCGCTCAGCAGGCGTACGCCCCAAAGACCACTTTCGTGGAAAACCCTCAACGAGGAACCCAAGCCCTCGTCGTTGAGGAGCCTGAGAAGCCGCCGCAGGCGGAAGCCCAGGAAAACTAAACAAGGGAGTCTCCCCTTTGGGAGAGGCGTCCTCAGAGATGAGGCTGTTGACGCCCGAGGCGTCGGCGCCTCGCTCCCCGGTGAAGATCCTGTCAAGGAGTGACACCGCAGACGCGGATTCAGAACACTTGGGTGTTCTGCGTCGACCGTGGATACGGGTAAAGAATAACCGGATCCCGGATAGAAACTTGGTCATGGCCAAGCGTAACTACAAAGTTTACGCCAACCTTGGCCTCAACCCCCAGTTTCTGGTGAGAACTCTAAGTGTCCTGGATACAGGTGCGGGCCCGAACTTTGTCGTGGAATCCCTTTTGCCTCCGCAGGTGCGGTCTCGAATCCGCGCTGATGCGGTGATGGATGTCGCAGATGCGAACAACAATCCGTTAAAAACGGTAGGCACCGTCGACTTAGTCGTACGGTTGGGCACCATGATGATGAAGCTAGACTTTATAGTCTGTCGGTCATTGGCCGCTCCAGTTATACTGGTATGTGATTATTGCGACAGATTTGTCGACGCAATCCGACCCCGCCTCAGGCGTGTTGAATGGGACGACGGATCGTCTGTTCCGATTGTTCGGCGTCCGCTGAAGCGGGCTTCGCGGAAGCAAGTTCCACTCCCTGCTGCGCAGGAACCACCTCCGGCGCGCCGGGAATCTACGAAGCTACGCGTCGCTGCGTCTGTTTCGATACCGCCTGAGTCGCAGGTAATGGTGCAGGTCAATGCCCGTCAACACGGTCTTCGGGTTGTGCAACCCATGTCCTCGTTGTACGAGAGATGTCAATTAGCCGTCGCGAACGGTGTTGTGCAGGTCACACCAGATATCCCGTTTCGGGTACTCGTTGCTAATCTTGGCAGCAAACCCCAGTATCTGGCAAAGAACCAAGTAATTGGATCAGTTACCCCGCACCCGCTTGCGATGCTCCCGACGCGGATGACGGCTGCCGATGTTCTCGGTTTAGTTTCCTCTAAACAGGTAGTGAGTACAGAGAACTCCGACTCCCCGTCTGAGGAGGGAAAGGACATTGCCGTTTCAACGGAGAAGATTACCGTTTCAACGGAGAAGTCACCCAATAGTTCGGAATCACCCCCTGTATCGACAGGAGAGCGTAGCCCTACAAGCTACGACCGGCTTGACCCGGTGAAGGCTCTCGAAGAGCTGGACCTCGGTCATGTACCGGATTCGCACCGCGATCGACTCCGTAATATGCTACGGGAATTTACCACTATGTGGGATGGCTCTCTAGGAGAGGTAGATGCAACGGAACACCGGATTGAGCTGTTGCCCAACACGCGTCCCGTTGCGCAACCCCCTTATAGGGCAGGACCGAAGGCTCGGGAAGAGGAGCAATTTCAAATCGACAAGATGCTCCGCGCCGGGGTGATTGAACCCGCTCAATCTCCCTGGGCATCCCCAGTTGTACTGGCATTAAAGGCCGACGGCACTTGGCGATTTTGTGTCGACTACCGTCGGTTGAACGCCGTAACAATACGGGATAGCTACCCGATTCCTCGGATGGACGAGTGCATCGACTCGCTTGGAGACGCAACCGTGTTCACGGCGTTGGATGCCAATTGGGGATATTGGCAAGTCCCTGTAAGGGAAGAGGACCGCGACAAGACAGCCTTTGTCTGCCACTCCGGGTCCTACCGCTTTAAGCGGATGCCGTTTGGCTTAACCAACGCTCCCGCTACGTTCCAACGAGCGGTCGATATCCCGCTCAACAGGTTCAAGTGGCGGTCGTGTTTGGTATATTTGGATGACATCATTGTCTTCCCAGATAACCTCGACGACAACCTGACCCACGTACGGGAATTTCTAACCGTTTTACGGGATGCTGGTATAACCCTCAAGCTGAGGAAATGTGAGTTCTTCACAGATACTATCAAGTATCTGGGTCACGTTATCCGTCCTGGACGGTTGTCGATCGAGGAAGCTCGCGTCAAATCCCTCATGGAGGCGAAAGAACCCAGTACTCAAACGGAATTGAGATCCTTCTTAGGGTTGGTCAACGTCTATCGACGGTTTATCCCGAACTTTTCGGACATCGCGGCGCCCCTGAACGCTCTTCTGCGCAAGGGACAACCGCCGAAGCTGGAACCCTTCACGGCCGCGCAAGTGGAAGCTTTTAACTCCTTAAAGGAGGCTGTCACGTCAGCACCGATTCTATCGTTACCCAAATTGGGATTTCCGTACTCCGTGGATACGGACTCGAACGACTACCAAGTCAGTTGCGCTCTTTTCCAAACCACCCTAGAAGAGGAACGGAAACCCATCGGGTATTGGTCACGCTCGTTGAATGTCCACGAGCGGAACTACTCCGTGTCGGAGAAAGAGTGTCTCGCCGTTGTGTGGGCACTGACCACTCTTGGCCCCTATCTTATGGGTGTTCACTTTACCGTATATACGGATCACTCCTCGCTGAGGTGGTTGATGAATATCTCTGATCCATCTGGCCGCCTAATGCGGTGGAGACTCCGCTTAGCGGAATATGACTTCACAGTCATATATAAGAAGGGAGTGCAGAACAAGCAGGCCGACGCACTTTCCCGATTACCCACAAGTGGGGAGGCCCTCGCAACTGAGGATGATGATATTCCCTGCTTCGTCGTGGACGGGAAAGAACCGGAGGATCCGGAATGGCCAGAAGATCTGGATATGGACGCTGACTTTGACGAACTACTTGCCTCCAATGAGGTTGCTACTGAGAATCCCCCACCGGGGAATTTTGTCCCCATTACTCCAGAGGAACTGGTTCGAGAACAGTTCGGAGACCCATTTTGCATAGGGATACGCGCCCGTCTTAACGGTGGTGAAGAACTCCCCTTCGGGATAAACGACCGAGGTTACCCCGTGCGGAACGTCGAAGCTACCAAACAAGTCGTGGTGCCGCATTCCCTGCAATCGCGGGTGTTGCATTTAACGCATTACCCGAAGCTCGGTGGTCACGCCGGTGGCCGGAATACTATCTCACCCTGAGAAGGGACTTCTATTGGCCCGCGATGGTGGTGGATTGCTACGCTACCGTACGCTTCTGTACGGAGTGTGCAAGAAACCGAGTGAAACTTCGGAAGAACAGCAAGTCGCTGAAGCTATTCCCTGCTAGGGCACCGCTCGAATTTGTCGCAATTGACATCCTCGGGCCACTCCTCACAACAAAACGAGGGAACAAGTTTCTACTTGTGATCACCGACCGCTTCTCGAAGCTTGTTCGGACTGTACCTCTCCGGAGGATAACCGCGTATACGGTGGCTAACGCTTTCGTAACCCATTGGGCATTCGCGTATGGTCCTCCAGTGGTGTTGTTGTCCGATAACGGCAAGCAGTTCGCCTCACGTTTCTTCCAGGATGTCTGCCGCATCCTGGACGTGAAGAACCTGTTCACCACTACCTACCTAGCAAGTTGAACGGTTCAACCGGACGATGCTCGCCGCTCTACGTTTTTACGTTGCTGACCAGCCCAAGAACTGGGACTTGTAAACCGATGCGGTGACGTTCGCGTACAATACGCAAGTTCACCGGACAACCGGATTATCACCATTTGAATTGGTATTGTCTCGTACTCCCCCGCCCGTGGCGTTGGAATCGCAAGCTACGCTTGAAACTTTCCCATCTGTGGGTGATTACCGCTTAAGGTGGAAGGAGTGGCTCCCAAAGTTGGTACCCGCTACGCGGAAATCAATGGCCAGAGCCCAAGCCGCGTACAAGCGGAATTTCGACGACCGTTTACGGAGATCGGACAGCCCGCCAATTGCGGTAGGTAGCTACATCTTCGTAAGGAAGGAGTACTACAACCCGGAACGGGAAAAGCGCCATAAGCTCTCGCCAGTGGCGGACGGCCCCTTCAGGGTGATTTCGAGTACTACCGACACAGTCGTTGTGCAAATGGGCGACACGCAAGAGCGGTTATCCCGCGATCGCGTTGTGCCGGCCCCTCCGCCCTCGTCTGAGGTAGTTTTGGACAGTACAACTCCCGTCACTACGGGTACAGCAACACCGGAGACACCGGGAACATCTGTGGCCGAACGACCATTCGTTTTACCACACCCCACCCGGGGCCTCTCGGACATTCCTATGTTATCGGGATACCCGGCTTTGCCGATTCGCGCAGGCCATCAGGGCCGAACTTCTAAAACCCCCTTGGCCCGTATTATTACCCGCCATGCGGGAGTTTCATCACTCCTTCCCCCCGCTCCGTCTAAGGAGGGGGAGGAGGTTTGCCGCTCCAATGGAGATTCTTCGCCGTCGCAACGCAATTCGCACCGTGGAACACGGGTTAGTGAAGCGGAGGCGTCGCCGCACACGCAGCACGACAATCGACCTGCTTCGCAAAGCCCCAATCAGGGTGTAAGCTCTTCACCGTCGGTTACGGAGTCTCCCGCAGGAACGGAAACGGCAGCGCCACCACCGCCGCTAAAAGCGGGGCGCAGCGCAGAGCATGGGCCAGCAACGCTGGGTATGGACACCAAAGCCCCTCAGGGGAACGTTCAACAGAAGTTGTCAGCGGCGCCCTCCATCACCGGAGGAAGCCACAACAACGACACCCACCGTTCGCAACGGAATTGATAACCCTGAGATAGGGGAGTCAGTCGTAGGCTCATCGCGCTCGCGCCCGCGCAACCCGAGAGTCTCGGCAGATCCCGGCGTCGTAGCCGGAGAACAACCGGTCGTTCCGGACAACACAACCGTCAAGGACGGCAAACCAATCTCGAAAGATTCGGAAATCTCCCAAGTACAGGGCGCACCACAAACTGGACGCACCCCACACGGGAAGAGTGCTGTACACGACCCACACGGGACCAGCACAGCACGCACCGGACTACCGGAATTTGCTCTCCCACACGGAGTGTCAAGTCCAAAGCGCACGGCGCAGCCGTTGGAGGAACCCCACATTAGGGAGGTGGTTCAAGCTTGGGTTAACCCTAGCCAACCATTGTTGGAGTCACGTGCCCGCTCACGTGAAGACGCACCTTACGCGCCACTCCCCACGGAGCGTGGAACACCCCAGTCGGGACAAACGACGTCAGTGCTACCGCAGAAGCGGAACGACCCACGCAAGCTAGCGGTGAGAGCCGACTACCACGAAGGTGGATGCTCGATCCCTCGCAGGGTCAGCGCCGACACGGCTTCGATGCACCCCGACACCCTATTGAGGGATATCTTTCCCCACGAGGGTAACGCTTCCCTTGAAGTGGCGAAGACACGGCATGGCCGGGAAGTGTACGCACAGGAGTACGTCATCGACCGAATTATCGGATATTCCTACGATAGGAACGGTGATCTGCAATACCGAGTCCGTTGGTACGGTTATGGCCCCTAAGGGGATACGGAGGAACCGATCGAACACCTCCCCCGTTCACGGGTTATACAGTACCACCGTCGCGCCGGCACGGCTCTCCCAGGTACACTGGATAACGCCCAGGTTGGGTAATGGACACCGCCATTGCGGGAAGAAGAAGTTCAGAAGAATTCTCATGCCGTTTAATACGGGAAGTGACGCTGAATTGGTGTGGCAAACGGTAGATTTGCTTAATTGCGTCGTGGTTGCAATGCTACGCACTTTGTGTTTTGCGCCTTTATCTCTCAGCATTGAAACTGCCAGTTGTTTCATTCGCCGCTTGTAATCCGCGCGCTCACGGTTTCGTTTGACACGGCTGGCTTGCTTACGCATTGACAGAGCCATGAGAGATACGTTGGAGGTCAATGGAGTCTCGAGACTACGGTGAAGGTGGCACAATGCGAAAGAGAAAGTGAGTAAAAACGAAGACGATGTCGTGTTCAATAGTGTTTTTATTTTTTTCTCGCATCTGTAGTTTGAAACTCGGGCGTTCTTGGTATCACCGTCTTCATCTCAGTGAGAGGAATCCGATCGTGTGATCAGATTTGAAATTGAGCGCTAGAGCCGAAAGTTATGGGCTCTTCTGTGAAAGTTTCCAAAGTTGGCCTTTTTCCAAACTTGCCCTTTTCTGAACGGTACCGTTGGTAAGTTACCGACGGTACAGTACCGTTGATACCGTCGGTAAAGTTACTGCCTGGCGCTGCGACGCGGACTGTTCGCTTTCGGCGTTGGTGGGGTTTCTGCCTGTTTCGAAACGCGGACAGTAAGGGAATCATCTCGCTCTTCTTGGCGTTTGGCACCATCTTCGAGGCCACCGTGGCCATGGTCGCGCTGCCGCGTTTCGAGGGTAGCGTGCGCTGATTGTCGCGTCGTCCATGCCGTTGTCTGCAGTCCCTGCGGTGGCTCCTCACGCACATCGGCGAGGAGCTAACGGGTTCGAAAGCTCTACAGTTTCGTTTCGATGAACCCTTGGCACCTCTGAAGGTATTTTTATACCCCTTTACCTTCAGGATGCCCACTTGAGCCATTGCAGCGTCGCTCAGCGTTTTCCCTTCACATCGCCTCCAAGACGATAGGAAACCCATGAATACCCGCCTCTACCATGAGCGCATTTAAGCGCCTTCCGTGGTCAAAGAACGCACAAAGCTTCTCACTTCCTCGCTCTTCAACGATGGACTTTGAAGATAGCCGTCGCACTACCGCTCACATAGAACTACAACTGCGCCCATCGCATCCACAATCTTTGAATGAGCGTGGTCTACGAGTCAATGAGCACACTGAAGAATTTCGCGCGATGTGAAAGGTCATCTGTCGTTCTATTCGATCGCGCCGGCTGCAATCGCATGTACTTCCACGTTCACTGGTGGAAGGACTTCAGGAAAACAGCATGCCTTCTACGAAAGAAGGTGTTACATTTCGCGTGGTGCAGGCGAAGGTAGCCGTGGACGATAACAATCAAGTCTTGCACCGCCCTCGTTCGTGCGATACTTTCGGAGCTGCCGACATTCAGGTTCATCCGTATCATATCCGAACTACGGTTGAAAGTATACCTGGTGCAACTGTGACGCATCTGCCGTGCCAACTTCTTGAGGACTGCTGGGAATCTCTTCATCTGCCCTGTGACGTAAAGAACAAATTGCTTGCGTACATCCATATACGAAGAGAGTTGAATAGTTTGTGTGGATGTGGTGGCTTCGTTGTTTTGTACGGACCACCTGGAACTGGAAAGACTACTACTGCACGCGCCTTAGCGCAGAAAGGAGCGATTAGAGGCGGGGGACATTCTCTACTAATGCAAATGCACTGTGAACTGTTTCTCAGCAAGTTTTTCGGCGAAAGTGCCAAGAATGTGAGTACGGCGTTTCAAAGAGTTTTCGAAATGGCTAGAGGACCGTCTCGAGTTTTTGTTCTGCTTGATGAGGTGGAGAGCATTGGTTTAACGCGATCTAGGGCTTTAAGCGGATCTGATGCTGGTGATGGAATACGAGTAGTGAATGCATTGCTACAAGGGATTGACGGACTTCAGGAGCTCGGAAACGTGGTTGTACTGGCTACGAGTAATCTCGTAAATGGACTGGAACAAGCACTGATGGATCGCGCGGACATGTTGATCCATCTCAAAGAACCGGTGGGTAGTGCACGAGTCGGGGTGATAATGTCAACAATAGACGAGCTGATACAAAAGGGCGTGATCATTGATACGGACAACGCCTCTCGTCTTAAGGAGATCGGTGCCGTTAAACATGCATTGAAGAAGGCTGCAAAGCTGAGTGGAAGAAGATTACGCAAAGCGGTTTTGTCAGCTCTTGTTAAGGTAAAGGCACAAGGGCGAGGCAAAAGAAGAAGTGGTGATAATCAATTTTCATACGAGTTTGCGGGCTGTCATCCACGGAGTCATCCGAGAAATGGAGCGCGCTCCATCAATGGGGGAGGTTTGTGGTGTTACGGAGGGCAGTCTATTGCAGCGTGGGAAGACAGCTAAAAAGTAAAACTCCGAAGAAGAGGAGGGAGATGCGTGCGAAGAACATATTCAGAAGTTGGGCTTCTCTGAGGATGAGGGGTTAGCTGAGGGGGAAAGTACTGGAGGCATCAGAAGCACCAAGACAGTACGTATGAATATAGAAGTGGGTCAGCAAAACAAACGAAGAAGAACAGCGCCACTCGAATATTGGCGAAACGAGAGCCTTTGAACAGAAACGCTCTCCGTTAAGTAGGAGTTGAACTACTGAGAATGTGAACATGAAGAAGATGTGAAGTGTAATAGGATATTCGCCGCAGCGGCTTCGAAGCTCGTCACCAAGTCCACCACTTCCAGTCGTCGATTTTCGCGCGCCGTGGCACCCGTTTAGTAAACGCGTCCCGCGTCCAAACGTCACCCGGTGACGCTTGGATTTGTTATCGCGAAGGTTAAAGTATGAAGGTGTTTTCACGAGGCCGTTAGGAAACGTAATATACATGATGTGCACACCACTTTCGGGGAGAGAGCATTGTGACGCGCTTTCGAAACGCTTACTGCGGGTGTTGGACAGTTATCAGCATGGGGCTTCAAGTTCCGAATCAAAGCAAGAGCGCATTTGTGCTTCATAAGGTGTCCACATATATTATAAAGAAGGAAGCGAGATTACGACTCGCCATGTGACAAAGTTCATGTGCCGATCCTCACCAGTGCAGATTGTGCTCCAGGGACTAGAAACTCATGTGCGGTTCAAACTCCCCACTCGTCGACACATACCTGCAAAATATGGAGCGAGAACATAGACGACATCCAACGATTGTCGTAATCGACGAGCACATCCCAACACCATCTCGACTGCGCCCGTCCCATATTCGCAGAATCTTATCGTTCGATCCCGATAAAACGAGACTTTCGTCACCGCTTACCGCCAGACACCCCACCAAGTCGGCGTGACCGACGACCGCGTCTCAACAGCCTGTCCAAAGCCCCCTCTGTTGCGTGCGTCTCTCCCGCCCAAGTCGGCGTCGACAAAGAGCTTCTTGTTCAAACTCCCGCCCGAAAGCAGGCCCGAGCACGACAACGGAATACCGGCCGGCATTTCCCCGCGCCCACGCTGGCACTCCAGTCATGTCGCACCGTGCTTTCAAATGGTGAGCATGCCACATTCGTCCTGCACCCGCCAACAAGACAATCAGAGCATGATCGATGAGCAATTAGCCCGAATCGCGAGAACCGTTGAGTCGTCACAGAATCACGCGCGTCGCTCGTGGCTACTATGTTTCCTTTTCTCCAAAGAGGCAACCCATCGGTGAGGAGCAAGTGATGCCAGGATACGGCACGATTGAAATTGTTTTGTGAAATATACATAACCGCTGTCGATGTTGCCCATTTTGTTTTCGCAGATGCCCAGCGAACCTTGTACTGCGACATCGCACACATCTTGCTCTGACGGCCACCAGCATCAGCGCTTTGTACACCACCAGAGTTTGAGCGAATCGATGGTGCGCTGCAACGCAGCCTCACGGGACGGGAGCACACACTCCCAGCTTCCGCTGCTTAGTGCCCACAGCCGTTGCATGTTATCGTCTTCCAACAACACGGCTGCCGTCGGCGCTCACTGTCGAGGACACCCATTTCCATCACAGTTCTGTTCGGTACTTTACTGCTCTCACGATCTGTTACACGCACTGCCGCGCGGGTCTCCCAAATTATGTGATGTCAGAGCGGCTGCCGGAGAGCGTTGCCACTTTCAGCGTCCCACACACGTACCGTGCCGTATCTCGAGCCTGACATCATGCGAGTCCCGTTCGCGCTTACTGCAACGCAAGTCACACAATGTGTGGAGTGTGTGAACCTGAAGCGGATGCCCGACGGTTTGCCGCTATCAACATCCTACACACGAACTGATCCATCCAGTGGGTCTAACACATTGCCAGCGCCGTCTGCACTCGCAATCATGCACTCCGACGTACCAGTGTGACCTTGGAGCGGCTGCCAGCTGCCCAGTACACTCTTCATGCGCCTCACTACCCATTGCGGTTTACAGCACAGCAATCCACGAGCGGACCGGTGGCTGCGAAACATCTCCGCGCATCACAACCACCACAAATAACACTTTTCCTCCTGTCGCACGGGAAGCATTCCAGTTTGTCAGCGAGTCCATCCAGCGCGAAGGCCGCTTCCTGCCGCTGCCCGCCACCGCCATGCGCTTGGCCGTCAACTTTATGGGCGCAAGGCTGCCCATTGTGAACCCAGACCAATTAGAAAGTCGATCAAGTGAGCTTGGAGCTGGCTGAGCGCGTGCTGCAGCCAGACAAGAAGGGCTTCATGGGCTTTGAGCACCTGCCCGCGGAGCCGCTCAGCGTGTGTACTCCGACCTGGGGCACGAGGTGTTGTGCCGCTTCCGCCGCAACGGTGACCGTAGCAGTTTGTTCTATGTCGACTAGCCACTGCGTGTACATGTAAAAGCAGCCACGCGCACCAACGCGCCCGCCGGGGCCGAGGCGGTGCACCTTGAACGCGCCGCACAGCACGTAGATGAACGCCTTTTGCTCGGAGCGGCGCACAGCGTGCGCCCAGCGCACGACGGCCTCCAAGGCGGCAACGGTGCTCGGTGCTGCGCGTGCCACGTACAGCGCGGAGTTGAGGCTGTGGTTGGGCGGCGTGCGAGGCTGCCACGCCGGAACGTCCGGCTGCACGGCCAGCTGCGCGCGGCACGACAGCGCCAGTATCACGCGCTGCATCGCGCGCCGCAGCGCCACGTCCGCGTCGCACAGCAGCACGCTGTAGCGATGCCGCAATACGTGCAGCACTACGTGCGATTTGAGCTGCGTCACGTTGGCGAAGCGCGCCGATCCAAACGCCGCCGCGTTGCGCGCCGACCACCGCGACGACGACGTCGACGGCGATGGCGGCGAGAAGAGGCGCGTGTGTAGGAAAACGTCGGCGCCGTGCACGACGAGCAGGTGGTATGTGCGCGCGTCCAGCGCACTGAGCAGGCAGTTGCGGATGGCGAGGTGGCGCGGGTTGCACACAAAGTAGAGCGCCAACTGGCGGTACGGCCAGTCGGTCAGCCCCAGCAGCACGACACGGCCGTCGTCGCGGCCGTCGCCGTCATCGAACATCGCGCCACGCGCGGCCGCAGCGCGCGCAGCTGCGCGTCGTCGCCGACGGCGTGGTGCGACGCGGTCGCCCCGCCGCCTTGACGCCGTCACGCGCATAGCAGCAGGAGCACCACCACCACCACCACCACCACCGACGCGCTGAGCGACAGCGGGTGGCGGCGGCGGGAGCGGCAGCGGGACGCGGCCACGAGCGGCACACGTATCGATCGGCGGAGTCGGGACGCGCGCGGGGCGGCGAGACACACCGCCAGCAGCGAACGAACGAACACGCGAGCGCACGAGCAGCGGCGTGGCCAATGGCGCGCGCGCGTGGCCGCACCACGTGGAGCGGCGCGCGCCTCGTTCTCGTTGGTGTTGTATAGATACCGTGCAAAAAGGTGCGCGGTGCGTGCGAGCATCGTCGGTGCGCTGCCCGCCTCTGCAGCGACATGGGCAGCGCGTCTTCCCACCGCCGCAAGCAGCGCCACTCGCGCGCGCGCGCGCTGCCGTCACCGCCGCAGTCATAGTCGCGGTCGCCGCAGCCGTCGTCACTGACGACGCTGGCCTTCGACCACAACCGCATCCGTTCAGGCCCCGGCTTCGACCTACAGCGCAAGGGTGTCTGGCAGCCCGGCCAGTGGTTGGTCGTGCATGGCGGTAGCAGCGCCGGCGGCGGCGCTGCGCGCGACCCGCCCATCCCCGTCGTCGTCAAGCGTGGCCGCGCCGGCGTGGGCGCCGCTGTCGCGGTTACGACGTCCTTGCAACACGCGCAGTCGCTGCCACCTACGCTGCGCGCAAAAGCCGCGCCGCTTTCCGTGTTCGCACCACACGCACATCTTCGACCCGCTGCGCCCGCGCTGCCAGTTTGACGCGTCGCACGTCGTGCCCAACCTCAAGGCGCTGTGCAAGCACGAGTGCTCGTGCCCGGCCAACCCGAAGCGCGCCTCTGCCACTGCAGCTGCCGCCGCTGTCGCTGGTGGTGGTGGTGGCGTGCCACGCGCCGCCGCCACGCCGGCCAGTCCGGCCAGTTTTAGCAACCAGTTCAGCTCGATGGCGTCGTACAGCACCGTCTCGCTGCCATCGTCATGTATTCAAAGGAAAACCAGCCGAATCCGACATTGGAAACACCAAAATGCCATTTTGAGAGTAAACAATTCGAAAACGGTGAAGATGAAGACCTTCGGACGACAAATTGCAGTGACCAGCCGAATCCGACATTGGAAACGGCGGATGCACACCGTGCACACGTATTGACAGGAAAACCAGCCGAATCCGACATTGGAAAC
This sequence comes from Gracilaria gracilis, assembly GCA_030374805.1. Lineage (NCBI taxonomy): Eukaryota > Rhodophyta > Florideophyceae > Gracilariales > Gracilariaceae > Gracilaria > Gracilaria gracilis. Next base: position 123,972 of record JARGSG010000247.1, on the reverse strand, counting down.
ACCAAAATGCCATTTTGAGAGTAAACAATTCGAAAACGGTGAAGATGAAGACCTTCGGACGACAAATTGCAGTGACGGCGGATGCACACCGTGCACACGTATTGACAGGAAAACCAGCCGAATCCGACATTGGAAACACCAAAATGCCATTTTGAGAGTAAACAGTTCGAAAACGGTGAAGACGAAGACCTTCAGAGGCCAAATTGCAGTGACGGCGCATGCACACCGTGCACACGTATTGACAGGAAAACCAGCCGAATCCGACACTGGAAATACCAAAATGCCATTTTGAGAGTAAACAATCCGAAAACGGTGAAGATGAAGACCTTCGGACGACAAATTGATATGACGGCAGATGCACACCGTGCACACGTATTGACTGGAAAACCAGCCGAATCCGACATTGGAAACACCAAAATGCCATTTTGAGAGTAAACAATTCGAAAACGGTGAAGATGAAGACCTTCGGAGACAAATTGCAGTGACGGCGGAAGCACACCGTGCACACGTATTGACAGGAAAACCAGCCGAATCATACATTGGAAAACCAGCCGAATCGAAGACGAGGCATTGGAAACACCAAAATGCCATTTTGAGAGTAAACAATTCGAAAACGGTGAAGATGAAGACCTTCGGACGACAAATTGCAGTACGACGGCAGCATGCACACCGTGCACACGTATTGTCACACGTCGTGACAGGAAAACCAGCCGAATCCGACATTGGAAACACCAAAATGCCATTTTGAGCCATTTTGTAAACAATTCGAAAACGAAAACGGTTGAAGATGACAGACCTTCAGGAAAACCAGCCGAATCCGAAATACCAAAATGCCATTTTGAGAGTAAACAATTCGACGGTGAAGATGAAGACGGACGATTGCACACCGTGCACACGTCGTGACAGGAAAACCAGCCGAATCCGACATTGGAAACACCAAAATGCCATTTTGAGAGTAAACAATCCGAAAACGGTGAAGATGAAGACCTTCGGAGGCCAAATTGCAGTGACAGCGCATGCACACCGTGCACACGTATTCACAGGAAAATCTGCAGTACACCACTGCGCTCTCCAGGCCATCTGGCGAAGCGTCGGAGTTCTTCACATCCATCAGCTCCGCGTACGTCTTGTTTGCTGCTTCGTGTTCACCTCGAACGAGACTTTCCAACATTTTTGTCATCCATTGAGGGACTTCACGAATGGAGTGCTTGAGCACTGGTTGACGAATCATATGACGCTCACTACATCGGAATTCGGTCAACAGGCTCAAACGCGACTGCGCTCCGGTGCAGTACTCTACCTCCGTTTCTGCAAACCAGAGGTCACCGGTTGGAAGGCCATGTACTGAGGTTCCGTGAACGACAATCATGCGTCCGAGGAGACCGAGCATGATACCACGCGGGGTGGGGGGTGGGTGTGATGAGTATACCCCTCCCAACGGTGGACAACTGCACGGTGATTTCTCGAATCCACTTGTCACCGACAGCTTCGTAGCCGGCCTCTGCGGCGGCCTGGATGGCAATTGCGATGAGGTCGAGCTCGTTTACTCCAAGATCTCGACGAACGCTGTCACGAACGTCGAGGTAATGGAGCACGGGCATATCGCAATCCTTTATGATTTGGACCATGCGGTCGACCTCAGTGCGCAACACGCTGTCGAGCTGGGCAGAATGACGGAACCTGTAGAGCATCCATCTGGTGACGGAGGTCTCCAATTGGGTGGGTAGATGTTCATCCGATGGAGCGTGGTTGATGAGTTTGATCAATGTGATGACAATTGTGAGAGTGCCCGGTTCGCGTTCTAGTTGGCCGGCAAGGAGATCGCCTGTGTCATCAGGGCCACATCGCTCGACGACGCCAAAATCGTGGACGACGACCTCGAGCGAATTGACAGCATTCATGATGAGCTGAAGTAAGCGTTGTTTGACCAAGGTTTCCCAGCCAGCACACACGTTGGACTCGGAGTGGAGCGCGTATATGCCAAGGCGCTCCAATTCCAAGACGACCGTACCCAAGTAGAGGGTGTATAGTGCGAACATGTCGGAGATTACAGCGAGAGTGCGCTTCAAGGCATGGCGAGAGGAGGGAGCTGGGGGGTGCAGCGATTCTGGCCGACAGCTGGTGCGGTGCACGGCTGTGTTTGTTCGGGGGGTGATCGGGCGCGTCATTGTGATGGCGTAGCAGCAGGAGCGCGGTAGACCGCCATGGGCGCATCGGTAGCAGAGCAGTTGCTTGTGGAAGCCGAGTCTAGTAATGTCCATAATTGGCGTAAAGCGAATTGGCGCGTGTGTTAGACAGGAGAGCGAGGCGAGAGCGGAGACGTGAGAAGAGGCGTGAGGGGGGGGAAGCGGGGAGGTGGAGGTAATCGACGCACCGCAGCGGCCGCGGCTGCGGTGACGCACGGCATCGCGCAAGGGCGTTAAATGGCGCCGTCTCGGCGCGGGTTGAAGCAAGTGATAGGGTAGCCGAGCAGGAGGCGGCGCCCTCAAACGCGGGCGCTGCTGGGCGCGTTTGATTGAGAAGCGGCGCATTGGCAGTTTGTCGCGTGCAGCCGCGCCCGCGGCGCTCGGTGTAGCGCTGCGTGCGCTGCGGTTGAAATGAACTGGATGAAATTGTAGATGCTTGTGATGACGGGTGGAGACCAGTCGAGGGACGGTCGAGGTCTCTGTGTTTACTTTAAGTACTACTCGGACTTCGAGCTCGGGTGTTCAGAGCTTACGACGGAGAAAGTACTTTGTCCACGTAGTCGCCTAAACGGTACACCTTGCAAGAGGTGCTACCTACGCAATTCGGCCTGTCGCCGTAATGTCCACACTTGCTCTCTTTCTAAACAGAAACTTAATCGCTAATCATATATCTTCACGTATTCCAATCTCTTACAACCCATTGCTCAATAGGATGTTCAATCTGGTTACATAGCAAAATATTCCTAAACACTTCATTTTCCACTTGCTTTGTTAACAAGTCAGCGGGGTTATACTCAGAACGGATAAAACCAACATCTGAAATTTCATGACGATCATAAGCTTCTCTTACTGCACTTATGTCAATAAGTAAACGTTTTTCTGCAGTTTCAGAAGACTTAGTAATAACGTTGAAAAGACTCCATGAATCAGTAAACATCTTGATTGGTATATTCTTATTCAATATCCTTTCCAAATCATGCTTCAAGGTGAAGCCACTATCCAATGCGTCAGCAAACGCATAAACCTCTCCTCCTAACACGGACCTTACAACTCGGCGACTCTTATAGCTCTTGAACTTCACAATGTTACAATTATTGTGCTTATCTGCAAGTAAGATAATATATCCTAGCTGAGATTTAAGATCTTCGTTGTTTGCGAAAGAAGAGTCGCTATAGATCCTAATGTGGAGTGACTCCATATCCAACTTAACAAACTTCATGCAAAGGGGATCAGCAACCTTGATCCGTTTGATGATTTTATTCATTCGTCTTCCATCTTTTGCGGAGAACTTTTCAGAGGTTACTTGTGCACATTTGTTCACGTAAAAAGAAAGATGTGGGTAGGAATAAACGAGCCAGGCAAGTTGTGCTCTCTTTGAACGAAATTCGTCGTAACTTCCTGTGTCATTGAGGGGAAGTAGTCTTTGAATAAAGTCTTTCTGATGAATTGCATATTTTCCATTTCCAGTTTCCACTTGTGTTCCTGCAAATTTGAAATTATCCATTTCCCTTGTACGAGATTCAAACTTCTGCAGAGTTTTCTCACTGATTTTCAGAAACTCATCGTTACCAGTATGAATCGAATCATCAACGTACGATCCAAGTAAACCAATTAAGATATCGTTTAGATACTTATAAAATGCAGAGATATCTCCCTTCAATGGGGTCATTTGGAGATCGTTACGGACGTGGTTCATAATGGTCACGTTCCAGTAGTCGCTAGCATCAGGTAAACCGTACAGGGGTTTCACCAGTAGAAGCATTGTTCCTTCCGGCAAATTCATTTCCTTTGGAGGTTTCAAGTATACCTTTCGAGCTAGGTTCTGACTACTCTGTATATATGCTTGAGTTACGTCGTGGCTCCATATTTTCCAATCAAACATGGCTGCGATGGATAGAATAATACGAACGGTACTATGCCTAACTGTTGTAGCGATGTGTACTAAATAGTTTTGCTCTTTATCGGCAAAGCCTTGAGCTACGAGGCGAGCTTTGAAGCTTTCGTCAGGTGTACCGGGGTTCTTGATAGAACAAACTAGACGTGATCCAATAATTTTGGCGTGTTCTGGTACTTCATGTTTATTGACGATTGTCCAGGTTCCTCGCTTCATTAGGCCTTCGAGTTCCTTCTTCTTAGCCTTTACGAATTGTGGAAGGTCCTTACGTTTGTCGTTCGGCTTGAGGACTTCGGTGATAAACGTGTCATTGGAGCTAAATTGTGAAAAGCAGAAGTTAAGGAGATGTTCCATGTTATTCGGGATAGACAATGGCTTTTCCAGTTTGTCAGAGTTTTCGTTTATAAATGGCTTAGCTTGGTGAATGCTATGTTGTACTTCGCCATACTCTTTCTGAACGAAAATCTGTTTACCTTCAAGTCGAGTAACCTTGAATGGTCCGGTCCAGTTCGGGGTTACGTCATCGCGGTAGATGAGGACCATATCACCTGGATGGTAGCTATGGTGAACTGCTTCTGGTAGACGTGAGTCCAGGGCAGTCTTCAAACGAAGTTCGTTGGAAATAATTTCCATTTCCGAACGGGCTGTTAGAAGAGCTTGCATACGTTCTTCTTGGTCAGGGAGTTGAGTGTGAAGGCCAGGGAAACGAGGGAGAACTCCGAATACGAGAAGAGACGGTACGAGACCTTCGGGATTCATGGTATCGTTCATAGCTTTGACGGCTGTAGCAAGAATGAGATCGTCATCTTGAAGATCTGCATCGTACTTGATTTTATTAAAGATACGACGGAGTGGTGCGTGATAGCGTTCTCCTGCACCAATGGAGTTGTGACTTTCTACTCCAGAAAGGCGAAAATCAATTCCAAACTAGTCCAATTTTGCTTTCCATTTTGGCGAGGTGAAAACAGATCCTTGATCGCAGCGGATTGAGTCCGGGTATCCAGTGTAAACTTGAGCCCAGCAATTGAGAAAAGTATTCCAAACATCATCCAATGATTGTCCTTCGAGGAAGCGAGCGGCACCGAAGTGGGTGTGAATATCTACTACATGTAATACAGCCTTCTTATTAATTGTAAGTAAGTCTATAGCTAAATCCTGGTTGAAGATAATACCATGTGGGAACGACACGCGAAAGCGTTGCGGCTTGGGAGTGAAGCGTTGACACGTCTGACATGCTTTGGTGATGGATGTCAGCAAGTCTTTGGATTCCTTGTTTGCTTCTTCCGGTCGTGCTCTTTTCAAAAGGTTGAAAAGTTTCTCGACGGACGGGTGGTAGAAGTGAAGATGCAGTCGACGTAATTCAGTCTTGGAAAACAGAGTTTGGTATTCATTCATTTCGAGATAAATGTGTCCAAGCTTACGTGTCAAAGGCATTTCCCATCCGTGTTTTGACACTAGAAGGTTGTCAACGCTGTCCACATATATGCGTTCGCGATCAAGAAAATCAAGACCAAGTAGTAGAGGAATATCGCAGTCAATAACATCGACTGTGAGCTTGAGAATACGTCTTTGGGGGGCAAAGATGCGGATCGGAATTTGAGATATACTTTTGAATATATTAGATCCTAAGCGAAAGAAGATATTACGTTTCTTTTTCTTCATCTTAATCCCGTACTTCACGCAATAAGCCTTTGCTTGTTGCTGACCGATGACTGAGCGTTGAGCACCGATGTCGAGACAACCACCATTGAATTCCTTACTTGAGGAAAATTTGACATCACTCTTAGATACTTCGAAGCATGTAAATTTGCGTTTGATGTATTTACCAAGCTTATATGCAGTTCCCTTTGGTACGTTTAGCAGCTTTCGCAAAGCGAGGTTCTTGCGATACTGATTCTGGTCGAAGTCCACGAAGGGGGCAGAGTTATCGACATCAAACTGCGTGAAACATGTGTTGAATGGATCCGGAGTTTCTTCATTGTCTTCTGTTTCGGAGTCATCTTCGGTGCTTTGTTCATTGGAAAGATGTTCCTCGTATTCTTCGCTTCGTTCAAAGAACGTGGCAGCGTCTTCAATGTCAGATTCATGTTCGCTTTGATCAGTTGTTTGTTCGCATAGTTCATAGAGTACGTGCTTGAGGGCTTTGTTCTGGTTTTTGAATCTACCCGATTTCTGCAGCATTTGGACTTTACGAGCAGCGATTGTAGCCAAATCTTGGCGATCATGACAGTCTCTGATGACGTGGCCTTCTTTGCCGCAACCGAAACAGATTACGTTCTTACGGAATCGATACTTGTTTCGTTTAATTCTGTGATGACGTCCATAACGAGCAGGAGGACCAGAATTGTAATTTGTATTAAACAAATTAGCGTTGGAAGAAGAATTAAAGGGATTCTTTTCCTTGCGAGCTAGCTTTTCTTCGTTCTCACGTTGAATAGCGCATTCCAGTTGAGTGTAAAACTCTTGGAAGCCTAGATTTTCTGTGTCCAGACGTGCGATCGGAAGAGTAGCCCAAGTGTTACCAACAACGGCCTTACGGAGAAACCCAATACGGCAAGCTTCAGACTGACAGTGAGCAGGGCCTTGTGGTGCTAGCTTAGAGATGTCAGCTTCAAGGGATTCCAAAGCTTTCGTATTACTACCTTCATTTTTCGCATGGGTTTCAAAGCGGAGGGCGTTTAATTGGTTTTCAATTCTTTTCTGCCTCGCAGTAGAATTGTATTGAGTTTCCATAATGTCGTTTGCCAACTCAATAGAATCTACGCGGTCGAATATCTTCTGTAGGAAGAAGCGCTTAGCCTTGTCACGAAGGATATGATGCATGAAAGGTATGTGTCGATCCTGAGGAACGTCATAATCAGCGAGAGCTAATTTATATTCCCTAAAATATTCTTCCCACGATTCACCGATTGATCCCGAGAATTTTGCTGCATTATCTTTAAATCGCATAGCGACACTGTGTGCTAATTTTGAGTAATTAGGCTTAGACTCATTTCTTGGGGGTGGGGTGTTCTGATAATTCGGGTTATGGGTACGAATGTGAATGGTGTCGCTTTGGGGTAATTCCTCGGGGGTGGAATCGTTGGGTGGAATAGTGTTTGTTGAGGGCGGAGCAACAAGACGGAAGGAAATGGGATTGGAGAGCGGCTGTTCGTTGGATTCCAATGAAGGCGTTCGTTGTACTTCACTGATTAGTTTCATAGCGATATTACAATCTTCGAGGTGTATATATATCGTATGAGCTAATCGCGGTAGTGTCCGAGTGTGACTATTGGATAAGTTTCCACCAATGCGGGATATCAACCGGGCGAGCGAGCTGAACAAACTTATATTGGAAATTAGTTCCTGGCGGAATAGCTCTTCAGGCGGAAAATCGTTACGAAGTTCTTCAATGATTTGATTCCCGGTAATGCGAGGGATTTCCTGCTGATATGAACGAATTGTTTCCCAAAGCTTTTGCTGGGATTGGGTATGGAGGGTGAGGTGATCTCCAAACAGCTTATTTGGTGAAGAGAAAGGGGGAATAGGGATGGCGGAATCAGCAGGGGGAAACGGGAGGCGGTGTGTCGCAACGGGAGTGCTGACCGGAGGAACGGTATCCGTTTGTTCATTCAACTCGATGTCTTGAGGTGCGGGGTTACTGGAAGAACCAGCTCTGTGGTTACTCGGGGCAGTGTTGGTTGCCATACGATTATTGGTTGGTTGGTGTGAGGGTGCAGCGGTATGTCCGGTACTGGATCCTTGACCAGTGGTGTTTCTGCCACTTGGCGGTTGTGGTATACGGGATGGCTGTGAGCCAGTATTCCTCGGTCGCAAAACAGGTGGGGTAGTGCGATCATAAACCATTCTGCCTATATCCAGTTACGTATATACCCGGCGAATGTAATTTCCAATATGCTTCTAAAATATATAAAATACTTACTACGCTTTTTGGTTTTTTATAGTTTTCTAATTTTTATTGGGGTTTTTATAACCTTTTTATTGATTATTTATAAAGTTTAACAAATATTTATAATATAAGAAGTTCAATTAATAAAGAAGGCGTTTTACTTAAGTTTATTAATCACACTTCGGTGGCGTCGACCAGCACGGTGCCTTTGCAGATCAATCTTCGTATTAAACGTGTGACCACACGGTGCACAGGTTCTCTTGGCCTTCGGTACTGTTCTCCTAGTGTAAGCTTGGTGCTTGCGGCCCTTTAGATGAACCCTGTAAGCGTTTTGGCTTTGGCTGACAGCCCCGCAGTCGCAAGTAAAAATATTTTTAATTTTTCGTTTTTTACTTTGTTTCTTGAGTGCCACGCGTTCAATGTGTATGGCAGCGGCCAAATCAAGACGTTGGGTGCCACGACGCGGGGACAACTGCGCAGGGAGAGGGGAAACACGGCGCGTGCTTGCGTGGCGCGTGCGGGGTGGTGGGCGGGAGCGTGGGTGGTGCCGAGGGCGGGGCCGGGGAGGAGGGGTGCAGGAGCGACGAAAACCGTCCTCGTCAACCGAGGCGACGGACCAGGCGGGGGTCGTAGCGCGAGGGGGTGTCGGAGCAGGGCCGGGGGAGGTCGGAAGACGATGGCGGGGGTGTGCTACGGGAGTACACGGCGGCGATAGTGACAGACGTTGTGGAGTTGTGGGGCAGAAGATAGATCTTTCCGGGGTTGGTGCGGCTTCTTCGGCTTCGATATCGAGGATCGGATGGTAACGGGGAGACGACTCGACGGAGGGGTACTCCGAGGAGGAAGACACTGGGTAGGAAAACGTCTAATGTTAGTACGTAGTCGTAGCGAGTGTCCGAGCAGTATTAAACTTACTTTTAAAACTCTTGTCTTGACGACGTGCGGCTTGCACGCAGTGTTATACAGTATAGCTGTTATAACACTGGTGGAAGTGGCGCAGAGTTGCTCTGGGAGCGCACTAAGGCGGCTGATTCGCGAATGTAGCGCTGCGTGCGCTGCGGTTGAAATGAACTGAATGAAAATGTAGATGCTTGTGATGACGGGTGGAGACCAGTCGAGGGACGGTCGAGGGCTCTGTGTTTACTTTAAGTACTACTCGGACTTCGAGCTCGGGTGTTCAGAGCTTACGACGGAGAAAGGACTTTGTCCACGTAGTCGCCTAAACGGTACACCTTGCAAGAGGTGCTACCTACGCAATTCGGCCTGTCGCCGTAATGTCCACACTCGGCGCGCGGTGACGCGGCGGTGCGGGGCCGCAGGCGCAGGCGCCACGCGCCTTGGGCCGTGCGTGCGCGCGGGGCATGCGCTTTCATTCACGCCGCGCTGCGTGTGATTTTCAAATAAGCGCGCGCGGGCCGCCTCTCGCGACTCGCGAGAAGCCCTGACAAGCAGACTTTGTTTGAATCGTTGCAAACGAAAAGCTTACACTGTATGCGCGCGCATCACGTCCTGGTATGCATCGGCGTCACGTGCGTGCGCCAGTCGATGGCATCATCGTTTCCACGCCCACGTGCCCGCGCCCACGCGCTGTCGGGAATTGTATTGGACCAAGAGCACAAATCAAGGTGCTCAATTTGGCAAACGCGGTGGTGCACGTTTTGGAGCGAGCGTTTGACCCCGCTGCGTGCTATGTAGTGCCTCCAAGCCTCAAAGAAGACCTGCGCATTGTAGTGAATGACGATGAAGATGTCTGTGATTGCGAGAACTTGGTATTGCGCTTCAGAGAGGCGGCCGCGAAGTACAACCTTGAAGTATTCGCCGACCAGGTTCTTCATGATAGCCCTTTAATCTCCAGATAATGAAGAGCGGCCGAGATGATAATGAATACGCGAACCAAGTGCATTTTTGCCGCAAATACAGCGTCCACAGGCTTCATAGATGTTTCCGAGGTGTTCAGCTTCGAAGCTTTCCTTCACCCCAAACCTGGGACTTCTCGACTAGGGAGATGGGCGCATGAAATGGAAGGTCTACGGTTATGTGAGCTTGTAGATTTCGATACAAAGGCATCAAATGGAGAGTTTGAAGTAGAAAGAGTCAGTGTGCGCCGTCGATTCATAACAACCAGAAGGGAAGTGAGGAAAATCCGTGAGATCTGTCAGAAGGGAAAGTGTGTGTGTGAGATAGCCCGTGGGTCGCACATGAGCATACAAGAAGTTCATGAACTCTTGCTCCGAATCCCAGGTTCGTATACAAACCAGATTTTTGGGGCTTGTTATGCGAACCGGAGAGGTGTGTATACTGGAGACAGAACGGGTAGTGAACCGGGATGTGTTTGTCTGGAGAACGCGTTGAGGCTTAGAGATGTCGTAGGGATCCTGTGTGACCAATCTGGGATACCAATGTACGACACGCGCTATGGGTTGTATCCTGTTATCGAGGTTCGTGACGGTTATGCTCACATTTGTTCGTGGTCAAGAGAAGAAACCATGTTGCCGAGTGGAGTAGATCTTGACACGAAGATAGCAGGGTTCATCTGATTGTAGTTAAAACGTAACGATGTTCTTGACTCAGTAACTGCGGCATCGAGAGAACCGCGGCGCGGCTAGAGGTGGCAGCACGCGGCGACAGCAGCGGCGCGCTGCATTGCATTGACGTGGTGCGCTCCTACTTCCACACGGCTCTGCACCAGTCGCAGCTGCTAGCGACGTCGCTGCGCGCCATCACTACAACCATTCGCCAGCCCATCACATCCCACTCTGTACACCAGCCGTCTTCTCATTCTAGGTACACTCCCGCGCACCAATCTCCGTCCTCTGCGTACGTGTCCGCTTCAGAGTCTCAACCAAATCAGGAAGCCTACGTGGAGACGCAGCATCCATCAGCTCACGCACCCCTTCCCGACCAAAGCGATATATTCGCCAATTATCCCGCTCTCAGTGACAGCCTAGCACATCAAGAACAGAACGAAGACGAGTATGTTGACGCGACTCCTCCGCCGTAGCTACCGCCTTCTTCTTGTCGATTTCATCAATTTTTCCCTATCGTTTTCAATCTCCCGGTCCCATTCTTCATCGAGTACTCTGCAGAGCGCGTCATACTGTGTCAAAAGCACCTCGTCTGGAACTAGCCGCAATCTCCATTTAACCCCTTTTTGTCTCTCCCCAACTTCTTGCAATACACCAAGCACGCTAACAAACGATATTAGTAGCGATTCACCCAATGCCTGCACTGCATCACATGTTCTCACCACATCGTTTGTTAGAAACAAGTACAGAATCAGTGTTCGACCATCATCGTAGCGCTCCGCGGCGTTCTTTTTCCCAACATGTTTAATACACTTCTTGGATACTCGCAGCCCACGAATGCACACTGCGCTTTTCCGAACCGATAAAAGCACATCTTCGGCTGGCCTATGAGTGCCCACTACCTCATGAACTTCTACAAACCTGATGATTTCCGCCTGTATCACTCCATAGCCAACCGCATAATCCGTGGTTGACGCTCGAAGCTGCTTCGTTGACAAATTTTCTTTATCCGCGCTTCCTTATGCCACAAAGCCGGTACGTAAATATCTTGTATGAAGGTCGTACAAATCTCTGTAGCTGGTTCCCAGCTCGTATGCAATTCCTTCTGCGTCGATTACTTCTGCGCCAGAAAATCGGGCGTGCTTTTTGATGCGCACGTCATCGCGTTCGCTTTCTGCAAATTGTAAACGTACCCAATCATCACCTTGTTCTCTCTGTCTTAGTGTTGCATAAGAGTTTCTTCGCCGTTCCGCGGCACGCTCTGTCTCACGTCGACGAAAACTCAGTTGCAACGGAGCTGCTTCAGTTGGCGCTTCAATGCTGGTACTTGCTAGCAGGCCCTTTCGTTCTGCCCTTGCCAGCAGCTGCTTACGGTCATAATCATCGATATGAGAAAATGTAGGCCGTAGTTGTTGCACGGCGCGTAGTGGTAGTACCATGAAGGCCGGTCCATTTGGTCCATTCGACACATAGGAGCCGACAACATAGGCGTTGTAAGTGAGATTGGGAGATGAGATTTTGTTCTTGACCGACTTGCTTTTCAACTGCTGCCTCTGGATTGAAGGACTTTTTTCGCGTGAAACCTTCTTGCTCTGGATACAGAGCGAGTTTTAGTTGCATCCGGGCATGTCGCGGGCGAAGCTGCACATCAATTACTTTGCGTTCCGAGCCTATCTTGCTGTGTGCGTGACGGAGCGGTATGCAAGAGATGAAGCTCTGTGCTGTCCATACTTCGTAACCGTTCCTGAGTTCATCGAACACAAGTTCTGCTAGCACAAGGTTATCAGGGGAGAGATTCTTCGATGAAATTTTGTCCGGATGGACTTGCAAGATAGCTTTGTGATAATTGACTTTCACCTTTGAGTTCTCCTTAAAGGATATCCATGGACACTGCCTTCCACGTTGCGGTAGGGTACAACACCGTATCCAGCGAAGCGAGCAGAGCACGCACGTTCCCCCGACGAGTGCCATTTCCGTTCCATGCATTAATCTTCCTTTCAGCTGCTGACCGAGCATTGTCCTTTTCTTCACGTTCCTTGGCGTCTGCTCTTTCTCTCTCACCAACTGCAGCAAGTTTCTCATCGGCTCTGGCCTTAATCTCTCTCTCATGCTTCTTTTCGAGCTGCTCGCGCTGCAGAAGTTCTTCCTCCTTGGAAGTTGAAGTAGACGGCGCGGGCTTTGCAGTCGGTTTAGGTGTGGCATTCATTCATAGTCGAAGCAGAAAACGACTGCTGGGGTGCTGCTGACCTCCTCGCCCGAGATTGGGTCGAAGACCGAGGCCTGGGTTGTGGGGCTGCCCCCAGGTCACCTAGCAAATCTCCCTCAACGGCCGTCGTCGACGCGCTCTTTCGCATGGATGAGCGCTGGCTTGAAGATATGTCCGGAATACCTCCCAGATCAAGAAGGTCTTCCGTATTTGTCGAAGAAGGAGGTGACGGAGATCTCCTCGACCTCATGGGCTTGGGTGGAGTGGGGGTATCAAAATCAAGCAAGTCTGCTTCTGGCTCGACGGGGCGGGTCGGTCTTGGTTTGTCGGAATTGCTTTCTCGACTCGACGACGGAGCAAACGGCGACGTCGGACCGGGAGGAGGTTTGGCTGCTGCACGGGTCCTGGAACTGGGATACTTGTCTCTGGTGCAAAAACCACCAGTCGGATAGCTGCTGACAGATTCTTTCTGCCCTACACCACCACTTGGATAAGTAGACTCTCGCTTAGCGATTCCATTGGACGGGTATGAATTGCCTGCACGTTTCCTTGCGAATGGATTAGCCACACCTGTGGGGGAATCCGAAGCAGAGCCGGGTTCGGAGCGGCGTGAACTTTCAGGTTCCGGTTGAGATGGAAGCGGGTCATCGAAAATGTTGTCTGTGTACACGCTTGATTTCGGGCGCTGCTGATTGTAGGTATCGTTATCATCATCAACATCGTCATCATCGTCATCATCAAGTTCGTTCCATATGCTGTTGGAGTGCACAGGGACTGTGGTAGAGCGTCTCGGCGGCGGTTGCGGTGTTGCATGAGATGGTTCCGACTGAGTGGGTGGTACATTGACGAAGGTGCGACGTTCTGGAGGTTCATCGGCTCCACCGCGCATGGAAGCGAGCTTGTCGGCGCTAATGACATCAATTGCACGCTCCATGCATCGGGCAGAATCGACATAGAAACGACGTTGAAACTCAATGGTCTCAGCAACAACGGATTCAATGAGAGCAGAACGTCGTTTGAAAGCTTCAGAAAGGGTGGCAACCAACTCATTGGTACGCTGTGTGAATTCAGCCATCTAGTCTTCAGCTTTGCGAAGGTCTTCCTGAGAGGAAGAAGCGTTCCTGATGTATTTGCGCTCCATAAACAGCAGAGACGGAGCATATGAGTGAGACTCCCCCCTCTCGCAATGGCATCGGTTACATAAGTACATCTGGGGGTGGCGTTTCCATCCTCAATCATTTCACGTTCCATTTCAAAGCGTTGCCGAAGCTCGTAGGAGTTGGAGGTTCTGGCAGCAACCGCATACCCCAGAGCAGTATGAATTGCAGCCAGAGAATGATCCGATGTAGCGCCTTATAAACCCTGCATCCAGGTTTGAGGCTTTCCCATTTCGAACGTTTCCCGATTGGACGAGAATCATAGTACTCTTGCAACGAGTTTGCCACGGAACCAATTTGGCTAAACGCAGCAGAAAAGGAGAGATCGCGTAATTGACCGAATACGGGGTCGATGTCTGCTCGGAGGCGTTTGCAGGCGGCGACTGTGGTGGCCGGCGTATTGCTCTTGGATCGCAAGAGCTCCATAGCATCCTCAGAGATGATAGACGAACTAGGAAGGTCAATAATGTTGTTGTGAAGACCGATGGCTTCATCTAGTAAACCTGCGTATGTACCTTGAGTATGGAGCGAACTAACAAGATCGCAGCCGCGATCAACAATGACGAGATTGACTGCACCACGTTTTGACGATTTCCCGACAACTTCAGCAAGCGTAGGCATTTGCGATTCGTATTCGGGTTTGCTCGGTGGCGCGTCGGCCAAGGCAGGTTTGGAGTCAAGCAGTGAGAATGTGTGATGAGCTGCAAAGCCCGAAGCGGTCATATGTCGAGTAGATACGGCAGGAGAGGATTGAATGGAAGACTGGAGCGAGTCAGAGTGATGATGATTGACGCTGTACATCTGACCGTGAGTGTCAAGCAGTTCCTCAGCAACGGCAGCTGCAGCAGCTCCTGCCGAACGAATAGTGGCAAACTAGAGATTCAAGGCGGGGGCCATGGACGACAAGGCAGCAGCTGGTGCCAAGATGGCGGAGTTATCGCCATCCAGGACGATTTGACGAAACGCTTGCGGCCAATCGAGAGTGACGAGATTGGCATCGAACGGAAGAAAGCCAAACTGAAGCACCGATATTTGAATATCCGACAGCGAAGCGCGCTTAAACATCTTCTCGACAATCTTTGAGCGACGCGGGGTAGTAAGAACCAGAAACTTTGTGGCAGGAGCAGTGGGCGGATTGGTGGACGTAGACGCAAGCTGAGCGGACTGAGTGGTCTGTCGTGCAGAAAGAATGAGTTGCACGATGGGACGCGCAGCAGCAGCATTGACAGCGCGGACGAGAGCAACGACAGAAGGCTGTGCCAGCGCCTTGTTCATGGCCACACTGGGCAAGGTTTGAACGGGTGCAACATATCGAATGCCATGCTCGCGCAAAAAGGCAGCGTCCTCAAACAACTCGAGCGGACGCGCAAGCGACAGCTGAGCGTCATACAACAACGGATCGACCAACAAAGCCTTGAACGGCGCCAGCGGGAATGCGCGCCGGGTCTGTCGGGGCGCGACGGCGTGGCGCACGTCGACGAGGGCAGCGCGAGACGGCGGCGAGCAGCGGCTGTCGCGACGCGGCGCGGCCTTTGGAAGGGCGACTGCGACTGCTGCAATGTGTTGGTCGACCTTATTGTGCGCTGCACGCTGGAATAAAAAAAAGCAGTCGCGCAGTCCCCGTCTCGCTGCGCGCTCCGCTTTCCACTTCGTAGTACGGAGTCCGTACGATATGCGTATGTGCGCCACTGTCTTGGGCTGCTCCGCGCGTCTGGTCAGTCTCCCATCGTCGTCGATCACCGCCGCCGCGTCGCGCTTGTTCGTCGTTTCGTTCCGACCCATGCCACAGGATGATTTACCGCTGTTCACGCCGTCCACCGCCGCCGCGCCTGCGTCGCCTTCGCTCATCTTTCGTGCCTGACGCCGCTACTGGCCTCTAACTGCGATTGCTTCGCAGTCGTCGTCCGATGCGCCCACGCTAGCGCCGCGCGTCGTGCCGTTGGGAACTTGTTCCATTTCGCACGGCCATGAGCGCGCCGCCAGGTGGAGAAGGGCCGCGCATGTTCCGCCTGTTCCACACACGCAGCCTCATAATGCCGTGTGTAATCGCAAGTACGCCTTCCTGTCCTTCATTTCGCTCGTCCTGTATGAACAGCTTCGCATGTTCTACAACTTGTTCCTTCTGCTCGTTGCGTGAGGTCAAGAGAATCGACCTCCAGCCGGCGAGCCCAGAAACAAGTGCAAGAAGCTCTCCTTGCGATCGCACTCGCGCATAACGTTACTCCCGTCGAAGATGGCGGCGAACGAACGCTCCAAGCAGCAAGTCCAGACGAAGTTGCCTTGGTCAAATTCGCAGAATCCGTCGGGGTAGTTCTCAAGGAACGCTCCATCAACCGGGTTGTGCTTAGAGCACCGAGAGACCTTGAACTAAGCTACGATATCCTCGCCGAATTCCCTTTCACGTCGGAAGCGAAGCGAATGGGTGTGATTGTACAGAACCAGCAGTCGAAGAATATTGCCCTTTACGTTAAAGGGGCGGATACCGTCATGTCGCGAAAGGTTCGATACAATGACTGGTTGGATGAGGAGTGTGGCAACTTGGCAAGGGAAGGTTTGCGAACTCTGGTGTATGCAAAGCGCGACTTGTCTGTCACAGAGTATGCTTCTTTCTCAGAAAAGTGGCAGACGGCCAGTACGTCTTCATTGAATGGAAAGGAATCTATGGCACCCGTGCAGAGTGATGTTGAACACGACATGACGTTGTTAGCGTTGACTGGTGTGGAGGAAAAGGTGCAGCCTAATGTTCGGGAAACGCTCGAGAAGCTACGTCATGCCGGAATCCGAGTGTGGATGTTAACAGGAGACAAAGTGGAAACCGCTACTTGTATCGCCATCTCGTCTAGACTAGCCGAACGGTCTCCGGGCATTTTCAGAGTAACAGGCCTTAAGAGCAGGAATGAAGCAGCAGAGCGGTCTCGCGATTTCGGCGACAGGCCGCGTCAGATGTGCTCGTGATTGATGGATCATCGCTTCAAATTCTGCTCGATATGTTTCCGGAGGAATTCATCGAGCTTGCGGCAACAGCTCCTGCTGCCGTGGCATTTCGATGCTCACCAACTCAAAAGGCTACTGTGGTAGAGCTTCTGCAAAAGCAACTGGACAAGAGAGTAGCTGCGATTGGCGACGGAGGTAATGAAGTCGGAATGATTCAACAAGCGCATGCTGGTATTGGAATTCCAGGAAAGGAGGGAATACAGGCTTCACTAGCCGCTGACTTCAGTGTAACATCATTTTGCCACCTAACACGACTTCTATTATGGCATGGCCGTACTTCTTACAGACGATCTGCGAGACTGGCGCAGTTTGTGATTCATCGTTGTCTCATTATATCGATCATTCAGACTGTGTACTGCGCTCTGTTTGTTTACGCAGCCGTGATCGTTTACTTGGGGTGGATCTTGGTAGGATATGCGACTGTGTTCCCAATGTTTCCCGTGTTCTCATTGATCCCTGATGAAGACGTATTGGAACATGCTGCAGACACCTATTCGGAGTTGTACAAGGATTTGCAAAGGGGGGAGATCATTTTGAACTGGTAGACGTTTTTGATTTGGGTGTTCAAGTCAATCTACCAAGGGACACTGATAATGGTTTTCTCTGTTTATGTATTATGGGATGATGAGTACTTCACAACTTTGCACTTGAGCGCTATATCATTTACCGCATTAATATTACCAGAACTGCTTATGGTTGCGTTTGAGGTTCGCTCATGGCACTGGATGATGTTCGCGGCGGAGCTGTGTCTAGCGTTCTATGCAGCGGCAATTTTTGTTCTTCAAAACAGATTTGATCAATCTTTGATCTTCAAGTGGGAGTTTGCTGGGCGAGTGATTGCAGTAACTTTGGTGTCGTGCTTACCAGTAACAATAGGAAAGTGGTTGAAGAGAAAATTTGCGCCTGCTCCGTACGCCAAATTGGCGTGAGGTGGGAGTTGGTTCTGTTTGCTTTTTACTTATGATAAAGGAGTGGAACTACCACTAAGGAAGCCAGCAGCAAAGGTGTCAGAGATCGACGACGCGACGTTCCCGAAGCGGGAATCCCACCCGGTTCGAGAAGTACTTATATGCGGACTTTGGCAACCAACATGGTTGATATGTTACCAACGGTAAGTAAAACCCTGGTCTGAAATTCAAAATCTTCGCTCCCTGTAGAGTTACCAAAAGGCACATCATGTATGCATGATGCACCCCTGCCGCAGTGATCTGCTTGTCTACTTTCATGGGGCTCTCGCAACGATTCGCCAGCCATCTGTCTCGCGACCATCGAGACCATTTTTGACTAGCACTCCTTTCGACCGCAGTCACTCAACGGTTTATTTCACTGCGTTAAAACAGCCGCTCCATGTCTCATTCTTCCCATGCAACACCGCCTCGGTCGTCGCCTGACTCGGCGGTCAGCAAAGATTCCCCTTCCCCTTCGCAACCTGCCGAAGTTTCGGCTCAACTTGCGTCTCATACATCCCCACACTATCCTCTGGACAACAAAATAGGCGCCCTGCATCTCACACCTTGCTCACTCGAACAATACTTTCAAATCGATCCTTCCGTGTTCGGCTCGTACGAATTCGTTGACGGTATTCTCGTCGCGCTACCGATGGCGGATGACGAGCACGAAAACATAAGCAGTTATTTGCAAAATACCGCAACTGCGCGATATATCAAAGGTGAAATATCACATCCACCAGTTGCACAAGCAGCCACCGCTATTCCATCTGCATCTCCGTCATCGTCGGCATCCTCTCGTACTAATCGCGTCCGCAGACCCGATCTTAGTACAGGTCCTTCCCTGACACAAGAACAACGACTCGAGCTGTCTCCCAACTCACAGAAAATCACTCATCCTCTCAACACGGCTCCTGAATGTGCATTGGAGATCACCAGTACGAATGAAACCACTGACACAGTCACCAAAGTTGGAGAATATGAAAAGGCAGGCATAAAAGAGTACTTCGTTGTTCATAGAGATGTCAAACGTAGGGACAAAAAAAATCGGTATACAAGAGTTGAACGTTACAGGAAGAACCCAGAAACTGGCAAATTCGGTCCCCCGTCCGTTCAGCGTGGGGATGAAACTTCCGATCTTGGCCCGTTTGGCTCTCACAAGCCAAGCACTCTGTTCAACCGTCCAAAGGCGTCAGAACCACTGGATGAAATTTCTCAATCTCTCCGTTTGAAAGACGAATCTCTGCGTTCGAAAGACGAATCTCTGCGTTCGAAAGACGAATCTCTCCGTTTGAAAGACGAATCTCTGCGTTCGAAAGACGAATCTCTCCGTTTGAAAGACGAATCTCTGCGTTCGAAAGACGAAGAGATAGAGTTGCTGAAGGCAAAGGTGGCAGAGGGTTGCTCCAAAATAGACAGGGAGAAGTCAAGGAAACGCCATTATAAAAAAGAATTGAAGAAGAAGGACCCAAACGTAACCGTCAGCAGCTCTAGTGGAAGTTCGAAAGGGAGTAACACCAACAGTCCAGAGAAAAGAGACCCAAACGCAGCCGTCAGCCGCTCTAGTAGTAGTTCGAGAGAGAATAGCGCCAACAGTCCCGAGAAAAGGGACCCAAACGCAGCCGTCAACCGCTCTAGTACAAGTTCGAGGGGAAGCAGCACCAACAGTCCCGAGAAGAAGAAGCCGAGGCGTCGTAACTAATACTAAAATCGGTTTGCTTTGCATTGCAACCTCCAGCAAGCGCTCTTTCCACCTTTACCTCTTGCTCGAACGCCAGAATAGCGAACGATATTTGTCGCCATGACTAGTGATATATTCCGGCCGCTCATCGTTCAGTAACTCTGACCTCGTCATGCCACCACCAATCCTTGAGCTCCTTACCTTGCACCTCACGTTCTTCGTATGCAGCGGAATAGAACGCGACTCGGACCCTTCAGTGTGGGATCTTATTCGTGGACATGGTGACGATACCCACAATCGTTTCGACACTGATCCATGGGATTTCGACATCTTTCGCTCTTTGGTCGAACTTGTGCCTCCCGTCAAATCCTTTCTTGACACACAAACCATCACCGCCTTCTTACCAACTGATTTAGGATGCGCACAGACGGCCAATGATGTAATTGCACTAGCAGATGATTCTGCGTTCGTGATAAGCGACGTCAATACCGGACAACATGCGTTTTACTCATTGCACACGAATTGGCTTGAGCGCTTTGAAAATCAGACTCAAGCGCTTAAGCATTGCTTGAAGTATCACATTGTACCCGGAGCCTATTCATTTCGATCAATCCTTCGAAGAAATTAAGCAAATGGCAGAGCTTGTACTTACCGACATGAATGGACAAAAACGCGCTCTGAATCGATACGGGATTCAGTAGTGAAGTTTTCAACATACCCATACAAAGTAGGGAATGATATTGAAAAAGAGAAGCGATGAGTACAACCGTGCGTTCTCGGTGAAATCAATCCACACATGGGAGCATGACACAAGAATGGAATCGACTGCTTAAGCCAATACTGACTAGAACTTCTTTCGCTACAAATAAACCTTGAGAGACTTGACCCCTCTCTTCTTCCGCATGGCCGCCTTCACCTCGGAAGCCACGTCACTGAGAAGCCCAGTCTTCAAATTGGATTCCGTAGGTGCACCGCGGCTTAGATTGATCAGGGCCGTTCTTAACTAGGCGTGAATTCACGCGTGGACGAAAACGTGAATGGCAATTTATTGAGTTCTTCAAAATATAGATGTCTGTAAGTACAGACACGTTGATGACGTTTGGAGCCCTTCAGCCCCGTTGGCTTGCCCCGTTATGGGGATTTATACGTCAACGCTTCCTTTGTATGCACAGCTCCTGATCCGCTCCATATCCAACCCTGTATGCGGATCACGTGTTGCACATCTGCCAACGCCATGGGGGCTCACAACGCCCTTGCACCCCCACAACGCGGCAGAATACTCTCAATACATTACGTTCAAGGGGGTGGGGAGGAATGGCATGGTGGGCGGTGGCGGGGTGGGGGACGACGGAGCAAGCGACGACGCAAGGGGGACAACAGGGGGGACCGAGAAGGTCTTTGCGCAGTAAGCATTGCGTCAGCATTTCAAACGCTCTAACGAGGACTGCTAACTTCGTACTCGTGTTTTTGTCTATAACGCCTCTTGAAAGCAGATCTACTTATCCCCACTTCTTGTAGAAAGCAAAACTACAATCAATGGCGGTACATATTGGCGCTAACACGGCTTTTATCTTGATACAGTCGTGCGTTGTCGTAGACCTTTATCGATGCGCTCTTGAAATATCAACAAGATCGCTTTCGGTTCTCAAGTCTCCGCGGCGACGTAGCACATCGCAAACAAAACGTACTGTGTCGTTCTCCACCATTTCAGACCGTCTCAATGATCGAGCCTTTAAACGAGCTTTCCGGCTATCGAAGGAAGATTTCTATACACTGCACGAGAGAGTAGAGCCGTTGGTTAGAAAGGACACAGCAATGGCAGCGAAGTTTCGGAGAGAGGTAATCCCTACGGAGGATAGACTAGGAATGACTCTTCGATTACTTGCTGGAGCTTCCTACCTGGACGTAGTGATCGGTTTTCAGGTAGGAATATCTTGTGTCTACTCTATTTTTCACGATACAAGAAAGGCGCTGGACAACGTTTTGTCATTCCCTGGATTGCCGCGGTCTCAGGAAGAGCTCACAGAACTGGCACTGGGATTTAAACACTCGCGAAAGAACATGAGCAGATTAACGGGGTGCGTCGGGGCTCTCGACGGCATCGCCATGCGCATACGAAAACCATCTTGTCCGCAAGCCGCTGCGTACTTTTCCCGCAAAGGATATCACTCATTGCCTGTTCAGGCGTTGGTGGGTTCGCAGTACCGGTTCCTTGATGTGTCGATAAGGTGCGTCGGATCTACTCACGATGCCCTTGCGCACGCCGTCTCCGAACTAGCCAGCTATCTCGCCCAAAGAAATCTAGATCTGGAGTTCTGGGTTGCGGGAGATGAAGCCTATGTTTGCACCGAGAGCCTCATCGTCCCCATCCCAGTCTCCCAAATGAAACACTGGTACGAAGATGGCTTCAATTTCTACCTATCTTCTCTACGGATTCACGTCGAACAAGCGTTCGGGATACTAGTAGCGCGATGGCGCATTCTTGCAAAGCTGGAATATGAGGTAGATGTATGCGCAGATATCATTTTTGTTTGCATGAAACTGCATAACTTTTGTATTGATAACAGGAAAGTGAGTCTACGGGAGCTATCTGAAGATGAGGTGTGTCAGAGAAACGAAGATGTTCGTGCGTGGTACGCCACATGTAAGGAAAGGGCTTGGGACGTTTACGATTCTGACTCTGGTTCTTTGCGTCCAGAGACTCTCTCCTCTAAAAGAGATTGTCTGGTAGAAGTGATCAGAGAGATGGGGCTTAGAAGACCAGCTGCTTTAGGAGTTCCTGACCGATTTCCTGAGTAGAACTCAGAGCTACGTTCTGTTGCCCATCCACTACTGCGCTCGCGCCCTACTCCAGTGGCAGCGAAGTCATGTACGTTGAACCACGAAGGATATTAGAGCCGGTGGCCGCCGTTTTCTGCAGCTCATCGCAGTTCTTATGCTCGTAACTCCGCTCCGACGCCTGGACATGCGCTTTATATCCCCTTACCTAGTCCTCCAGGAAGCTGTTCTGTTCCGGTCGATGATGTACGATCCTGAGTTAGAGCTACCAAATGGAGTGTCAGAGTCTCTGTCTAATGCTGCAAACCATATCAGTGAGTTCCGCGTAAAGAACGAGCAAGCTGTTGCACACTTTGAGAACAGGATCGCATCGTATGTGGAACGACTAACCAAAATCGATGCGTTACTTGCAGAGAATCGCATACGATATGACGAGCTGCTTTATGAGAATGAGCAACTTCGCAGGCTGGGGCCAACCGAGAAGCAGTACCACTCCCCGCAAGGATCCTCTCCCCGTCGAGCTTCAGTGCTTTCAAACAATGTCGATAAGGAGCGCGTTGATTTGCTCCGAATAGTGGAGGAGCAAGATCATCAACTTGGTGATCTTCGCGCTGCGCAACAGGATTTCGAGCATGCAAAGGAAAGAAACAGCAAGTTGATTCTTCGCTTGATCGTGGAAATTCAAGATGCTCACAAAGAAAATGTTGACACAATGAAGCAGCGAGACGAAGCAGAAATGAAGCATCGGGAAGCGAAGGAAGCTGCCAAGTCAGACACCGACAGATTCCTGAAGTATTCTGCAGAAATGACAAACAACATGCAGGCGGCCGCTCGCGCTTTAGATCAGGCAGAGAACGAAGTGTTCCAGCTCCGCAGTCAAATTAAGGATCAGAAGACAGCTTTCAATGTCATGAAGTCAACGTCATAAGAGTTGGAAAGCATTTTGGAGAAGGCCACAGAGATATTGTGATCAAGTCAAAGAAAGGCTCTGAGCTCACTTCGGAAGCTGGTGCACATCGTCATGCTTTGTTTGAAGCAATCACCACGTCAATTCCTGACGAGCTTTCTCGAGCCCAAGCACTCTTGGTGGAAAGAGGAGCAGAGACCGACAAACTCCAAGAAGAAGTACAGGAGAAGAACCTGGCCCTTTCAGCGCTTCGAGGTGAATGCACCCGACTTCGTTCTCTCGAATACATTAATAGGAGAAGCAGTGTTACTCGGAGAGTGAGCAACGGTCATCTCGCGGATGAGCAGCAAGCGTTCTTACGGCGCCTATCTGAGAAGCTTGGATGCAAGCCGTCGAGCGAGAAGCAAGTAGTAGAACAGCTTTCTGCCCGTATTGAGCTTCTTCTCACTCGCAGCCAGAAGTCTGAGCAAGCATGCGAAGAGCTCCGAATGGAGATCGAGGAAAGAAAGTACATGGTCAAGAAGATCAGGGCTGAACTGGAGGCTGACATGGCGACCCTGAAGGCTGAGAACGCAGGACTGGAAAACGCACGGCACATTGCAGAGAAAGAAAGGGAGGTGTTCGAAGAAAAGTACTCCGAACTTATCCATCAAAGAGACGTCACTCGTGATTCTTTCGGGGATCTTACTGTCTCATCATACGGTGACCATTCTTCCCGGCGCCAGAGTATGTTCTCCAACCTTGACGGGGACAACACCACTTCGAGATGGAATGATCCGCTGATAGAAGCTGCGATACACTCTTTGGACTCTCTTATTGGAAGGAAGGAAGACTTCGCGGCAACATACAGAATGGTTCGTGAAAAACTGGAGGACTTAATCAGTAACATGGCCGCAACAGATGAAATGGACAAGGCTTCACGTGCAATCCTCATCGAATCGAAGGCCTTCCAGGATGAGATATATGGAATGATGAACGTACAGAGCGGTATCATTGCTAAGATGCGACCAGGTACTGAAGGTGCAGACGCGTTGCAGGAGCCAGCTCGGGGAGAAGAAGATGAGACCGAGGAGAGCTCTCTGCCATATATCAATGACGTCAACATTGACGTCGCGCAGCCGATAGATATTGCGCAGAACGGACTATCTCTTGAGACAAATTCGGGAACAGGTAAGTTCCGACTTCAAGACAAGCAAACCACAGGGTTCCTCAAGAAGCAGTTCCAGCATCTGTGGTCTCTACGAAGACAAGTTGCGAGCAAATGCACAACTTTATGGCATTGTACAGGAACAGAAGGTCGAGCTTGATTCGTTGAAGAGTTCGCATCGTGATCTAGAATTCACTCTTTCTGAGCAAAGGGATAGTTACACAACCTTCGTATCTCGGCTTGCGGTCTTGATTGGATTTGAGGAGTCTGCTGTCTCGGTGGAGGAAGGGGTCAACTCAATCGTTCGTGGGCAGCTCAATGTGATAGATAGTATGACATTGATGGATGCCCGCCAGGTTCAAATGGTGAAGAGGATCGCCAACCTAACGACACAGAAGGCGCTCTTGTCGAAGATAATTGGTCTATATCAGTCGAAGTACAAGCTCGATATCTTCGCCGTCTCTGCAGAACAACGTGCAAATCCACTACGCCGTCTACGAATCATGTTCAGAACTGCACTATCTGCAACGAGAATTCTCAATCCGGAGCAAGGTTCGGCTGTGATTACCCAAGACAGTGCTCTGGACTTCTACGAAGTTCCCTGATACACTGCTATAGCGCGTGGCACGACGTCCTCGATTTGCCTATTGGATGCTTCGATGGCACTTTCCGCGATCCCGAGATTGGAGCAGGCAATTGTCGACAGAGATTATGAGATTTCCAACTTGAAGGAATCAATTGCTGCTCTTTGCCGGTCCTCGCATGTCTTGCCGGAGACTAACAGGGGAGTAAGAAGCGTGACGCCTGTGTTCGCGTACAATGACGATGTGGTGAATCGCAAGAACGACCTCTCAAGGAAGCTACGATGTGTTATTGCTGAGAGAGAAGACTTGGAGAAGAGATTAACCCTGGAGAAGCAAAGTCGCGTGGCAGCTGAGGCGAGGGTTGTGAAATATGTAGACAGAGTTGGCGCCATAAAGAAGAAGCTTCAGAGAGCTAGTTCGCATGCCGATTCTAAGGAACGCACTTACAAGGCCGCTATCCGACACTTGAAGGAGAAGGCAGACAGTGCGACTCGTGCAGAAGTACCAGGCGACGAAAACCTTGACCCTCTCGGAGAGTGACACCAAACTAGAAACGAAAGATAACGATTCCCAGAGGTATTATTGAGTCGTACATTTCGAGGGCTGAAACCGAAAGGGCGAAGGTAGGGGCCGGAAGTGGACAACACGAGGAATTGCTTTACTACTTCGGTCAAATGCGGAAGGCTATGCGACGGGTCAAAGAATACAACTCAGAGTCGCAATCAGAACTTGTTCCCACCGAAGCTTAAGAGAAGGTTTGAGCGCAATTAAAGCATTGCGTGTATGTATTGGTTTTAGAAATCCAGTTTCCTAGTGCTCGATGAGTCCTAGTAGTTCATCGTCTCTATACAAGAAAAAGTCCTTCCCATCGATGACAACTTTTGAACCACCGTATTCCCGCAGGAGGACATCGTTTCCTTCCTTAACAAACCGCTGAATCAAGGTGCCGTCGGTGCAATACAAGCTCGATATATTCGCCGTCTCTGCAGAACAACGTGCAAATCTACTACGCCGTCTACGAATCATGTTCAGAGCTGCACTTACTGCAAAGAGCAGTGTTCGTACAAAGTCTGCGTTCAGCCGCGAGTTTTATTCGAAGCAGAGTTCTATAGTAAAGATGTGACCGTTCCCACCACCACCCGATGACCGGTCTCGAGACCTCGGAGTCATCGCGATCACATAGTTCATTAAGTATGCATTCAAATTTGACTACCTATTGCTAGAGAAAAGAAACAAGAATAAAGAGAGCCAGGGTCAGACGTTTTTCTCCGAATCGCTTTCGCATTGATACTTTTAGAGATGAAGCTTGTACAGCTTCTTGTTTCTGAGGTACGTCATTCGTGTGATTTCCATGAGGTCTTCGTCACCAACCTCCACTGACTTTTTCCAGCGCTCAGCGCTTTTCCAGATTTGTTCAACTAATTCATTCTCCTCTCTAGCGCGATCTGCGCCACTGTTGGTGTTCTGCTGCGAGGTGGCGCTGGCCTTCTGAATTTCTATTTGTTGCTTCACCATATCTTGGAATACATCGATCCGCTTCGTAACGTTCTCGAAACTATCTTGGAGTTCGCCGCTCTTCCTTCGTTTAACGATCGGCTTCAGTTCCGAATCATCCCTTTCATGAAGAGACCCAACCCCTTCATCACGTCCACGGTTCTTAGAATGGATTAATTTTGTAGCTGGTCGCAACAAGTCCACATCTTCATTGACCGTACCAACCCTGCAGACAATAAAAAGTACTAGACATCGCTTAGATTCCATTTTCAGATCCCCGGAGCCCGCCTGCTCCAGAAAGTGTAGAATTCTTTTGGGATCATTCTGTCCAGAGGCAGACCATTTGTGGTACACCTTCGTGAAAGAGTTCTTCGACATATAGAACTGATGTTTCAGAACAGCAGCACTTCGCTCACAAAGCGGCCTTCGATTAGAGTCCAAGCCATCGAGAAATCCCGTGAAGTCCTCTCTCGAATTTACTGCTGGATCATTAAATCGATTAGCGATCCCAACCCAGAAAGATTCCCGAGAGACTCTCGCATCCAACTGCGCCCTCGAAAGGTCTTCTCCAGTAGCCCTAAGTAAATACCTGCAGCGTTCATCATCACGAAGCAATACTACCAGTCTCGCGAACTCTGCCAAGCTGAAGTTTGGACGAGTCTCATCATTGTTGTCCTCATTATTCTTGTTCAACACCTTTTTCAGCATCTTAGTAACAACACCATGCTCCCCCGGATTAAGCGTACCAATGCAACTGCGCACTTCTGGGAGTATTTCCCACGTATAGAACTGCTGTATTGCCTCCTCTTCCCAGAACCCGAAGCCTTTCAGATGCTCGTTACCGTCCAATAATTGTGCAAGCGATGTGCCCTTCTCGTTTTCCAAGTAGATATGCATCAACGCTCGAGCAATCAACTCCGCTTTAGATCTGTTTCGTTGCTTAAGATTCCATTGCTTGCTAATCTGTTGCAAATCTTTAACTTTGAAAAGTTTCAGATATGTATAGAGCCTACGAACGCGTTCAGGGTTTTCGAAAACGCACTGAGAATACGGTGAGTCTGGTATCGCTGGAGTCAAAGTTGGGGGCTGAGCGGATAAATTGGGGCTGGCTGATACTACGTTGGACGGCTGACTTAGTCCTGGTTGATTGTGGCACGTTGTTCGCGCAGTTTGCGGATGCTTTCGAGGACTTCTCCTTGGCAAAAGAGGAACCTGGGAAATCGAGGTCGTTCCTCGCGTAACATTAGAGATATTGGAACGGATGTTAAGGACCTTGGAGGTGTTAGGTGCTGCGTGTATTTCGTAGTCTTCAGTTGCGTTTTCGTTGAGATTTGCTTGGGAAGGAGTGGAATGACGTTGAGGACTTGTGGGAGGTTTTTGCGCGCTTGGTAGTTCCATGTTATGGAGTGGTGGGGGATGCAAAAGTGCATGCGCAGACGGCAGTAGCAGGTGGAGATTAAAAATGGTTCCGCCGACGTGGTGCGTTCCCGCTGCTTACCGTGTTTGTGTTGGATAGTTTGCACCAAAACTTGGAGGACCCGAGGGTCACCATATTGATATCAGGGCATAAACACAGATCCTCTGCGTTGTACAGCTTTACAGCGAGTAGCCCGAACGGGAGTTTTGGAAACGAGTGGGGTCTAAGGTAGATAACCAATCGCCATGCCACACGTGCGTTCACGTTTTCGTTCACGCGTGAATTCACGCCTAGTTAAGAACGGCCCTCAGCCGTAGTCGCTCGCAGTGAACGGGAATCGCTCTGGGCACACATTTGGCATCATCATCAGAATACCTCAGTTCAACCTCTTGACTCTTATCAGATGACCTTGGGTATGAAGAGGTTAGAGGTAGCTGCAAGTAGTCCAAAGAGCGCCCAAATCTCTTGAGCACCTCCACATATACATCTACCGTGACATAGATTCTGGTAAAAGACAACCGAGATAATGCTGCTTCCGACTTCAGCAAGTCCGTCATGATTTTCTTGGAGACCATCACTTCCGTTTGGGTGAAAGATGGTAGAAAAGCGCAGTGATCTGGCACAAGTTCCCAAACATCGATCTCTTTTAAGCTGCTTTAGACCGCTCACAAGCGACCCTAGCATAGGAACATTGGCTAGTTCGTACCTTGCCTCAAACACTTGAATATTGACGCAATTTCGTATAATGTACGAAATATCGCTGTCCTTCAAGGAATATACAGCATCATCATTAGCTGGTGGGAAAACATTCTCTCCAACTTGAAGACTGCTGATCTTATCTAGCACGGGTGACATTCTAGAACCTCTTTGCTCTACCGGAATGCCAAGGGCATTGCACGTGATGCAGATTGCTTCAAGATCTGGGAAAAGAGCAGTTTCATCTAAAGCTTCCATGGCTAGAAAAGACATCTCATGTATCCGGAACTCAATATGACTTATTCCACGCGCTTCGACATAATGCAGAGGAGAGAAACACATGCCGGTGAACTGAACTACACTGCCCGAAACTCCGATGTGTTCTACTTGTCCAAACCGCAGGTGCTGTCTATCGCCAGCAATTAAAGTTTTCAGAGATATCCGTTTCTAGTGATGCTCAGAGAGTAAACGCAATAGAAACATGTTGGGGTCACCACTGGTTGGTGAATTATCCTTGTTCGTGGCTACTCGCATATGTTTCAAGTTCTTCAATGAGTCCAGAGCGTCCAGAATGGCGTTATGTGCGGCATCCTTGGAGCCAAACAACCATATTTCAGTGAGCGTGTCTCCAAAGCCCTCCAACAACTTCTTCAATACGATGTAAACCTGTTCTTTCGGAAAACGACGAAAGGATCCAAGTGCCAACCATTTCAGGGGTACCTTTGTAAGTAAGCGGGCCTCAGCGACAGTCAGGCAGATAGTGGTCGTTCGATTTTGACCGACAATTTCCCCGAGCTGAAGATCTGGGCTATTTCCAACTCCAGGTAGATGCCATGCGGTATAACGACAACATTGGAGGCTGTGGCATTTCCTCATCACGGCCGGACGAAGAAGATGTAAGTGAACAGGATTTGTGTTTGTGATAACATGCAATGCGGCTGCAGTGGCTGCAAAGAGAGCTTCATCTGAAGGATGAGCAGAGTTTCTTGTTTGAAAGAACTCAATGTCTAGCCTGTCCAGTTTGGCGTCCTTGAGCGTCGTGAGCACTGACCAACAGGCTGCGGGGGACACGCATGAGAAGGAAAGCACATTCTTTGCTAAGAGGAAAGTCCAGTCGTAGCTAGCTAGGCTGGGATACCTATAGAGAGAGAGAAGTCTTGTGGATTACTTCCTTTGGGTGCAGCCGTCCCCGTATGCGCACCTGGATCGTCGCGATGTGGATTGATAAGGTATAGGAGAAAGTGGGAGATATGGAGAGATTTGTAGGCGGTTATTTTGTGTCTCTTCGGGCTGTATTTATTGTGCGATGGGGCGAGTTGCGACTGTTGTTGACGGCCAGAGTTTCAGAAGGTCGTTGATTACCGTCGTGCTCTCATCCGGTAGTGAACGTCTCCTGCACCCCTCGACGTGGACGCTTTTCTGCGACACTGACGACCCCGCCAGGGCCGCTAGTGCCCGCCTACCGTGGGAGTTAAAGAGTAGTCACTCCAAGCAGTAAACACCGCCTTTTTGCTTGCGTCTCTGCACGCGAGGGGCTTGTGCTGCTTCAATGCTCTCCCCTCTGCTCTTCTAGTAGTTTTGCCCCTTGGGCAAGACTGGAAAGAATCAAGAGTAGCGAAAGCCCCTTTCTTCAAGGCAGGCGCTTTAATTGAACGCACGTACCATGGAGCTTTGGAGCATGGAGCGAGGCACACGAAAAGAAAGTCTTGGTCTGTAGTGGCGTCTTGGTCCGTCGAAGTCGGTCGAACTCGTAACTAGAGGCATGGATGGCGCCCGACCAGTCCAATAACGTCCTGTACGTCTTCGGTGTGCACATTCTCAGTAGGCTCGGCGGGTGTAGATGGTCTTTCTGCTATTTGCTTTCATTTCCGCCGGAAGGCGGGAGTGCATGTTTTGAAGAGGCAGGTGTATTTGACTCGCACTCCAGAACTGACTTGAGGTTGCTTGTTGGTGATTACAGAGTAGGCCTTGAGACGATCGCTGATGGCATTGTGCACATCCTTCCGTTTGCCATTCTTCGACAGGCGTTTTCTGCTCAGAGCAGTTCCCAATGGAAAGCTGAACAGGTGCGTCAAAAAGCTGGCAGTAACCCTCTTCGTAATGAATACGGTTATAGCGAAAAGGAACGATGAGACAGGTGAGGTCTTGCGCAGGACCCTGTTGGTCTGTCGTGAGAGGGCTGATCTCGAATGATGTGGGCGCACAACATGACCATCATGGTGCACCATGATGATGGTGAAGGATATCTTCGACCAACAAGCGTGATTCACATGACGTGAACGCACGCTGTCCAATCACGAGCCAGTACTTGGAGCTGCCACATCACTACTGTAACTTTATATTATTATTACAATTGAAAAGGCGAAAATACACGACGTAGATATTCATGCCGTGTCATAAATTGACGACCTCTCAACGTCTCGGCGACACCCCGCGCCGGAGTTCGGGCGGTGTTCGTCGACCGCCGCGGGCGTTCCCAATCTATTGCATCCGGCTGCCATCGGAGTCACACCCGCCTCTGGCGACACTTTCCGTTCAGGGGACCACTACCATCTCAACCCTCGCTCTGCGTTGCCCTGACTTTCACGACGTTGCTTATCCGTCGGGCGCTGCGCCACTTCAACAGCATCATGGGCTCCAAACGCAAATACGACGAGATCAAGCCACAGCAACTCTGTACAACTGATTATTTTGCACAAAGTGAGGATGAAACACAAGTGAGTGACGCTGATCTTTCGAAACAACGCAAAGTTTGTGGACCATTTTTCTTATCACTTGAAGGATCGGTAGACCACTGCGTAGGCGTGTGCAATGCTTGTGGAATGATGCCACAAGACCACATCGTAGTAAGCTGTTCCAAGTGCCAAAAACGCCCCTCTGGAGCTGCAAAAGGTACTGCCATTTGTTACGTCGATGCAAACACCTTGTACATATGCGTTGGTTGCGTAGTTTGCCACACAACCGTACCCAGCTACCATGCACTCGGTCGTTGGAGCGGCGATTCCCGCGTAGACCAACAGCCGCCTGCACAGCTGGAGCACCCACAACAGACAAACTTCCCGGTTCAAACGGAACATGCTTCGTATGCTAGCAGTACCTTGGTGAGTGACCGAGAACTCTATCGCACAAAGAGGAGCTCGCGCACGAATACCACTAGGCCAAACGCCTACTTCCATTAGATAAACAACGAATGCGGCTCATAGCAACTCCGGGAACAATGGTAAACGACGCGTGAGTGGCAGGGCTCTCTCTGTGGAACAAGGTCATCAGGCACATCAGCCTTCCAAACAATGAGCTATTCTTCGTGAGTAGTCTGCAGTATCTCTCTTAGCGCAGAGAGGTGTGGGTTTCTTCCATTTTGCACGCCGCTCGAATAACAGGGCACACGCAAGTTTCTGCTCAAAGCGCGCGTGGAGGCCAACTTGAGATGAAACCTTCTTGTGGATGAGACTGCCAATAAAAGAGGGCTTGACCTCTTCTTTGCTATGTAGAGCAACGTCACTTCTCTCGTGTTTCTCGCTGCAACGCATCACGATGGGCCTTCTAAGAAAACAACCTTCTAACAAAGTTGCGCCCTAATCCAGTGTTACTAATAGCATTGGATCCATATGACAACACGTTCACGATCGTGTCTGACAGACTCTTCCCCATTTCTGTCCTTCCAGGAAGCGGTAATTTGAGCATTCTTTGCGTGATCTTGAAGGCCACCAAGGTCAAGTCATCTCGACCATAGCTCAAAGCTTTGACAATAAATGGTAGGAACGGCTCACACATGGCCTGTATCTTCCTCGAATTTGCAGTTTTCTCTAAGATTGTCGGCCAGTTCTTGACAAGACTTGAGGACAAGAATTGCATACCAAGCTTAAAAATCCGATGGTTGTAACTTGAGCTTACCAACTGCTGCGCGCGTTCGTCCTGGTCCTTTCCGGATTCTGTGAATGTGGCTTGAGTTGCTGCGACTCCACTAGTTTCCCAACGAACCAATTTGTAACAGAAGATGAAGGAATCTTCCACGACCATGCTGGAATTTCTTGAGAAACCAAGGATGATGTGGCGCCAACACTCTTGCACCCTATGAAACAGCTTTGAAGAGGAAGCATTTGCCAACAGGTTAACGTATGGTCTGCAAAAGGCCTCGGCGTGATCTTGAAATGTGATGTTCTCGGATATGATCTGAGCACATTCGCATGCTTTCATGGCCCGGAAAGTTGACTGTCGTTTGCGAGATACAGATGCATTAGGATCTTCATATTCCTTCCTAGTGTCATCAATCCCACACTTAAGTTCCTCAATAAGGAAATCAGCAACTTGCTGAACAACGTCGTAAATGCTATCCAACGAATATCGCCCCGTTCCAGTACGTTTGTCCTCAAGTATACCACTCGGTACTGAATATATAACGAACACACAGTTATCACGGCGGAACCCCTCAGTTAAGCCTCACAAAACTTGCTGAATAACGTAGCCCAGATACTTCGGACCAAGAACAAGAACAACTGAAGTGAGAGCCGTCTTGCAGAATCCCGTATTCCACTCCTTCGCGAGCGTAGTGCGTTCGTCACAGGAGTAACAAGTAGAGGAATTAACGTGTCTACTTTGGCTGGTGGAAGCTGTCTCATCAACTGCGCGATTGCTACCGCCACTGGGGCCTGAAATGCTAATGCACCAGGTCTGTTCCTGTGATTTGCTTGCCTGCTTGAATCCTTGATTAAATCTCCTTCAACCGCTCCAGCAGTGACGTACTGAAGCATCCGTGGCAAAACGACATCGGCCAAATACGTTGATGCTGCAATGTATTCAACAGATCCTTCCTCATACCGTGGGCAGGCGTCTGAAATCTTAACCAACAGTTTGAATAACACACCACAAACATTCTCTCTTGCTTCAGTTCGCAAGCGCCGCAGGACGTCGCTTAAACAGGTTTGGTAGTCCTCCCAATCTAATAGTCGGGTTGATTCGCCTGCCAACGAAACGGTCCACATCCCTACATCACGCCTTGAACTTTCTTTTCTTTGAAATCCCCTCATTTGCCGCATTCGACTCTGAGGATCTATATTCTCCACCATTTCTAGTGCCATGTTGAAAGCCAAAGGTAGACAAAAAGATTTCACGAATGACGTGTACCGGATTATCGAATGTTTGTCTTCGTCTAATCGTCTCTCTCTGAAAGATGAAATACATTTCTCAACATCCCGGATTGCTCTTCCTCGACGATGTGCCTGCAAATGAACCAAGTTCTCGAAAACGTCAACGTTAAAATCAGTCGATGAGGATAGACCCTTCATAATTGGGAGGATGAGGAGCCCATCATCATCTATATGCTGCGCTTGACTCGAAGTACGCACAAATTCTCCCAAAGCTCGGCAGTACTCCCTTCGACAGTCATCGTCTCTGGATTTAACAGTTGCATGAATAAGTGATTCGAATATATGTATCCTCAGCTGCTTTACACCAGTGCAGTCGGACCAAGCAGCCCATTTCGCCATTAGAGCCAGGCTATATCCAGCGTTCCCGCGAACTGCAGTGTCATCACTACGGACAGCAGCGAAAGCGCCACAAAAAAGAGCAACAAGAGCATCCGGACCGCAAGGAGTATTCTTCCTAGTATGAATAGTTGAACCCCCGGCAGATAATCCTTTCTTTATCATGGCGTTCAACTCGTTCAAGGCTTCGATTCGTTTGTCCAAGTCAGGGGAATCAAGCTTTGTTGACTTCATGGCATACATGGATTTCAGAATCTCAAAGGCGGAGACCAAATCAGCTTGACTGGTGTTAGAAAGCAGATCACATAGTGCAACAAATGCCAAAGGGTCCTTCGTATACCGTGAGTGAGATATCTGGGGAATAAGGCGTGATATGCTTTTCTGAATCGCATGATGTTCATCTCCGTCGCCTTCTTTTACTCGAATGGCAATAGCCGATAGAGCCCGCAGTGAACTGTTCGCTGACGACGCATGCCAATTTCCGGAGATAAGTGATGCACTCAAAGCATCAGCTACGGGAACAAACATTCGCACATCCGTAAGCTCAAAGGCGGCAAGCATTTCAAGAACTTCCAGAGATTTCACAAAAGCTTTTGCCCATGTCTTCAGGGCTTTTTGCCCATTGTCCATTCGATCGAGAAGTCGTAGCACTAAAGTTTGTAGCACACTCGATAGCAATTCTAGGAGGCGATTAATATTGGCAACAAGCACAGGGGCGAGTTCTGGATTTGGAAATGATAAGCCTTGACAAAACGTTAGAAACCCTTTCGCAATACTAAGGCCAACCTCAACCGTGTCGACATCCACTTCTGCCCCTTTCACGACACCAATGCAATATTCCATAGCCCATATATGGTCCGTAAGGATTTCTTCCTTCCCATCCAATGCGACAGATCCCATAACAATTCCAAGAAATTGTATGAAAGCTGTTGTCTTTTTAATAGTTCGATTTGTCTCCGTGTTGAAACCAGCATCATTTAGAGTCTTCAACACCCTTCCTGTACAAAACGCAATCTCGGACGAGCGAATACGAAACATCTCAGAACATACTCGAAGAGACCGAGATCGGATCGACTGCCCGTGAGGTTGAACACCAGCATTTCCCATCAAAATTAAAGTAGCGATGGTCAACTGCCTCCATGATGAAGAGGGCAGAGACATTCTGCATTGTCTCACAATGGCCTCCACTGAGCCAAGAACAGCCTTTTGGACAACGAATTCTGGCATGTTGAGCATTGATACATCGAAGTTCATATCCTTTTCGAGAACTCCAATAACTTGGGCTAGCGGCTTCAAAGTCCCAGCCGTCATAATCAGATGGTAAGAATCGTCGATACCTGATTCTAAACCATCGCTTGGATTTGAAAAGCTGCGGCTCTGGAGGTTGAACATATATTCTAGAGTCTCCCTGGACAAAATGAATGATCTGAGACGGCGGTTGTGCACTTGTCCATTCTCTAACTACATCTCTCCGACAAGCATCTCGATAAGGGTCTCCTACAATAGTATGAACAAAATCGTTGAGTGTGGTTTGCGCAGGGTGTAACTTCATTCGAACAGGTTCTGCATAGATCTGAGTTTTATATGGAAATACATATCCAATCAAATGAAAAACGAGTTGACCTGGGATGTGAGGTCTTGTAACAGTGAGCTTTGTGGTAAAAGCAGGATAATGCTCAGTGGCATGGGTCCACACATGAAGCTCCCAGTCAGCCCAATGATGATCATAGCGATGATACACGATTGTTATATCGACGTTTGACGGGGTCAAAAGTCGCGGAAAAGATTGAGCATAGATAACGCGAAGGCCAAAGGAAGGACGCCACAACAGAGCTGATTCGCGAATTGTTGATGAGGAAGAAGTTCGAATTGGCATGATGGACAGTTGAAGATGATCGGATTCAGAGGAAGACGGTTGTGGTAATAGTTGAGTTAAGTCTATTGAGAAAGCTCGAGCTGTTTGATACGGCGACGGTAAGGAAATAGGTTGCAAAGTTGTTGTTGATGTTGACGTGGTGGCATTGAAAGTAATTGAAACAATAGGCGTGGATCGATCCAGTCGATAGTAAAATAAGACGAGATGCTTTAACGGCACGACTGCTGAAGATGGTTTGATTGTAAGTAGCTGCGGTGCTTGTATCTGCGGCGAAACGTACGTTGACCTTGAGGACTGTTGTACCAGAGCGTGAAACAAATCAAGCAGGGCGCGGATGGAATGAGAGCATAGTGAAATATGTGGTGGAAACAGTGATTGGAAAGTTGTAAACGAAGGCTGGGGATCGGAAGGCAATGCCTGATGATGTGGTATAACCGTGCGGTGCGAGTGCGTTCTAGGGAGCGCCGGTGGGGCTCGACCTAGGAGGTTGAATCGAACGTGGACCTAATAGGTGGCAGCACCAAGCCACTGCTAGTAGTGCAAAGTAACCGAGTGGTGGGTACGCCTGTGTTGGTGTGCGACAGGCACGTACTACCTCTGGGTCAGTGAAAACTACGTAGACGAAACTAGACTTACCTATCTGGCGACTGTAGAACCAAACGGGTGTAGAAGTTGCCTAGTAGGTGCTTGTCTTTACCATTTGGCGCGGGGGTGGCGTCTCGTACGTACTAAGTACGTCGAGCGCCACCCGGCTCTCACGGGGCCTAGTGCCACGTGGGCCACCGGGAGGTGCGCCTGAGGTGCAAACCCCCGGCCCGATATCTAGTCTAAAACTACAATTAAAAATTAGAAATTGCCAATTAGCAGTTAACTAAGTAGTGCAGTAGTGACCAATCTACCACGTGGTGTCCAGTGCAACTCAACCAGATTACCACTTGGTTCACCGTGTCCCCAGCTAGGGCTCACTATACTACAGACCCCTCCTACCGACAGGCACGCCCCGTGGCTGTACACAATTGGAGATGGATCGAACTCACCGAACGGTCACTCCCCGCTTGCAAGCGGACTGCATCACCGTCGCGGTACGCGTCGTATCCCCCTTCGCCGAGACGCTC
Organism: Gracilaria gracilis; assembly: GCA_030374805.1. Taxonomy (NCBI): domain Eukaryota; phylum Rhodophyta; class Florideophyceae; order Gracilariales; family Gracilariaceae; genus Gracilaria; species Gracilaria gracilis. The sequence goes on along the minus strand of JARGSG010000247.1, from coordinate 86,996 downwards.
CTTGCGTTCACCAGTGTGGTTTCTCACCCCGTGGGTTCCGTCTGTTCGCTTCTCTCCCTGGCGGTAGTGTCCATTCCACCTGGTACGTCGTGGTGGTACCGCGTCGCACTTCCTGTCTGCTCGGTTCCCCTTGGCGCAATCGTTGACTCCAACACCTCTTCCGCTCCTTTCTCACCATTTGGTATTGCTCCTTGGCGTTGCATTCGTGTCAGCACACCACGTGGTCCTACCCGTCTTGATCCGTATTTCCTGTTTGGTCGCCGCCGTTCGCCGTTCCATGAACGACCGTTCCAATTCACCTACCGGTTGGTCTATGTCGCTCTCCCACGGCGGGGCGAGTGTCAGTCCTCCGTTCGCGCCACCCGTCTTGGTACCGCCCCCTTCGAGACCTTCTGGTGAAGATTCACCTTATGCCGGGGGATACCACCCGGTGATGGCGACCGATGACGGTACGCCCCTTTCCAAACCCTCCGGTGACGAGCGCACGCCCATTGAGGAGAACCATGAGGTGTACGAAGAGCCGCATTACGACCCTATAAAGGGTTACTCCACCTCTGAGGTTTCCCCATCTCCGGTCGCGCGATCTACTCCTTACCAATCGGTACCGCGATCCTCCACCATTGCGGACAAGACCCCTGGGCCATCGCGCGGTCGTGGGCGCGGAGGCATCTTCAAACCCGCCACTAGGTCGAGCACTCGCGCACGTCAAGACCCCTATGGTAGAGCTGGACATCGTGACCCCTACGCGGCGACTGCCTTCAGCGACGTCAACCCCTTGGCAGCGGCCGGCACGGTGGAGGCCCAAAGGCTTAACCCCAATGACTTGAACCGACCACATGGTAATCCGAGCGCCCGGTTTGGAGCGCACTTCTCTGATCTATCACCTGAATTGGTTGCTCTGCCTCATTGGCCCTTCCACACTGGTTCAACGTACGCGACTACCCGTTCTCGGTATCCGACACTTCTCTTCTACACCGAATTGGCGAGATGGGATAGCAAACGATTGGCAGCGGTCCCTATGGCTCCGCCTCCTCCTCGTCGTGGAGAGAAACAAGACCGCTTGGGTCGAGACCGGTGCTACCATGCACGTCAACGTCATACGAAGTTCCTCTACTACATCCCCATCACGATTCCTTCCGACCTCCCATACGTCCGCAGCGATGGAGAGGTTCACTATTTCCGCCGTTTGGTGGATATACTGTACCGTTTGGATGAGCCGAGTGATCACCTCGAGGTTTCCATTGACTACGTAGCGTTCGAGCGTCCGTTCGACTCCAATTATTGGACTGACCGACAACGGTGGGCGTCTGACGCCATGACCGAGAGCCGTATTCGACACCGCAATGGTCATACGCGTACGATGCATCTCTTCCACAACGTTGAGTATTGGTCGCAGAGCGACATTAACCGTAAGGAGTGGTATGTGAATCGACCAAGTTGGTGGGATGACTACGAAGTACCTCAATGGTTGGAGATTCCGACTCCTCCTGTCCTCGCCTATTACGGTAGTAGCATCTGTCGCGCATCGAACAACGCTTACGCCGTGTGGACAGTTGCTCGCAGCGAGTGGGCCGTTATGGTGGCGATACTCGCGCTTCAGGCCTCCGTCGAAGGTGTTACCTGGAACACCCGCTGCCCCGATAGCCAATTAGGTATCAGTGGCGTTCAACCAGTTGGTAGGATCTTCCATCTTCCTCCGACGGTGATCACCACCATTCGCACCCTTGGGTTGTCGACCATTGTTGAGGGTACCAAGTACACCGGAGAGCAACTTGATAAGTATTTGATCGCTGTGGAGGGGCATCATTGGCGTGACGGACAGGCCTGGGACGTGTATGACCCTGAGGTAGGACGTGCCTTGCCGATACACGAGCAGAACCTTCCAGGCGATGAAGATCCACTTGGTAATGAGGACACCATGTTGGTGGCTGCCGAGAACTATGAGTCCCCCGCCCTTCCTACCTCGATTCCGGTACAGGCTACTCCACCTTACTACCGTGACGGCTCCTCAACCAATTGGTACTCCAGTGCCGAACATGCAACCGGCTGGTCGCACCACTCAGGGTCCCCTCCGTATCGGCTTCCAGACCGCTCCTGTTAATCCTCTTCCACCCGGTGGCGATAGTGAGGCAATCCGGAGCGCTATGTCGCGTCTCCACCAAACCTCTATGGTACATTTCAACCGTCTTGGTCCCGCGAGCGTGCTGTCCGCTATCAACACGTTGTCGAATATGCTACCCATTGTGGCATTCAACGAACGACGTACTATGCAGTTACGCGGGTTCCGCGATCGGTTCCAACGTGGTATGTACCGGGAGGGTGACGACCTATGTAGGGGAACTCTCCACTTTGGTCGAAGGCTTCGCTGAAATTCCCCTCGCCCCCGCGAGGCCTCCCTTCGATCCCTACGGTTCTTCGAGAGCCCCACCAACTGGCAGTGGGATGGGGGGGGATGCATCAAGCACCGTTTGGTCAGGCGCCTGCCGTTCCTCCGTACTACTCTCCCTTGGGTCCGAGGCAACGTTCCTGTGCCTCCACCTACTGGTTTCGACCCTCCGTCCGTTGGTACTGGCTTCCAATCTGTCCCTCTCCCGAACACCTCCATGGGGATGCCCGTTCCTCCGCCCGCTGGTGGTCCACCACAAGGCTCTCTACCGCCTCCCATGCCTCCCACTTCTCTTTCTTTGCCGGTTGGTGCTGGCGCTGGTGGCTCCGGGGCGTCTGGCAGGTTCCCTGCGACTCCCCAACCTAGTGGTTCGGGAAGTGCCGGTGGCAGTATGCCCATGTCGACTTCTTCCGGCCGTGGCGGCTCCGCGAGCTCTCGCGGCACCTCAAGGGGTCGAGGACGTGGTCGTGGTACTTCTCGTGGACGCGGGCGCGGCCGCGGCTCTTCCAAAGCGTAATGTTCCACCTTCTTGGTCTTCCTGTGAGCTTCTGCACTGCACTAGTGGCACTAATAAAGTATGTTATGATGTTCTTGTGAGATGAGTCCCTCGTCTGTTGAGTGGTTAGTTCGTTAGATACTTGCGACGAAGCTTTCGACGACTTCTCCTCCCCCCTCCTTAGCGCAGCGTACCACGCTGGGCTTGTCCATGTGGTGGCGGGGTTTGCCCTCGTTTACGCCAGTAGCGTATTACAAAGTTGTTAGGTAGGTTAGACGGTGGCTCCAGAGTGTCGTGACTCGGGGACCACCCGTACCACCGAACACGGTACCTTATTCCCTGCGTGGTGTGTTCGTGACCTACTATGGTGTCGATGGCACATTCTGTGGTACTAACCTCCGGATGCGTTGTGTTAGTAGTTACCTCTTGGCTGGCGGGAGTAGTTTCTCTTTGTGCCAGTTGGTTTTCCTCCATGTTAACCTGGGTGGTAGGATCCGCTGTGACTGCTCGCCTACCTTGTGGTACTGTTGCCGTTGTGGGGCTAGATCGAGGCTGAGGCGACTCTACGTCGGCGTTCGTTGTTTACCTCCCTCGGTGTAGGCTGCTGTACTTCAGTAGTGACGTTTGTTGCCGCTTCGGTGCTAGATCGAGGCTGAGGCGACTCTACGTCGGCGTTCGTTGTTAGCTCCCTCGGTGTAGGCTGCTGTACTTCAGTAGTGACGTTTGTTGCCGCTTTGGTGATTCTATCCATAGAGATGGTGTTCTCTAATCCATCCATAAGGACCTTAGCGGTGTGTTCATCCGTGCGTATCACCTGGTAAGGTCCGGTAGATTTGGGGAGCAGCTTTGATCTAACCTCTTGGTCGATAACGATATCGTCTTTTTGCTCCTCTGGGGTTGGACTGCTGCCCCCGGGGGGCACGTCGATGGAGACTTTGTCCCCTTGGTCCACCTTGGTAACTTGCTTCACCGATCGGTCGTGGTCAGCTTTGTATCGCTGCTGAGCCGCTGTCATCTTAGTCTTTGCCACCTTCAAGGCTGTCCATAGTTTTCTAAGTAGATTCCTTTTGACCTTGGCAGGTGTGAGCGTTCCTGCCTCCTGGTAGTTTTCCGGTCCGGCCTCTACTACAATACCGGGTGGTGGGCGTGATAACACCAAATCAAACGGTGTCGTTTGCGTGACACGGTGTACCTGAAGGTTGTAGGCGTACGTCAGTGGCTGTACGTACTCTGCCCACGTGGTTTGGTGTTCTTCTACATAGTGTCTCAGTCTCGCCACCAAGGTTTTGTTGAAGCGTTCCACTTGGCCATTCGTTTGAGGGTGATATGCCGTAGTAAAGTAGTGTTTGATACCTAACATGGAGCATACCGCCTCAAAGAATTTCGATGCGAGGTTGGAACCATTATCGGTGAGCAGCTACATTGGGGCCCCATAGGGGTATACCCAATTTTCCAGGAAAGCTGTCGCCAAAGTGGTAGCCGTTTGGCTATTCAACGGGATAGCCCTTCTGAGCTTCGTGAACCGATCGGTGATCACCACTACAAAGCGATACCCTTCTGAGGTCTTAGGCAGGGGTCCTAGGATGTCAATGGCGACAAACTCTAGGGGCCCCGCCGCTGGGAACAGCTTCAGGTATTTCCTGTGCTTCCTCACACCGCCACGGGTCTTGATACACGAGTTGCATTGTGCCACATAGGTATAGACGTCGTTAGCCATATGGGGCCAGTAGAATTGACGTCTTAGCGTGTAGTATAACCGAGTGGCTCCTGGATGACCTGAAAGTCGCGGGTCATGGGATAAGAATAGCACCCGTGGGCGGAGCGACTCAGGAACAACCTTTTGGAGGGCTCCATCTAGCGGTGAACGCCGTACTAGGTACCCATTGTGGTCTACGTCGAATTGGGAGTCTTTGAGCCCCATTCCTTCGGTTACCATCTTGCAATACCGATCGGTCGATTGCGCTCTCAAGAACCCCTCTCGGGTGATGGGCGCATGTTCCTTCTCCTCGACTGTAAAGATAGTATCCGAGCCCCCCTGTACCACTAGGCTATCGTCTTCGGTGTCCCAGTATCCTGTTACCGGTTCTTCTCCAACGTGGTTCCCTAGCTCAATCACAAAGCAGGGGATGTCATCTTCTACCGGTTCGGTTTCCAATCCCTCTGTATTCAGACGGGAAAGGGCGTCTGCAACTTTGTGTTTGATCCCTGGGCGGTATTGTACGTCGTAGTCAAACTCCGACAGGCGCAATCTCCACCGGGCGAGTCTACCCGACGCATCCGCCAGCCCCAATATCCACCTTAAGGAATCGTGGTCCGTTCTGAGCGTAAAGCGTACACCATATAGGTACGGTCTCAGCATTAACATGCTCCAAACTACCGCCAGGCACTCCTTCTCTGTCACGGTATAGTTTTGTTCCGCTTGGTTAAGCGCTCTACTCCAGTATCCAATTGGTGCAAGTGTTCCGTCCTCCTGTTCCTGCATAAGGCAGCAGCCTATCTGGGCATCTGACGCATCTGTATCCAGTGTATACGGACGGCCAGTTTTCGGTAACGCCAAGATTGGTGGGGATAGTAAGGCTGCCTTGAGCTTGTAGAAAGCCTCTACTTCTTCGTCTTCCAAGAGGTCAAACCGAGCGGGTTGTCCCTTCTGTAACCGTCGGTTTAGAGGGGCTGCGATCTTCGCGAATCCCTTGATAAACCGGCGGTAGACGTTACACAAACCAATGAAGGAACGAACATCCGTCTGTGACATAGGGAGCTTAGCCTCCTGTACCGCTCGGATATTCCTCTTGGTTACCTCCAGGCGCCCCGGGCTTATTGTATGGCCCAGGTATTCCACCTCTTGGTTGAAGAACGTGCACTTTCGTAACTTCAGAGTCACCCCTGCTTCCTGTAGGAGCCTCAGTACCACTTGGACGTGGGCGAAATGCTCTTCTATCGATTTGGAGTATATTACCACATCATCGATATACACCAAGGCGGTTGTCCATTTCACCTTTGAAAGGATGATGTCCAGTGCCCTTTGGAAGGTCGCGGGCGCGTTGCGTAAACCAAACGGCATCCGTAGGAACCTATATAGGCCAGCATGACACGTGAATGCGGTCTTGTCCCTATCCCCTTCTGGTATTTCTATCTGCCAATAACCGCAGTTAGCGTCCAAAGTGGTGAATATGTTTGCGTCTCCTAACGAGTCAATACATTCATCCATCCTCGGGATGGGGTATGAGTCTCTCACCGTCACGGCATTTAGCTTCTTATAGTCTATACAAAACCTCATACGGGTGTCTCCTTTCTTCTGTACCAAGACAACAGGACTAGCCCATTCCGAGTTGGCGGGTTCGATCACACCTTCGCGGAGCATCCGCTCTACCTCCTCTAACTCTACCTCACGGGCTTTGTGACCGGCACGGTAGGGTTGTTGGTGGATTGGGCGAGAGCCTGGTGTCAGGTCAATCCTGTGCTGAGTTGCCTTAATGGCTCCTAAGCTGCCTGACCACATGGTACTGAATGGCTCCAGTAGCTCTATCACTCGCTTGCGGACGGCTTCACCTTCTAGGCCAATGTTGACTTGCTCTTTCCAGTTGGGTACGGGGTCTAGTTCTAGCTTACGTTCTCCTTGTGGTGCTGATTCAGTCGCTCCCAAATCCTCGTGGTCGCTCACCATTTGGTTTTGTACCTCCTTTTCCTCTTGGTTCCTCATGTCTGCCCCCCCTCCTTAGGGTCAACGTCCTCGTTTGACTTGGACGGTGCCACTGTAAAGATAGATTGTGGCGGGGGTAGAGCTAGGCCAATGACGGCGTTCTTAGGTAGTTTGACCGGTCGGTTACTGAAATTGCTAAGATAAACCTGAAATGGTCGGTTGGGGATGTTATCGACAATCCCGTTCGCCATTAAAGTCATATGCCGTTCTGCCAAGCGGGAATGATTTTGTACTGACAAGAGACCTGGTCGTTGGCAAGTAACTGGGACGACCATGTGGTTCATTGGTGGTATCAATACGCCTTTGGCTAACTGGATCTTGTTCGATACGGTATTCTCCGGTACCAATTGGTGGTGTTTCGGTGTATCACTCTTCGATTGGGTGCCTTTGTGATTGCCAATGATGGCCACGCGGGGACCATTATGGAAGAGTACCGTCTTGGATCGGGGAAAGATTGCCCGTACGTGCTGATCTATGAAAGTAGTACCCAAGATACAGTCCGTCGCCAAGTGGTTCACTACGATGAATCTGACCTTGACCTTGAGGGAGTGTATGATAACCATTACGGTGAGTGTCCCCATGATTGATAGTGGCTTGTTGTTCGCATCCACCAAGGGGTTTTCCAGTGTACATTGATGTAGTGTGTTGAGTTGTTGCTTAGTTAGTAGGTTGGCGTTTACCAGATTGGGTCCCGCTCCTGTGTCCAGGACGGTAACGCAAGGTACCAAATGGTTAGAAGTAAACCCGAGGGTGATGTTTACCTTATAGTTACTATGCTTGAGGAAGCATATAGGCTCCGCCGCATCGGTGATGTGCTCTTCGCCTGTAACCAAGGGGTAAACATCCATACTTATACCACGTGGTTCTGGTGGGCCTTCCGCGGTGCGACGATCGAAACTGGCCTGGGGTTCGATCGTTAGGCGTTTTCCTGTTGCGGTGCGGAATCGAGTGGATCCTGTTCCGTAACAAGGTGTACCTGATGAGGTGGTGGAGCGTTCTGACGCGCATATGCTTGCCCCTGTGGGAGATCACGCCCCTGTGGTCCGAATATCTCCTGGTGGTTCTGCTGTCTCGCAGTCAGAAGTGCCGCCCGGTTCTGTGGAGCGACGCTTGGGCATGCGGTGGCCAAGTGGTGAGGCGATAGACAGAACCAGCATAGGAGGTTACCCGTGGTCGGATCCTTCATCGCCAGCGACATGGTCCGCTGCTGCGGTCTTACCGCTACGGGTGACGGGTTATTCCTATAGGCTGCCGTCTGATAGTTACCACTTGGATTGCGGAATGGCACCGCGAGGACTGGGCTCGTCGGAATCGACGCCTGGGAAGAAGCCGGGACCGAGGTATGCCTAGAAGGTGGTCCGTGTGACACCGAACTAGACCAGGAGGAGTCATCCCGTTGTCGGCCCGGTGTAACTTGGTTGCCTATCAGGTGAACGGCGTGGCCCTGCGAGGCGGCCGGGGTCGAATCTTCATCCGCCGTGGTATCCTCTTCTTCAACTTCGAAGACTGACCGCTTGGCTTTTCCTCTCTCCTTCTCCCGGGGGGCCTTTCCTAGTGGTTGGCTATCTCTTCGTGATCCAGACCTCACGGTGTCACCTAGCCCTTGAGCATGTCGGGCCAGCGCATAGTAGTCCACCGTACGTTTCGTTGCTAAGTAATTACGAACCTGCGAGCGGATAGCCTTCGACACATTGTCGGCGTACATTGACTTCAACCTCTTGGTAGTAAAGACGCTCCCACAGCGGGACGCCAGTGCCCATAGTGAGCGCGCAAAGTCCAATTCGGTTTGTCCCGCACGTTGGCGGTACGCGAGCACCTCTCCGTACGTTTCTTGTATCACCTCATCGGTCGCATAGGTCTCTAAGAGAAAGTTCACCACTTGGGGATAGGTTGTTAACATCTCCGTTTGGTCTTCGTCCACCGCCATGGTATTACCTTGGAGGCGGCTATGGAGCAGGGCCCCAGCCTGACCGGTTAGGTAGAATTGAAACAACCACATGGCTACTCCCTCCGAGAAACCATTTTGGTCACACGCGATCTTGAACCTTTGTAGGAAATCAATGATCGCGATGGGATCATCCCCTCCGAAGCGGGTTTCACCCAGTTGGAACCGAAGCTTCCTATGATGCTTGGTTATCTTCTGAGCCACCTCTTTGGTATACTCAGCCTGTCTGTTCTCCAACCTATAGGTACGATAGTCAACCGCCTTGGTGAATAAATCATTGAGCGGTGTTAACACCTCTAGGTCGGTTTCCTCGTCGGAGTCCGTATCCGAGTCCTTATACCGTTTGGTCTTACCCTTTCGGGTCTTCTTTCCTTTCTTCTGATGAGGGTCCTTCCTCTTTCATCGTTCACCCTTGTGGTCATCCTCACTCGAGGAGGCCGTGTCGGTGTCCGAGGGCGAAGAATCAGAGTCCGACCGTCGACTCTTTTTCTTCCCCTTCTTGGTCTTCTTCTTGCCACGTGGTTTACGTCGTCGCTCGTCTTCTGAGCTCGACGAATCTCCATCAGGATCTCCACCAGCGGGTCCTGATGCAGCTACACCAACAGGTTGGGGGAGGTAAACATACCCCGGGCCCTCCATACCGGGAGGCTCTGCCCTTTTCCCCATGCGGTCGTTCTGTCCTTTACCAATTGGTTGTGTAGGAAGGTTATATTGGAGAACACCGTACGGTTTAGCAAAGGAGGCGGGCAGCGAAGGCTGTGCGAGCAGCGCGGCCTGAGCCACCGTCTCCGACTGGAGTTTCACTCCCTGTCGCTGTAGCGACAGTAACACCAAGCGGCCTATGTGCCCCCTTCCTCGGTCTCGAGATATTGGAAAACCGCCACGGGTACCTTCTGCAGAACCTCTTGTGAGGCTCTGTCGACTACCACTCGGGTGACTTCGTCAAGATCCAAGCGCGGACCGACGGGTACCTCGATTGGTTCCCCCGAATCGGCGATTATCGGAGCGAGGCCTGGGGCTCCAGGGCCCGTTTCCTTCACCACGTGGTTGTCCGCTGGGCCACTCGAGGGGCCCCCAGCCTCTCGAGTTCCCTTTTTCCGTGCGGTACGTTCCTGGCGGATCAGGTCCTCCGGGTTATCCAACACCGGGTAGGATAATGCCCCTTTGACGGGCAAACCACTTCGTGGAGCACTCGGCGCCCTAGAAGGGTAGCGCGGGTGCTTCTTCTCCATTTAGGTAACTGATAAAGGATTAGTTTGCTTCAGCAGTAGCAACCAAACCACTAGGCGTATTTCGACTTCCAATTCCTCCCTTTCTTCCCGAACCAATTGGTAAATGCCACAACTTCTAGGTCGGGAGACCAAAATGTGGTATAACCGTGCGGTGCGAGTGCGTTCTAGGGAGCGCCGGTGGGGCTCGACCTAGGAGGTTGAATCGAACGTGGACCTAATAGGTGGCAGCACCAAGCCACTGCTAGTAGTGCACAGTAACCGAGTGGTGGGTACGCCTGTGTTGGTGTGCGACAGGCACGTACTACCTCTGGGTCAGTGAAAACTACGTAGACGAAACTAGACTTACCTATCTGGCGACTGTAGAACCAAACGGGTGTAGAAGTTGCCTAGTAGGTGCTTGTCTTTACCATTTGGCGCGGGGGTGGCGTCTCGTACGTACTAAGTACGTCGAGCGCCACCCGGCTCTCACGGGGCCTAGTGCCACGTGGGCCACCGGGAGGTGCGCCTGAGGTGCAAACCCCCGGCCCGATATCTAGTCTAAAACTACAATTAAAAATTAGAAATTGCCAATTAGCAGTTAACTAAGTAGTGCAGTAGTGACCAATCAACCACGTGGTGTCCAGTGCAACTCAACCAGATTACCACTTGGTTCACCGTGTCCCCAGCTAGGGCTCACTATACTACAGATGATGCGAAGTTTGTAGCGTGAACGATATGGTAGTGGCAAGGTTAGATGTATCCAACACGAATAAAGACGGCATGTCCGGGACGCGATATTGAAAAGTGGCGCCAAGCAAATGACGTTTGGTTTGACGCGCATACAAAACAAGCGAGCCGCGACGACAATCGGCCGTGACACACGTCAAAGCGCGCAGCTCAAGTGGCGAACGCACGGCGTCAACAGGCCCACAACGCAGAAACACATGGTGGTCATCGCCGCTAGCATGCAGCTCGGACAGTACGACGCGGTGGGGCGCATGATCTCGGAGGGTAGGATGCAACTTCGGGAGGAAGATTGTCAGCCGCATGAACGCCAGAACCATGGATCGTAGATGCTTGACGAGGGGCACTGTTGGCCTGACCAAATGCAGAAAGTAGCAAGTTTGATCTAGCCTGCGACGGCGCTGGAGAAACAGAGGTAACACCTGGCATTGAGTGCCGTTGCTGACGACGCCCAGGCGTTGGGGCCAGTGATGGCTGAGAATTCCTTTCTGCATTATTTGATGGTTCTTGGTAGGAAGCAGGTCTGTTTGTGAGCAGCTCTTCATCAGGAGGAATACCAGAAGGTGTCGCTGAGGCTGTATCTCCAATTTCGTTTGTTGCTTGTGACAGTGGCTGCAGGTCGTTCATATCTATTGAGATTACTTCTGGATCGACATCTTCAGCCGAGAGGACATTAGATTGTGGTTGAGAGACGTCTGAAGGCTGCTTCACATCGGCCTTATCCGAAATACGACTAAGAATCAAGTCCAGGTCATTCTCTGAAGACGCCGCTGGCCCTTTTGGTGCATCGTCAAAGGAAGGGCCCTGTGTGAAAGTCTGCTCGGTGATCATATCACGCAAAGATGCGACAAGCGCTTCGGCAGCGGCCATAGTGCCCTCGACTCGTTGACGATGAAGGCGTTGGGCTTGCAGTTGCGAGCGTAGGTTTGACTCACGAGATAATGCATCCTCTGCTTCTGCTTCGCCCGCACTCAATGCTTCACGAAGAGAGACATTCTCGTCCTGTTGGCCAGCCACTTGCATCGCTGCATCGCGTACTTGTGTCTTTAATATACGTACTTCTCGACGTTCTGGCTGCGCGCAACGTGCGGCGGCTACGCGGCGGCTACGCGCTTAAACTTGCGCTTCAGTTTGGGGTTGTTGTATCTCAACTCTGCCGTTATCTTTGGCGCATCTATGGAATCGACTATCTCCGCCTGTTTTTCAAGCTCTGTGTTGATGCCCAGTGCCAGATTCTGCAGTTCCGTGAGTTGATTGGCAGTTTGATCTAGATAATCATCCTGTGTTTGAAAGACAACTTTCACGTTGTCATCGAAATCAGAATAATTCGTCATCAAAGGGCTTAAGTGCCTGCTTCTCATCGCAGTTACCTTTCTTCATACTACCAGGGATTAACTCCTCCTTACGGCGTGTAAGCCATGATGGTTGGGACTCGTTTTCAGATTCGCTTGATTTGGAGTGGGTGTCGTGGGGCTGCTCCTTTGTCGAGAGATGAGCAATTTTGCCCCGCTTTTGACGTCTCTTTCTCCGTGAGAGGGGTTTCTCGACAAGGGCGCGGAGGGGGTTTTGAGTGAGTTGGTACCCACTGTTTCCCGCTTTGTCGACAGTGCCGTGAACGGCTTCCAAATCTTCGGCAATACCTTCCAGCTGTCTCGTCTGTGCCGACAAGGAAGATGCAGTTGCTTCTGCAATATGATGAGACTGGCCGGTGGTGCTTAGAATGGTCTTCGTATCCTGCAGTCCTACGTTTGCTTCATGTAACAGCAATGATCGGTCGCAGGCGAAACGGAAACGTCGACGTTCAGCGTATGGGGTCGCTTCAAAAGCACGGACAATACCAATAATTTCACAAACATTTTGAAAGGGGACAAGTGCGACGTATCATTTATGGATGTCTTTTGTGCGAAATATACACGATTTTGGACAAAATGCAGCGTGTCTGTCTCTATGCAAGATCTACGCTGCCCAGCAGATGTACATGCGCGACAGCCGCTCCACGTCCGTCACCACCGCCACCAGCCGCTCCACCTGCCCCCCGATCGACAGCGCCAGCCCCGACGCCTCCACCATCCCCCGCAGCTTCGCCTTCACCGCCGCCCGCATCTTGTGCCCCTCCTTGCTCCCGCCGTCCCCTCCTCCCTCCCCCGCCAGTCCGCCAGCGGGTCGTGCAGAAAGCTCTCCAGCACCCCCAGCACCGCCTCCCAGTTGCGCCGCATGCCGCCCAGAACCGTCTCCGCCACCGCGCGGTACAGCCCCTCGTACCCTGCCACTCCCATCACCGTCACCATGTTGCGCGTCAGTCGCAACGGCACGATATCCGGCACCTTGAGCGTCAGTCTCTTGTCGAACACGAACAGCATGGCAAAGTCCACATGAACGCACCGACCGCTCGTGCTCTCCATCATTGCGAAATGTACCGCCTGTGGCAAAAAGACCACTGGCAAGAAGCTTAGAGATGCGCTGCACGACATACGCCGCAATACGGATGGGAAGGGGGACGTCGAGATGGTGGAGCACGGCGCTGGGCACGATGCAGACCAGACACGACAGCTCATGCAGAATGTCGATCAGATTGTTACTGCACAGACGAGGATGTTCACAGCGCGCTTAACCACGCTGGAGGAGATAATATTGGACGTTAGAAAGGAGCTACAGGACAGCAAGGCAGTGAGGAGGGCCGCTGGTGCCACCACTGCAGTTCCCCAGGGCTCAGCGCTGCCTGAAGCCACGATTAGTGGGGTGCAAACGGCGGAGACCGGCTCACACGCTACTGACAAAGACGGTGGCACAATACAGGGCGAGATCGCTGCGCTTAAGGCGCAAATGCAGCACCTACAGGCGGAGAACCGTGCTCTGGTGCACAAACTGGCACAGGTACAAGGTGTGGGCTTTCCGCAGAACTCTGGGCGGATCCCACAAGTTCAGAGGAACACACAGCATGTGATGGCAGCGCCACGACCGCCGCAGGTTCACCAAGCACCCCACGTGCTAGCACAGGGCGCGCAAGTGCGTAACGACGCGGAGCATAGGCTTCCAACGGGAGTGGGCGCTACAGGGCGGAAAACGTTGGCACAGATAGTGGCGGAGCCACGCACAGAGCTCGCTGACCTCGAAGAGAGCACAAGGGAACGCATACTTCACGCACGCCGCCTCCTGCGAGAGGCTGACCTTGCACCAAGGCGCTGCACGACGCAGGACGTTCGTCCAGTACCGCTTTACTTTGGAAACATGCGCAAGGGGCCCATTGGGAGCTATCGCCGCTCTTTGACTACCGCATTGCCGGCCTGGGCAATGCTGGCGATCTCCTTCTCCGGAAGAGGTGTCGGGGAGGTGCTGGTACACGCTCCGCTGTGTGACCGGGCGACGGCGACGATGCGGGCACTGGGCTACAGGCCCCTACCCGAGTTTGACCCGATATCGGATGAACGCTTCCATAATGCGCAACTCACGGCAGCGGAGAACACGCTGCGCAACATACATGCGTGCCACTATCGGTACACTCGGAATGCCGATACGCCGACTCGTGCTGCAAATTACTGGTTCGTGCAGGCGGAGAAGGAGCTTGAGGCCAGGCACCCTGACGCTTTCACCCAACAGAGCCGTGATCGGGAAGCAGAGCTACGCAGAGGGATACAGCTGCAAAGGCAAGCGCAAGCGGCGCAAGAGGACACGGAAGGCTCCTCACAGGACCCTACATACGCCCCACCACAGCGATATCAGGCCATGGAACATGCGCGCGAAGGACAGGATAGTGAGGCAGGCAGCTGCAGTACGGACGAGGAGGCCACGGCACAGGGCCACATGGAGGACGGCGGTTTCACGGTCGTGCAACGCAAACGCAAACGCAGGAGCCCGCACACGAAGGACGGTAGCGCGAGAACGATTTCGCCAACGGCGCTACCCACGCCACTGAAGAGGCGCAACACAGCACCACGCATCAGCAACGGTACACCGCAGCCGCGGGAGAGACATACGCGCAACAGTGCAGGTCAGGACAACACGCACGTGCGGGAGAGACAGACGCGGAACGGCGGAGGTCAGGACAACACGCACGCGCACGCCAAGCATAGACAGGAAGGAGACAACAGCGACGGAGAGCCCACAGGAGATGACGACAACCACGCACGCCAGACGCCCAGCGCAGTCCACCTGGAAGAAGATGAGATCATACCGGCGCCACGGAGGAGCGAGAACGGTGCGCGACGCACACAAAACTAGAATGGACACACCACGACGTCGGAAGGGTGGGTGCGAAGAGAGCCTGAGGAGCGACGAACAGCGCGACGCCGACAGGAGTGAACGAAAGCGCGACGCAGACAAGCGAGCGAAGACGCTCCTGACGGCGCAACCACGCCGGGGCACAGCGCAGGGAGTGGCGATGCATGCGCACGCACGACAGCGCTACGAAAGATACGACGGCGCAAATGCGCGCACGCACAGCGCGCAGAATTTGTGGCGCGGAGAAATTGCGGCGGCGCCGCACAGCCATCCATTTCAAAATTTGGAGCAGCGTGGAAGCACTGACAGCAGTGCGCAGTGCGCGCAACGGCCACAGAGGCTACGCACAGCACCACGGAACGCAGCAGCGGAGCTCGCTGCACCGCACGATGACCTGGCACGTGCTGCGCATAACCTAACCACCCGCGCCGCCACGGGCACACGGAGCCACTCGGCGCAACCGACGAGCACCACCGGCGAACACGCCACGTCCGCCGAGGCGGGCTCGCCGACGCCGCAAGGCGCCCACGCCACACCGCACGACACAGCGACGACGAATGGCATCTCGCAGATACACGCAAGCGCTCACGCGCCCACGACACAGGCCACGCAACGACACACGACGACGGGGAGAGCTGGAAAACGCTGTTGCTGAGACCACGACGACGCGCCAACGCACCACAAAGATGGCACCACCTGTGCACCCAACGACACCGAGACGCGCCCCGAACGTTCCTACGCACCACCGCAACTTCTGAGTGCCTGCGCCGAACCGATGCGGAAGGACGAGCCCCCCTGGATTAGTACACGACACGCCACGATATCGCAAAGCCGCAACGACAGCGTACGACGAATGCGCGCAACTGACGAACCCCCAGCGACTACAGGTCCTCCTTTGCGAGCCCCAGACGGGCATCAGGTCTGCGATAGACGGTATGGGAAGGCGATACGACTGACGACGGACAACTGCGACGCCGAGGGAGCACCACTCCAAGCTGCCGACGCTGCGCGGCGAGAGAGATATGCCAACGACCCCCTGACCTGCCACGTGCCCGCGCAACAACCCTCGAAGACTGCGCAGAGAATCAGAAGGATGGGAACATGCACGACGCTCGCAGCTGGGACGACACGATACCGCAACACGACCTCGACAACATGCCAGCCTCCCATGACACCGCTGGGATCCGAGACTGGGCGCACACGACCGAGACGCAGCCAACCGCCCTGCATAGGATAGCAGACGCGAGTGACAGACAGCAGAGTACCCACCCACACGACGCTCACCGCACACCACGCATCGCCTCAGCCTCCGATGATACTCCACGACACGACGGAGATACACGACGAACTGATGCGTGAGTAAAGCAGAACCAAGTCGACGAGCAATGGGACGATCAAGCAGACTACGCACGACGCTGGCTCATGCTACCGCTTTCACGATGGCACACAGCGAGGGAGATGCAACAAATGCACGTGCGGGACACCGACAAGCGCGCCCAAGCACATAACCGCCCTCTCACACCGTGCGACCAGGGGTTAAAGCATGTCCGGGCCCCACCAGCAGACACGACGCACGATGAACAAGCCCCACCGGTGGCACAGCAACAGTCTCACAAACCGGAGCTCTGAACGACGGGATCACGACTGCTGGAGGATGATCAGGGGAAGCAGGGACGGTACGTGGTACGAAGGGACGGGATACCAGTGTGGACTGCGTACGAGACGCCAGCAAAAGAAGCACACCGACGCGTGCAACGCCGAGAAGCTCGCCAACAACAGCTACAAGCAAGGACCCATGAATACGCACGATGGTGGGAGGACTTCACAAGGGAACGTGGGATACGGCGAACAGACGCAGTGGACGCTGGTAACCTAGGGGATGAAGGATGCGCGGAGAGGTTGCATGAGCGAACGGACCTGATGAACATGCACAACACCCCTGCACAGGTGACAACGAGCAGGAGGGCGACAACAGGCGTAGACAACCATAAGTGCGCGCTACGCAACGACAACGCACGCAGCCTCGCCCACACTGTCCCAGCACAGCACAATGTCCTCGGGAGGGAAACGCAAGACACCAAGGGGCCTCACGGTGGCAGAGATGATAGCAGGAGCAGGAATGGGCGCACACGAGACACGCGCGGCTACATGGAACGCGGAGTGGCCGCTAGCGCATCGCAGGTGGGGTCGACAAGGCGCGCAGGCGCGCCACCGGTGACTGACGGAGGCATGACTGAGCGGGTTGGCCTTTGGAACTGCGCGGGGAGCATAACGCGTCGCGAAGTACGGGAAAGGCTCGACACTGCATGGCACATGCTGCAGCTTGACTGCCTGGCACTTACGGAGACGTGGCAGGTGCGGAAAGCCGGGGAACCTCTCGCTCTCTTGCAGGATACCGACTTGGTCACGATAGCGTCTGCATATGGCACGCCAGGAAGGTACAGAGTCGCTGGGGGAGTACAGACACGGGCACGAGAGGGGTGGCGTGCGCAGCACGTCACGAGCAGGACAGAGAGTGAGTATCAGTATGTGGTGACGAGGGTCAATGGGAGGGAGACGCTCACCGTGCTCGCAGTGTACATACGACCACGCGCGACACCGGGGGCTGTCATCAGGTGCCTCGATGCCGCCATCGGCCATGAATCGGAGCACACGATCCTACTGGGTGACCTGAACGCCAGAGCAGCGCAATGGGACAGCAGCGGCAAGACCAACCGAAACGGGAGGGTAGTTCGACGATGGGCGCGGCATAGGAACATGAAGATCTATGCGCCGGACGGCGCGACGTTCCGAACAATAGGTAGCAGTAGTACAGTAGACCTTATCATACCCGGGGCTGTGTAGTCCATGAAGTGAAGACGATCGAGGGCAGCTGGACAGAACGGAGCGATCACGCCATGGTGACAGCGAACATACGGCTGCTACCACGACCAAGGCACCAGTGGAAGGTGTCGGTAAGCCGCCTCCGCGAAGGTTGTGGCACACTACGAGACTGAACTACCGCTGGCGAGGCAAGCCATACGAAAGGCGAAGCACGAGGAGGAGCTGGAACAAGCAACGCAGCGGCTGGTGCAGACGACACTCCGCTCAGAAAAGCTCTACAGTGTAACCTTACCGTGCAGAGAGGCTACACGTATCCATACGGGCGGACGTGCCTCCGAATCCTCACCACCAACGGACGGCTGTCCTACAAGCGCGGCCAGCGCGGGACCATCGTCTCAATTCGAGACATGCTGTCACTTCCGCCATCCGCACCTACACCTCTCGAACTGCTCCGTCTCCGCGGCTGTATATCTGCGCCACGCAATGACCTTCGCCAACAACTACCATTCGCTCTCCTCCAGGCATGCAAACAGCTACCCGCCACATCGGCCACAACCACCGCCAGTAACATTCACCCGCAAGCGACCTTACACTCCGCAACGCCCGCAATCTCCACCTTATCCTTATATGAGCCCATCACATAATCCATCTTCAGCACGTCCACGACGTCGAGATATTGATTCTCCTCATTCTTCATCTCAGTCATCGTACGCCCCTCCCCCAAGAAGACCCCAGAAACCTCATCGCAAAGACCCGCTGTCTTCCACTGCTCCCAAAGACCTTCACTTGTAGTCTTGGCTTTAGAGAATCAACACCTTTACAGCGACACTCAAGACAATGGCTGCGAAGCGAGCAAAGCCATCGAACGCGAATGTTTTGCCCCATGAGACGCTGCGTGTCGACACCGAGGTCATTCGCGTCATTGGGCAGTCCATATCAAGCATGCCACCTTTCGCAGACTCGGCAGGAGGAACACTGGCCCATGACATCGAATACCGAATTCGAGAGATTGTTCAGGACGCAATGAAATTCATGAAACACTCGAAACGTAACAAGTTGACCACGAATGAAATTAACGCTGCGCTGCGCTGCGCTTGCGAAACGTCGCCCCCATTCTCGGTTTCAGTGATCCCAAGGGAAACTCTCACAAACTGAGAGGTAACGGAGCGGCTAAACAAGACAAGATGTATTTGAAGAGTCCTTTAGAACGCGCGAAAGGGGACCTAGGCCCTCCCCTGCGCCCTCAGTTTACTACTGTAGACGGAAGCGAAGACTTGTTCTTCGTACCAGACAAAGAAGTGACAGTGAAATCCGTCATTGAAACAAACATGCCTCTTGTTCCCCTTGACGTTAACCTTAGTAAGCATTGGCTTGCAGTTTCCGGGAAACAGCCCTCGATTCCCCAAAACCCGACCAACAAGTGTAAGATGGGCTATGGAGAAGACGAAGATACGGAACCAGTGACGAAGAAACAGAAAGTTCCCACTGAAGTTAAACCACTTGTAAAACACGAGTTGAGCCGAGAACTACAACTCTACCTTGAACAAATCACCACTGCTGTGCAGGGAGATGACACGAAACATCTAGAGCAATGCCTGTACGCGGTTGCTCATGAGAAAGGAATTGCTGAGTTGCTCCCATACTTCACGCAATTTGTGTTCAGGTGCGTAACAAAGTGTGATAATCTGCCGTTGATGTTCTAATGTATGCGGTTAGTCAATGCTGTTTTGGACAATGATGTCTTCGACCTGAGACTCTATTTGCAACAAGTCTTACCTGCAGTTCTCACTTGCATATTAGGAAAACGGTTTTCTGGGAATCCGAGGGATAATCATTGGGCACTTCGAGATTACACAACCACGGTAATGAAGAAAATCTGTGATCGATACGGCCAACAATATCCTGATATCCAACCTCGCATCACTAAGACATGTGCTTCGGCTCTCGACAGCACGAAGAGAGCGCTTACGACACACTACGGTGCGATTGTTGGCCTCGCAGCACTTGGACGAAGAGTGCTAGAACGATATTTGCTTCCTCGACTGGAAAGAAAAACGTATCTCGCAACGGTGGAAAAGATAGTGAAGAATCCCAACACCAAACCGGTGCGAAGGGAAGAGGCCTGCAGAGTTTTCGGAGCATTGTTCTGGGCAGTTTCACTTGTAAGAGAGCCGTCTAACGGTGCAACAAAGCCCTCGGAGGTAGATGTCCAGCTGAAGCATTTTGTTGATTACCTTCCTTCTGCAGAAACAATATTCAAAGCCGGAGAGGTGGAGCTCGGTAACAGATTTTATCCACATCGTCATGGCAAGACGGAAACACAACTAACTTCTGCTCTTCTCGAAGAAAGGAAAGCTAAAGCATAGGCACCCCGGAAACACAAAGACATTCCGAAAGAGGTTGGACGGCGACGAACACTACGGATCTTCGAACACAAACTCAATTTCGTGAGGCCCATGAAGCGGCACTGTGACAAAGAGAAGATTAAGTCCACTAACTGTTGTGTATCTGAAATGGGTAAACGTGCTACCAAGATGCGTTAAGCACGACAGCTGACTTGTTGCATTTTCATTCAACCAAAAAATCGTTTCTCCGGAGTATCGCAAACTAACATTAACTAAGACATAATATGTCTTAGTGAATGTTAGTTTGCGATAACATACTAACATATAACATATTATGTTGTCGATTTTGAGAGGGACAGCTTTTCATAAATGTCGTTGATGATATCTGTTTCACAAGAGATGCTCTTAGTCGCTATGGAGGCTACGACCGCACCGGCGTTTAGCATTCTGGGATTTCCCAATGCAGCAAATTGCATTTCGCTAGATATGTTCAAAACGGGACTCATATGCACGATAAGAGCATCGAGGGATGAAACTTGCACAGGGCACGGCTCGAATTGGTTCTTGTGGTGGAATAGTCTCATCGGCGGACCAGGAATCATCGACAGGTATGTTACTTCGGCAGACATTTTATAAAAGGGATGTATATCGCATGGGGCAAACAAACCGCTAGTGCTGCTATCCTTTGTACTTTGGTGAAGATTAAACACACCAATAACTCCGTTCACGGATGAGCAATTGAACACTTTAAACAACTTCGCCGAATCTGTTCGCGGGTCGTCAAAGATGCTATCGGCAGCCGGCCGACCGGATTCCTCACATCTCAAAATCTTTCCATCTGACGTTAACAGACTCTTGAGTAAAGCCACGCCTTCCATTTGAAGCAGAGAAGGAGAGTCACTAATGCATATATGTCCCCCAGACAAAACTCTGGCAATAGCGTGCGTTCTAGCTAGCTTGTGATGTGCGGTAAACATATCCCAGTCGGAAATTGGGAACATCTCTCCCAACATTAATGTGTTCATAGCATTTCTAAGAACTTGCCACACAACCATGCTCGCGTCTTCCTCTACATTAGGAAAGGCGTGGTCATCGGAAGCACGCCAGCATATCTTCTTCTTCTTTATTTCGGACATCAGAATTCTATTTGCTAAACTGAAGTAAAGCTTACATTAAGCTTTTTCTCTGTAGGAAGGCCAAAAACTTCTGTGGAGCTTCTCGAATAATGTTTCTCACTGATGCGCGAACAGCAGGTGTGAGCTTGGCCATCAATTCTCGTCTTGATGAGTTATGGCAAGCGCATCGGAGGATTACATGATCGCAGTCCTTCTTCACGTTCGTTCCACAACTACACCGGATTGTCTTGTTGTTTAAGTAAGAGGCCACCGGGTGAAGTGAAGGTACGTGACCTGTGAAATACTGTGCAAGAGTAGCTTGTGCTTTTCGTACTGTTAATCCTCCCATATCCAAATCTGATTGTTCAGGCAGCAAAGGTTTGCTTCGTTCCTTAGAAGATAAAGAAGCACGAACGTCCAGCATGGCAACTGGTACTTCTACTTGTTTTGCGATGGGAATCAAGCATATACGCCAGCATATATTTGTCGGAGACAATGTTGAACCTGAGGCAAAGATTGCTTCTTGGCCACATGACATTGAATTGACAATGATACCATGTGGAAAACCTTCACGTACTGCTTTTTTCATCGCGTTTCGGTATGAAGCCGTCAATGACTTGGAGTGAGGGTCTCTGAATTCGGTCCCATTTCCATCATCAGCAACATTATGAAGCATTTCCAAAATACTTTGAGCATCAATCTTCAAGCCACTCAGCTTGTGGGTAGCTGCAAGACTGTTGACAAAGTATGAGTGAAAGAAGCTTTCAATATTGTGTGCAGATGGCAGGGGAACTTCATAGAGTTTCTCCCAATGTTTCAGATTGCCAATGTTGTTCTTCAACAAACCTTTTGAGACTGCTCCTCTTACCAAGTCCGTTTCTACGCGACACGCTCTACCATCAGTGCCTCCCCAATAGCCTATAGCAGCGGTCCATGCCATTATTGGGACTGATATTCTTCTGTGCAAAGCTTCAAGGGAGTGGTCGAACTTTTCATTTGGACCATAAGCCTGCAGACAAGGGCGGTGCGTTCTCCTCTTTTCCGATTGAGAATGTTCAGAGTTTGGACCTTCTCCACCACCAGCCTGCCACCCATCATCAAGGATAACGTAGCCGAAGGGAATTCTGTTGGCTTGGAACCATTCCACAGCTTGGACGACACTGGCTTGAGTCACGTCGTGACCAAAAGCATCCCAAGTACAAAAGCCAAGGGAATTGAGGAGCGGCTGCTGTTTAGACATGAAGCGGTGCCATGCTGGTGACTGCTCTTTCTTGCGGCGAGAACAACATTGGTCGAGTCCCTGGGATACATGTTCAATGAGTTGAGCAATTGTAGCGTATACATCAGAGCCGGAAAACATAAAACAAGTTGGGGCATTCAACACATCGGCAATGAACAAAGGTCGTCGTCTGCCAGACTCGAAGCGAATGGCTGGATATGTACCAGTGCTAAACAAAGTAGTTCGAAGCGCTTGCCGTGTGTCTGCAACGAAGATTAGCGCAGCATAAGCAGTGGTGAGATGAGAAGAGTTGAATCTGTGCTGGTAAGCTTGCGCGCTTTGGTGGTGTGATTGTTGCCTCATCTCAACCAAGGCAAAAACCGTTTCGTGCATCACGTCGCATAGCAAATCAATTAGAGAGCGCTTGTGCGAGTGTGGGCGCGATTGATGCATCTCGGGTGCAATCCAGAAGGGACTTTGTTTGTAAAGTGAGGTAAGGCGAGAGAGCTGGACGTCATGACTGTGCAATGGACTTGCCAGTGGTACTTCCACACATGCTGGTGAACGACGGTGCTTTCTTTCAACGTAAAAGTCAGTGCCATCGCTTTGTTTCAGCCAGTGTCCATCGTGAAGTTGGATGAAGAATGAAACACCAACGATACAGGGTTGAGAGAAGGCAACGTTGGCGACAAAACAATCGTCTGACAACAGGTCAAAATAGACATCCTGCGGCTCCTCCCAAACAGTAGACTCTGTGGCATATCCGAAATGCAGACGACAGGGCGGAGATGGATTCAACTCAGACTGCTGCCTGCAAGCTGAAACATGTGACACAGCAAAGTGCACGCGGTGTACGGGAAAGGAATCGAGCAACACGTGCAAACGGTCATCCGGATTGCACGAGGGAGTCAACATCTGTGGTTGACAAATTATGAGCGGCGCGTGCGCGGGGGAACGGGACGGAGATGCTCTGAAGATGCGCTGGAGACCCCAACTTCTGTGGGGCTGCCGCTGGCGGTGTGTCAGCCCAAGCTGAGATCGATGGGAAGATCACGTCGCTCTCACGCGTTGAGACCCGAAAGGAGAGGAAGCTGAAGGTAAGGACCTAAAGTTGGGCATGGATTTGGATCGATGCGATATCATAGTTTATTGATTGTTATTGAAATAGATGTTCCCAAGAAAGAGACGAAGACTTTGTCGTTGGCTCTTGCTCAGGCTTTGATGCATCCGCTTCATTTCATTGGAATCCAGGGAAAGTTGCAGTAACGATGAAGATGGTTCGGTGTCCGGACATGCTTGGCAACCAAAATATCTCTGCGCATGAGAGTGTATTTGAATCGGCGTTTTTGTCTTAACAAGTTCAGCAATTCTTTCCCAATTTCCACGTCCGTACGTTTTCAACCCAATCAAGAAGCGGAAATGCTCCTTCCTATCCCATTGGCGCTTGAAGCTCGCGTCGGCCATGCCGTGTAGGCCGCGGTGGTGTCGTCCGCTGGAGGCGGGGGTGTCATGCGCTGGGGTGGCAGGGGCGGTGTCGTGCGCTGGGGTGGCACCGGCGGTGTTGCGTGCTGGCAGGCGGTGGTGGTGTCGTGCGCTGGCAGGAGGCGGCGGTGGCGGCACCATGGTGGCAATGGCGGCACGTGGGGCTCGCGATGGTGCGGGCGCGACGGCGGGAGAGCGCGAGGAAGACATTGTGCGATGGAGGGGGTGCAGGGCGGCGCGTGCAAAGCAAAGTGCTTGCGCAGCAGAGGCGTAGATCTACCGTTGGATAATTTAACTTTAGCTTGCGGTTCGGCGTGCGAGCGTGCACGCGTGTACACCATCTATATATACCCGCTCCACGAGCAAGACCAAAATGGGCCCGGGTGCGTTTGAACAGCGAATACAGCTGGCGGCGACGGGGCAGAGGGTAGGAGCAAGAGCCGCAAGAGCTGCGCGGGGCAGCAAGTGGTGGAGGCTCTGGTGGTGGTGGAGATGCTGCGCATGAAGAAGAGTGCGGCGGAGGAGGAGATGATGGGGCGGCTGGTGCAGCAACGCGCGAGCGAGAAAGCACCCCGTCCAACGCACGCCGCATGAATCTGTGCGAAAAGGCGGAGTCGGAAGCGAGCGGGTGCACTCTGGTTCGTGAAGCTTAGCAGCATATCAGTCGTCCCGCACAGCGGACACGATAGACACAGTACTGTACCCAGCGTCGCTCTCGTAGAAAGTCGGCGGCGTAAGCGGTGGCTGTTCGCAGGTGTGTTCCTACGGTGACATAAAGTTGAATGGCTCGCAGTGATATTCCAAACTGGCACCAAGGTGCCTCGCCGCAACAGGAAAGTATCGAGTACGCCTCCTCATGCGCCTTGGGATGCGGAGCAGACCCATCACGCATGCACACGCATGTGAGTGGCTCGCGGTAGAAAACAGACTTCAGCCACACGGGTGTCTTGCGCTGCATGGCATCAAACAAGATACTTGTGCAGCACCGTTTGCTGCTCCGCCATACGTTCGGCGGCGACAGTGGGTCGGGAGAGCTGACACAGCTTTACGACGCAAATACGGCAGCAGAAAGGACACATCGGCATTGTCGATAATCGCACCTGTGGAAGCGAATACGTCGCCAAAACGGTCGGCCTCGCCGCAGAGCCAGTCTCCGTATTTCGAGCGCTGGTGACGCTGGAGCTAGTGCAAAAGCGCTTGATCGCGGAGAAACCGATGCCCGATAAAAGCCGCTCAATGAGTGCTTCGACGAAGAAGTAGTATCGCAAACGGCCCAGTCTCACACATACACATGCGATCGCACGCGTCGAGAAGAAGGATCTCCAGCGCCTTCTGGCAGAGCGGCACGAAGGCGTACTGTTTCGCCAGGTCTTCCAGATGGTGCGCAAGCTTGGAGTGAAGCACCAGATGAGCGCGTCTCTCGGCAGTGTCGTTGAAGTGGCCGCGACGTGACTGGAGCTGCGCTGCGATGGCAGTGGTGCTTTCGGTTACCTCACGCTGTAGCGCGGCTATGAACTGACGGAGCTCCCCATGGCGCGCGGCTTCGCGACGCTCACAGAGGGGGCTGCATAAGCGCCCCGGAAGACAGCCGGAACAGGAAGAGAGCTGGACGGCGGCGCAGGTGGACGACGGCTTATGACAGGTCTTGCAGAACCATATGGTGCTGGGCGCGGACGATGGCGGGGGCGGGAGCGGGGGCGTTGGCCGTGGGGTTGGCCGCTGCGAGCGTGGCGATGGACGTCATGGCGATAGTAGGGTGGATGCTGGATGCGGGATGGATGTCGTTGGCAGCTGAGATCAATGCTGTTCGTTTTGATTGCGCTGCTTTGGCGCGCTTTTTCGGTTTGGAACGTTCGCATTACAGAGAGCGTACAGTTTACTGCAAGATGCAGCAGATTGAAAACAGTACAGAGCAGCCTATTTATGGGATCGACGCAGAGAAGCGACAATGGGCGTCTCCTGAAAACACAACCCGCAAACGCGCTTTTCACACCGGATGCGTGTTTGCGTTCCGACAGGCGTACCGAAAATCGCCAACGCTCAAAAGTAAAACACACAGTCTCAGCTACTCGCGGAGAGTATGCATGCTCTTGTCTGGCTCACCGTCACCTCTGCCGACGACCATCTTGCCACGGCATCTCCTCAGTCATTCGGTTTGTAGTGCAATGGCACCGTGTCCACCACAGCTGATTCTCGTACGCACGAAGCGACCATCGTATAAATCAACACTCACATCTTATGAAAAGCGCATCAGACAAGGGAGAGTTTCCAGATCAGCGCTACGGTTTCCTAGACAGTCCCCGTTCTTCTTTTTGCATGGGAGTGGGTGTGACCCATCACTTATAACCCTCACAGGTCTTGATCATCGAACGTTTTCGTACTTACTGCACAAATTCAGACCGTACTTCGACCGTTACACCCCGTACACGAAGTGTGGATACATCAGAATGCGCTCTAAAGCTCGCCAAGGCCGACCAAGGTTAATTGATGCCACAACATCTCTGGGACTGGTCCTTGCTCACACAAGAACACGTGGTTCTTTGATGAACTTATCCCTCATATTTGGATCTACCGCGAGCATTTGCTCTTTGTATATTAGGTTCGCAAGACAGATTCTTCTCAAAGTATTGGCGAATGACAACCTAGCAGCCGTTAAGATGCCCTTGCTTTCAGAGGCGCAGTTCGCAACAAATCTAATTCAAGCAAACTACCCCCTTCTGAAGGATGTATACTGCTTCGCTGATGGATTGAAGCTGCGCCTCCAGCGAAGCGGAGACAATGTAATTCAAAGTCAATTCTACAATGGATGGACTCATGATCACTACGTCTCCAATGTTCTAACCTTCAGTCCTACTGGTGTAATAATCGCGTGCGGCCTAAACGCCCCTGGATCCATGCACGATTCTAACGTTGCGGAGAAATCAGGGGTGTACACCAAATTAGAAACTGCGTACGAAGCATGGGGAGGCCGCTGTGTGATCGACTCGGCGTTTTCAAAGGCAAGATACGAATTTTTACTTAAGAGCAGTCCTAACATAACCGTAACTGCTGCAAACCATGAGGAACTTGAAACGGGAAGACAGGCCACGTCATTGAGACAGAGTGCGGAATGGGGAATGCGTGCATTTCAATCATGCTTCCCTCGTGTCATGGAGCGTATGCGTTTCGAACCATATGGGGAAAGAAGGATGTTCCTTTCTTCCCTCGTTCTTCTTTTCAATCTCCGAACTCGAATGGTTGGACTGAATCAGATTCGAACGGTTTTCAAACCCGCGTTGCACTCTAACGCCACGTCACTTTTCTCTCACTTATCCCCATCTTGATTGGACGCATTATGTTCGTCACGGTGAGAAGAGCGGGTTCCAACCAGAAGCATCATCATGCTCATCATGTTTTCTTGGAGGCGTTCAAATCGTAAAGCCTCACGTTGTTCCCTTTCACGTTCGCGATCTATGCGCTGCTCCTCGCGTTTGCGTTGTTCTTTCCTATCCTTCTGCTCCTCGAGGATTGACATCTTGTACAGTGTAACCAAATCGTGGTTTTCATCAGGTTTCCTACGACGACTGTGGGTCAAGCGACGGTTTGAAAGCACGCCAACACCATCCACATCAATCACGTGTTCTGCATTTTGGGTGCCATATCTGTGACCAATGTCTTCATCGTTGTTGTTATGTAGCCCTCCTTCTATATCTGTGACTCCCTCTTCCTCTTCGTTATCCTTGAACTGCACGCCGAGATCCTCATCGGCGTTTCCGATATCCGCCTTATCTTTGATGAGCTCATTGATTCTTTTAGCGCGGGAGACCTCTTCGGGACAATGTTGATCGCCGGTTGGGACCTTTGTGCGGTATAAGCTCGCAAACTTTCGACGGAGAGAGTCTGTGGTTCGCTGGCAGTTTGGAAAGACATCTTTATGGTTTGCACTAACCGTTTCCCACTCTACCGGTCCAATTGGTAGCACGTATTCTAGGATATCGAGTAGGCAGCCCACTTCGCCTTTGGTAAAGCTAAATCCCCTGGCCTTTACGACCTTCTGCTTCTTATGGACCGAATGTACGCTTGGAATGTTTGCAGTCTGGGAGGTGCGCTTATTGTATGACGGCTGTGCATTATGCAGGGTTCGCGAAGCACGGTTTCCAGCACGCTCAATAGAAGCATTCCTATGCTCTCCAACAGTGATGGTGTTCGCTACAAGCTGTACCTCGCGCGTATCTTCCTGCAACATGGTCGGCGTTATTGGCAGGAGTGTGGTGTCCGGAACTTGCTCATTCATCGCGGAGGAAGGATGGAGAACGGTTAGGGATCGTGGGGAAGGACGGAAGGAGAAAGAGCATGAGGAACAGACCGTGGTGGATGGAGTTCTATGGGTCCAGTTTACAATCGCGGTATGATTGCGGTTCGCTCCAGAGAACCCATATCGGTTGAAGGTGGGGGCGGGATAGAATGCGGTTGAAGAGGTGTATGCGTCGAAGGAAAGGTGTTTGTGCGCTCGTACTATTCACTTCGTACGTCTCCGAACGTCGAGCGAAACCGAGTGCACAAGTCACGCGAAGTACACGTATCGTGACGGTTTGAGTGCGAACAGAAAGTGTGTTTGTATTTTCAGGAGACGCCCAATGTGAGCAGGAAGCAAATCGGAACGCAACCGATGTTAATGGGTTCACCGTTGATATGGATGAGTTTGCATCCTGGATGGCAGTGTGATACAACTGTGCCTTGATCCCATCTGAAACAGTTTCCCTCTGCGATGCTGTTACGAAATTGAACGGTTTCCACTTGTCGGTGGAGCGACTCGGAGTATTCTTGCTGTAAATGCGAATAACGATCACCAAACGTATGAATACACCGCTCGAGATGAACACAACTTTGTCGACAACATTCATTTCCTTTCGACGGTCTGTAACTGTGTGTCTGAACATTTGGACCACTCCCGGACGGCGGTTGCTAGGTGCGGAGAACAGGGACAAGCAACGGCAGTTCTGGTAGCAGAATGGCCGTGTCAGATCTTATGTATTGGTTGTAACATGAATGTATCATCTCGAACGATGTCACTGCCTGCCGCGATGTTTCCTTGCCCTCACTTTGTACGGCACCTTCGCGACTACCCGCTACTCAAATCATTGCTACGCACAATATTCCACGGAAGCCAGTAACACAATGGACGCCATACAGGGACGTCGCCAAAGTACCTCCGCGCCGCGTTTATGAAACGCAGTTTGAATGCGTTGGTCATCGTTTCATTGTTAGCATGCGTTTGATGCAGGAAGGCCTTTTGATTTGCCGAGCATGTGCGAAAGCGTTACTGACCATCGTAGCGCTCGTGGATACTGGTTCTACCATAAATATCATCCCCATGTCGATGCGCTCTACTGGCAGCACTGGCGTACGATTGTTGGTGGCTTCGGTCTTCAGGTCTTTGCCGATATATCGGCATCTATGAACGACAGGAGACTGGAAGAAGTGCTTGGTAGTATTTTCAACACTGGCGAGTCGTCAGGGGAGGCTGGAGAATGTGGACTGGTGCTCATTGCATCTATGCCGCGTGCTCTGCGGGATAGATTTGAAGAAAGACTCGGAACATCTTTGCCTGCCATTCTGAAAGGTATCTCAGATGATGCCGATAGCGTGCGAAAAATCGCGCAGAAGCAGGACGAAATCTTGTCTATGCATATGCCAAGACTTCATTAGATAATATATTACCCGAGTTACTATGTGCTTTCCGTGAAAAGCTCTCGCGCATGCGTCAGGCGGCAACCCCATTCTTGGTGGACATGCTCTTAGTTATCGCAGGTGCAAAACCGGAGAACCCGTATGTCTTTGCAGCTAGGCTGCAGCAGAGAATGGCGCCGAAGACAATGATGAGGAGAACGATTCAGAAGAAGGAGATGGGAGGACAACGAAGGGGAAGATGAAGAGTTCGAATCACTAGAACAAGCAGCAGCAGCGATAACCACGGAAGCTACAATGAAAACGATTGAAGAAGTTCTTGGAACTGATAAACGGAATGAAGTGCTCGCAGCTTTTATATCATTCGGTGCGATGGTATCGTATGCGTTCGGCAGACCGGGATGCCGTTTCGAAGTCCATATTGGTCCACCCTCCCCGCGTTCTTCGCGAAATCATGCCATGTGCAGTACGACAAATTGGTGACGGCCTTGGCGATGAAGACGAAATATGCAGAGCTGTATCGGGAAGGCCGCTGAGCGATCTCTCACGGAAGCACTGCAACAGTCTCCTTGGTGGAGTTTGTCCACCTTTTGCAATCTATATGGAACCAAAATGACGAGGAAACGATTTTCATATTCTCGGAGTGGTCTGAAGTGCTTAATCTAGCACGTAAGGCTTTAGAGAGAACCAACATCTCATTTTGTGATGGCGATCAGTTAAATTCGTCAGCAGCTTTCGCGAGAAGCGTGGACATCTTCAAGAGTTCAGAAATACGTAATGTTATTCTGTTGCCGCTTCGAAGGGCTGATGCGGGCCTGAATCTTACAGAAACACGACATGCTGTCCTGGTTGAGCTATCTCTAAAGGTTGCTATCGAACATCAAGCTGTTGGAAAAGTGCACCGAATTGGCCAAATTAAGGAAACGTATGTTCATCGTGTAATTGTTCGCAGTACAACGGAGGATATGGTTTTGCAACAAGGTAACAAGTACCGAGAGGATATGAATACTTCTGAAGTATCCGTTTTAGATCTGCAACTCATAGTTCAATGCTTGAACACCTCTTCACTTTCAATGAGACTGCATGGTCAAAGATATGCTGGCAGCCACAGAAGGATTGGAGTTGCAAATGGGCTCTCAAATTACCGTATCGATTTACTTTGGTGAGGTCTCTAGAAGGGTTGGTGAAAGAACCGACCGGCAACGTTTGCTAACATCATTGCTCTAAGAGGTCACAAAGGTGGCGTCTTGGCGAGAAGCTGAAGTTGCTCTAGCACAGATGTTCGTGGGATCTTCACCGATATTGCATCCTCTGGGTACGCGCACCTTTAAGGCAAAGCTTTGTCTGCATTTGTCCACTTGGGGTGCTCAACACCGTTGAACAATACATCTTGAGGTATCCAACTAGATCGCTTATAACCCACGAGAGATTTCACCTTCCGACCTCTACATAGTGTTCCCCGAGTTCATAAGGTCTAATGTGCCGTTACACGTTCGCACTTAAGGTCTTCACAGCACTTCTTTCAGAGAAGTTATGTTGGCTTGAGCCTCTTTAGCAGACTCAGTCCATACAGGCCCTCCCGAAGGGATTCGAATGCCGGTCGGAAGCTACTCACTTCAACACGAGTTCTCGATGTATATTGGATCAATTTCCGAATCGATTCACCATGCATGGTGATTGGGTGATACCCATGCATGGGTATCCCCATCTACCTCACGTAAGTGGCTATTCCAATCGTCATCCGTTTGTTACTCCTTTCTCATAATCCTACTTTCGCCAGCGATCCCTTGAGAGCAGCGCCGTATTTCGCTCGCAAACTACATCCATCAACTCGTGGAAGGAAGTGTGCAAAGCAGGGCGACCGTTATTGGAACTATACGACCATTCCGAGAAGCGTACGAAGCAAATATACGACGAGACCGTCAAGAGACAATCTTCGCGTGGTCCAGTCGTTTTCCAGTCTTCGCGCTCACAACCCTTTCCAACGCGTGCAAAACCTCCCCCTGTTCTTCCCTCCACGTTGTCCTGTGATCGCTATTCTTCATAACTTCCTTTCTCCAATGCGGTTAAAGCGATTTGGAACGCTTGCAGAGTCCAGAATACCATCATCGGATTGCTTCACAACAGAGATTTTCGAATTCGTGAAACGAATTATAGTTCCTCATCCATTCCGTTGCGGACCCAGAGGATGAATCTCATTTTGAACCCATTGTATGAACCTTGCAGAATATCTAAAAGGATTACCTCCTCCTGCTAACCTCAGCACCGAAATCGGAGGACGTTTGTCCACCAGGAGTGGTCATCAGAGCACTCGCCCACATCAAAGAGTCTTGGTACAGGTTTTCGCAGAACTATGACTGGGTTTGCTGTTAGATTAAGGCAGTGCATCAAGACCACAAAGTGCAGCATTTTTCGAGTTCTGACGTGGTCGACGTCTATCAAGCTCATGCAAGAATCGCGTTGGCAAACAACGATTTATGCGAGTTTAATACTTGTGTATCACAGCTCCAGGAGCTCTTTGACAAGAGGGAAGTTAACGTCAATATCAAAGTTGAATTATTGGCCAACAGAATTGTATACAACATCATTTTTCATGCCCCTGAATGAGAACAGGCGAAGATCTTTTCTAAGTTGTAGTTGGCGGAAAGAAATAGACCTGCAACTCGAACAGCATTCCACGTCGTAGTCTTGGTCATCACAGGTAACTATTACAAGTGTTCGAGATTTGCTCTAATCCCCCTAAGAATACCATGATTTCCTACTGGTTTGTGCACCTCTACGGTTCAATGAGTTTTCTTGGTTTGACAGCCATGTCATCTGCTTATGATTCCGTGCGAAAAGCTCTCAATCCCTCAGCTTACATTCTGGAGTTGTTGAAATGTTTTACCACCTCTGCGAACGAAAGATCCAACAATACTGTTAATCTAATGGACTTTCTATCTCCTGATGATGAACGGCGATTTGAGGTAAGTCTTGAATCATCTTGCTGCTGTTGTCCTGAAGCGTTTAGCGTTCGTATTATGGTTGCATCTCTACGCTTTGGAGCAACCGGGAACTTCATCGCTCCATTCATGGGCAGTGATTGCTCTTTTGTCGCAGAGTGGTCGACAGTCTTGTTGAACGTCTCGCCAGCACGATCAGCAGTGCCATTAGCTTGAGGGATAGCGTTTTGAAGCAAAGAACAAAGCTTCATTCAACCGGTGAGAACGGTCAATTGGGGTGAGATGGAAATGCTTTTGACGACAACAGCGCACCATGTCCCCATTCAGGTGTTCAGCATTCGAGGTATACTAACATGCGGGGGGCAGTGCGGGCGGTGCGAAGGAAGCGCAGGAGCGGGATTTGGCTGCTGTTAGCAGTCTATCTGGTCGGTTCTGCGCTGCAAACCATCACAGAGATGAGTCTTTGCACCATGTATGGCGCCGTTTGGGTCGCCGGGCGCAGGGCTTAGCGGCAAAGAAGACGAGACAGGCGAGCGGGGGTGATTCAGCACTGGAAAAAGGTCAGTAGGGGCCATTGCACTTGCATGTGTTCACGATGATCCATCATGGCAATGTGGCGGAAGAGGGTTGGTCCGACGTAGAGGAGACGTCGCAGAAGGCGTTGGGTTGTTAGCTGGATGCTCTGGTTTGGAAATGGTTGTTGGAGCACAATGCATACTGAAGGAAGGTGACGGGGTGACGGGTTGGAACATGGATACGACATCCGTGTGCTTCGGAGAAGAACGAAAAGGCAGCGTCAGAGCAAACAGAGAGACGTGTACGATGGCGCGATGGCTTGCGATGATTGGCCCTCGACGATGAGGGATGGGAACAAGAAACGCACATCGTGCTGATTGTTGGGGGCACTGCCGTGTCTGGATGACGCTCGCACTTTGGACGAAGAGCGACGGGGGTGCGACACGGTCTGCGAGATGGAGGCAAGTCGAATACGCTTCTGCGCGATGACGGTGCGGTTGACGGAGATGAGACGGGAGGATTTTGAGGCATCATCGACATAGTGCTTCGCACATCGTGATTAGGATCACAGAGAAATGTGAGAGGATTGTAGATGGATAATCCTGTCACATTCCTCTCTGATCATGGAGAAAAAGGAAGAAGCTGGTGGTCCAGAGTGCAACGGTTGCAACGGGTTCTATGTTGTGAACTATCTGCTATGCTCATTCGCAACACCGACCCTAGAAGAAATTTTACAAATCGAATCGCAGATGGACTGCAATTGTACGTGCCAAACGGGTTGAAATTGGCGAGTAGAATGCTTCCTTTTTTCAAAACATGGAGTTCAATCTGAGGGCAACTGGACTCTGTGGCGCTCCAAATGCGCTCAGTTTACAATCAGAGCAACTTCCAACCTGACACCTCTCAGGTACGTGTACCTTTGGTACCGTTGGTACTTGAAATGAAGGAGGTGGAACCTACACTCCACATGCGCTCACTTTAATGCAAATACGTGGCACTTGCTTTACGTCCATCTGCACTCCAATCCTGCCTATCGCACTCCGGTGACACTCATCGTTATATGGTGCTACCGGTGAGCCGCCCAACGCTCTTTTGAGAGAAGCGGATTCTCAACACGAGCGACATAATAAGATATGAAGTATTTTGAATCGTCACCAGTTGCGAAAGTGAAAGAATGGCGTCAGTGGATGATTCGGATTTTCATTGGTATTTGTATATAAAGAAAAGTGGAGAAGATGAGAATTTGTACAGGTTTGCAGAGGTTCAGCAGTGGCCATTTGCTGTTTGGTGACGTCATGAGGGAGTTGAAGTGAGTACGATGCGGCTGTCTTTGTTGAACGCGACCACAATTTGAACTGCTATAGGAGAAGTATAGGGAGGTTTGGATGTGCGGAAGTCAAAGAATGGCGTGAATAGATTATTCGGATTTGCATAGGTATTTGTATATAAATAGAAGTGGAGAAGATGAGAATTTGTACGGGTTTGCGGAAGTTCAGCAGTGGCCATTTGCTGTTTGGTGACGTCATGAGGGATTTGAAGTGAGTACGATGCGGCTGTCTTTGTTGGACGCGACCACAATTTGAACTGCTATAGGAGAAGTATAGAGAGGTTTGGATGTGCGGAAGTGAGAGAATGGCGTGAATAGATTATTCGGATTTTCATAGGTATTTTGTATATCAGCACTAGTTACATCCACTCACACTCCCGTTGTCCCGCAATAGTCATCAGCTTGTAGCAACAATGCCAATTGCTACATTCCATCAGGATCAATCTTAGATGCATCAAAGATGGACGTCCTTGTTTACATTGTCCTCAATGCGTACGATGTTCTTGTGGTATAACCGTGCGGTGCGAGTGCGTTCTAGGGAGCGCCGGTAGGGCTCGACCTAGGAGGTTGAATCGAACGTGGACCTAATAGGTGGCAGCACCAAGCCACTGCTAGTAGTGCACAGTAACCGAGTGGTGGGTACGCCTGTGTTGGTGTGCGACAGGCACGTACTACCTCTGGGTCAGTGAAAACTACGTAGACGAAACTAGACTTACCTATCTGGCGACTGTAGAACCAAACGGGTGTAGAAGTTGCCTAGTAGGTGCTTGTCTTTACCATTTGGCGCGGGGGTGGCGTCTCGTACGTACTAAGTACGTCGAGCGCCACCCGGCTCTCACGGGGCCTAGTTCCACGTGGGCCACCGGGAGGTGCGCCTGAGGTGCAAACCCCCGGCCCGATATCTAGTCTAAAACTACAATTAAAAATTAGAAATTACCAATTAGCAGTTAACTAAGTAGTGCAGTAGTGACCAATCTACCACGTGGTGTCCAGTGCAACTCAACCAGACTACCACTTGGTTCACCGTGTCCCCAGCTAGGGCTCACTATACTACAGTTCTCAATGCTCACATGACTACTTTTCTGTGTATTGCTATTTCTTTTATGGACCTGGTGAAGCAAAGTAATCGCAATTTGTTCTGTGTGAGTGTAGAGAGGCAAGCGAGGATGGTACAAGAGAGGACATGGATAGATATTTGTAAGTTAAAAGTCAAGACGTGATTCAAGATTGCTTTCTACATAAAACGAATACAAGAGTGCTGCTCCGGTGCGATGAACATTCTTCATACAAGAAGCGAGAGAAAGAAGGAACCGACGGGACCAACGTCAAAACGCGGGCGGCGTGTCGCACACGGCGCCCACCAATTCGTCCACCACGTCCACCACGTCGCCCCACGCGTCCACGGCGACCACGTGCGCGCCGTCGCCCACCACGTCGCGCCGCGCGTCGCCGAACACCACCATCTTTTTCACGCCGCCAGGCGGCGCGTCCCTCATCGCGCGCGCGCACCCGCGCACGCCGCGCCACACCTGCGCCTGTGGCGGGCACGCACATCTTCTTCGTCGCTGTCGTCCGCTACATCGGCATCTTCTCCTCATGCGGTCGATGCGTCTTAGAAATGCGGTCGCGTTCTTCGTCAGTGCCGAGATGCGGCGCACGCGGTTCGTGTACTGAATGGCGGCGAACGCCGCCTCCTCGTCCAGCGAGATGATGGCGGACATCAGCTTGGTGAAATCGATTTGCTGACGAAATTCCAGGTTGGATAATTAAGAACTTCCCACCAGCGCGAAGCACACGGATGGGTTACATTGCGTATTCCTCGCGATCTCGAGCGCGTAGCGTACCTTGGCGCGCGTCTGTTTGGACGGTTGAATAGAAGACGTCGTGCCGCCCGACGAGCTGCTGCTACTGGCTTCCAAACTGACGCAGTTGGCGTTGTGTACGATACCACTTTTGCCCTTCTTGTTATTCTCAACCAAGCGCACTGCGGTTGTGCGTACCCGTTAAGAGAGTCCACGCTTTGGACTCCAAAGCTTGGAGAGTGTAGACTATGCACCACACCCTGACCTAGAGACGGTTCTCTCGCACTGCGCGATTACGTGTACGCCATCCAAACGAAGAATCCTTGATCGTCACTAGTCCCACCGCCGAATCCTTCCCTGTCCACAGAGCTTCCTTATCCTCCTTGCCGCAGCGCACGATGCATCCAGTACAATTGTAGCCCGTCACCGACAGCACGCGCCCTACGAACCCCGTGAACTTCGTCCCTTGCAGTGTGCCGCCCTCGCTGTCTCATGTTTCAGTCGCCCCATTCTCCGCTCTTCGTTTCTCATTCACCCAAGTCGATTCCCCACTCCATGCAGTATCCCGCAATCTCGGTTGCGAACTCGACGTTTTGCTCAAACCCATCTACCCCATCTCGCACCCCCTTCCACAGCCGTACCATCTCCCTGTGTTCTATCCCTGTGATCTGCTGTTTCTGTTCCACTGCGCGTCTCATCATCATCCTCGAAGCCTCCATGTCAGCTCCCATCTCACTCACGCTGTTTCTAGCATACAGAATGGACAAACCCACCAAGCCATCCACGTCCATCTTTTCTTCAACAGCGCCGGGTAGCGTCTC
This sequence comes from Gracilaria gracilis, assembly GCA_030374805.1. NCBI lineage: Eukaryota > Rhodophyta > Florideophyceae > Gracilariales > Gracilariaceae > Gracilaria > Gracilaria gracilis. Next base: position 50,237 of record JARGSG010000247.1, on the reverse strand, counting down.
CATGGCTTTTGCCTTATCAACACTCGCACAATCATCCACACCGTCCAGTAATGTCCGAAACAATCCGCCCATAGCCCAATCTGATCGCCTTTCCAGTATAGCGCGCTCATACAAGCCCATAGCACGGGGTATATCTGCTTCCACACCCTCCGCTCCGCTTCCCAAAACTTCAGCGAGGCGGTGCAAAGCATCGTCGTTACGCTCTTCTTCGATCGCTGGATTGTACAGTTCCACAGCTCTGCTCACATCCTTCGTAGCACTGTGTTCACCTTCTTCTAACAAACAACCTAACCTGTACATGGCAGAAGCGTCATTGCCTTCTTCGATTGCGCATTCGAATAGTTCCACCGCGCATGCCGCATCCTGTGGCACCCCATCGTCACCATGTTGTAACAACATCGCCAGTTGGCACATAGCATCAGTATCATTGCCTTCATCGATGGCGCGTTGGAAAAGTTGCACAGCGCATCCCGCATCCTTTGGCACGCCGTCTGCACCAGCACGGAATAAACAACCAAGATTGAACATTGCATTAGTGTCATTCCCCTCCTCGATTGCGCGTTCGTACCACTCCTTGGTTCGTCTTGCATCCTTTTCCACGCCCTGTGCACCTTCACGGAATAAACACCCAAGATTGAACATTGCAGCAGTTTCATTCCCTTCCTCAATTGCGCGTTCGTACCACTCCTTCGCTCGTCTTGCATCCTTTGGCACGCCCTCTGCACCACAATGGAGTAACAAACCCAAGTCTCTCATAGCTTTCACACACTTATCTACTCCATCATTCGTCCTTCTATACCTCAACCTCTCGTTTTCTATTCCCCGCTTCTTCAACACAATCTTGCTCACCCCTGCCAACCTCTTCCAAATTTCCATGTACCTGCTTCGTCTCCTCCTTTGTTCCCCTCCAGAACACTCTACCCATCGTGTCATACGCTCAAGCACACTAACAGTCAGTCGCATCCTCTCCTTCCTGCTCCCTCGGAATTTATCCTTCAACACTTTCGACCCCAAGTAAAACATCGATAGCAGCCAATGCGTTGGCATGTTCACTATGGGGAGATAAAGGGGAATCATTTTGGTAACAAAAGCATGGTCACTGATGAAAGTTGGTGAAACTTCATTCGATTCTGCTGCATCATTGAATATTGATGAAATCAGCAGAGCTGGTATCTTGTTGCTTTGGATGTTTTCTTGTTTTGTTTGAAACTTGGCTTTTGGTGTGACCTGTTCACACTCCGTCATAAAATCATGATAAACCGGGTCTGAAACAAAACGAAAACCATTCTTCAGTTGGTCTTGTTCAAGGTAGTTGAAAATTTTGTCAAAGTCCGAGATATCCATGACTGGTTGTTCGCTAGGTTCGGTGGACATAATAAACAAGAAACTCAAGAGCTTGCGGGCTCTTTCTTGGCAATTACGGTCAAAGAAAGCGAACTGGGCACGATCTGATCGGAGCGAGGAATCATTGAAGTTGAGTGGGAAGCCGTTTGACATCAATGTGTACCCGTACTGAAGATCATTCTGTGTTCCTCGCTTGAGCATGAAGGCATATATGATCACAACGTGGTACGGAACACTAAGGCATGATTTCATGTTTGCGAATGCAACATGTGACAGGCAGAGCCTGTGTTGCGTCTTGCGCAAAACGCGTTAGTTGAGAGAAAGACTGCTACAGAACTCAGTAGGGCAATGTTTTGCTGACAAAGTTGCATTCAACGTCGTTCTGATAGATAGAGAGCATCGCTTTGCGGACTAATGTGCGAACTAAGCTTGAAAACTGCCCAAGAATCGATGAATGCATCACGAACCAACACCACAGTGGTGCAAGACCAAAACCGTCCCTCAGCAGTTGTGTTCGCAGATCGAGGAATATCTGGTCTTCTATCGAGTGACGCTGCTCAGATATTCGGTGTGTGTCCGCCTCCCTGGTAACCAGAAGTATATTTCGATCATGTGATGACAAGCGCATCCTCATGAAACAGTTTCATAGTTGATCGCAGTCTTCGACACCGCGGAGAACTGATCCCTGTGCTGGTGAGGATCGCGACCAGCAAATCCCACCTTGGTAGAAACCCGCATGTATATTTGCAACTTTGACGAAGGATAACTGTCGTAGAGATAGGCGTCGAATCACTCCGCTGGATGGTCGTTTTATGAGAAACAATCTTTGAGAAGAATCCACAATTGTGCGCAGCCTTGTTCCTCCTTCTAAGCCGACGATTTGAGGGCGATCTCCCCCTTTCGTCGTTAAAACTGTGCACGAAGCGTGAGGGCGTGGTCCAACACAGACGCAGAGCAAGAAGGCGAGCCCGTCGCCTTCATAGTATGAGCAAGCCGTGGGGATGTGGTTGTCAAAGGAAGTACGCAGACTGCAGAGCCTGTAATGTACCTCTTGCCACATCCACATCCTCACGCCTAGCTGCATATCTACCTTCTTCCTCCCACATCCAACGCAGTCTTGACCCATTGAATGCACTTCCATTACACTCTCCTTTCATTTTCGTCGAATCGCAGGTGTTGCCGGGCGTTCCGACGATAGACAGTCGACGGGGACTAGATGCCAGTTCTTGCTGAGTTTGCGTAGAAGTTGCCAGAATTGGTTCGGGCTTTCTTGGTGTGTCCCTTTCAGGAGACACGCCCTGCATTCAGTGCTGGTAAGCTGGTGTACCTGCAACGGTAGAGCAGGCATGTACAGGCAAAACCAAATGATCTGGCAGTATTAAATGCTTCTTAGTACGATTCATAGCAATGTTCAGGCTTCTGTATAGTTCAGACCAACTGGGCTTGATACTTGTTCGGACCCAAGGACATCGTATTTACAAAGCGACCGAACAGTTCTAAACCAAAAAAAACATAACAAACACCAACAATTACAGGGGTAGGCGAGCGATGTTCTGCTCGTCTCTTGTCAAAATACATTTCATTCTACGGTATGTTGTACATCGACCGGCCCTTCCATACACATCAATTACAACGCCATCCATCACGTAAAGATTCCATGACTTTCAACCTCAAGTATTTTTTATAAGCAATACTTGATAGTGTTTTATTCTAGCATGTGATTAGGAGATATGGCCTCCCACCAAGGACGACTACCAGTATTCGGGAGAGACATAACATCATTTCCTGAGTCACCGCTCTTCGCTATGTTTCCAGCCACTTGGCCCAACCAAGCTAAAGCCTTCAGCACAGATTTGGTAACTTCAAAGTGCTTCGAAACTGAAGTGTCCATTTTCTTCAGGCTTCTCGCAATGTCGTTGGGCAAACTTGTGCTCAGCATTGCTCCTAGTACTCGTAGTTTTGTTCCCGATGTTATACAGCTCGCAATTCCTGAGATGGCATCTAAGTCCACTACTTCCTTGTCAGCTTCAATCTTTGCTGCGGCTGCCAGAGCATGCACAGCCTCTCCGTGCGTATTAGCGGACTTCGAGCACAAGGCATGTAGAAGCCGCTGAGCAGGACTTTCCATAGATTCACTTGGAGAGACGAGTTCGGAAAGTGATCGGGGAACGAAGTTTGATGACAGCTCAGACGTGAGACATGCTTGCACAACGTAATCTAGTGCGGAACCTTGAACTGCAGGGGAAGGAGACTTCGCAGAGAGAAATGCCACCGCCGCGATTTGAAAAAGTTGAATAAGGTCGGCCAGAGTCTCTAAAGCGAATTGGGACAATTCCTGGTTTCTGTTAAGGGTTGCTGAAGAAACAAGGTTCTTAGTAGAACTCGTGTCTTTGTTACCTTTTGGTCCCAAAAGATCGGCTAATCCCCAGATAACTTCTTTAACGTTTGGGCGCAACGGGGCGGAAGCAGTGAGCAGAGACTTAACTGTGTTCGGAGACCTCCCGCGGGGCTGATCAATGACAGTTTGTATCTCGGTGACTATAGCTTCTTGGAGAGTTCTTGGGTCCTCCACAATATGGCGCAGAATAGTCTTGACCAGAGCCCTCACTACTCGGTATTCCGATCCATGGAAACTCCTGCTGTCCAATTGACGCAAGGCTAACAGATTCTCAACAATCCCAGACTCGTACGCTTTCTTTGTGAGATCCCAATCACGGGTCAGAGAGGGCAACAGTTAGAGAGTGGCAACCAAAGAAGCTCCCACCTTCACGTTGCGCCAAATCCGTAAACATAGAATGCAGATTGAAAGAACAGATTGCCTCTGCAATCGTTCCGACTGCTCTAATTCCACTTCGGGTACCACCTCACTCAGCGCCTTCTTAGTACGATCAACAACAGCCTTCTTAGTTCTCAACGCCAGATCCTTGACTCTAGATAACTCTTCGTTAACGATAGCAATCTCCTTCATTTTGGATTTTGGGATGAGATCCTGCCCGTTAGGCGAACTCATGTTGACATCTCCACCATGGTCCTCTGAGCCATCTGGGAGCTGTTCTGTAGCAACATTCTGAGTACCGCGATCTTCAAACAGTTTCGATGGATGTGCATCACTGATAGCGCGATCCATGGCCCCGGCCATGTCTTCGATTTCCATTCTGTCCTCTTCTCCGTCTGTTTTATTATTTTTCCCAACTCTTGACTCTTTATCACGCTTTGAGATATCAATTATGTTATCTTTGAATTCATATCTTTACCTTGCGTCGAGAAGCAACACACAGGTGGTTATACGTCGCACGAGCATTTGTTCTTCTTTTTACATCGTGCGAGGTACGCCAGTCGTAATTCCAGCTTGTGCTGACTGCGGTGCTTCTTTTTATCCGCGTTCCATATATTTCGCTTGCGACTACCAGAACTTCTCCCGCTGCTGTTTGATTGTTCTTCTTTGATAGAGAGCTGCTTGAGTGGTTGCGTTGCTTCTTCATCAACGTTTGGATCTTTTGATAACGTTTCTAATTCAGAAACAGGTCTTCTAAGCGTCTTGAATGCCAAGTCAAAAACTTCGCAGTTTCTAAGAGACTGTCGTCCTCTGTATCCGCCGTAGTGGGCCCACAATGTCGCCACGCGACTAACAGCGTACGTATTCTGCGTCACCTTGAAGGACATCATAAGACCTTCTTTCATGAGCCTGGCGACATCATCAAGTCGCTGCTTTAACAAGGTCCCGTCTTTCTGCAGGGCTGAAAGGATTTCTACACAAAGAAATGAAACGTTCTTCTTTACGCTTTGCGCATGATGCACTATGTTTTTGATGACTTCAAGAAGTGACTCAAACACGTCTTGCTTAACATTCTTGAATATATCTACAGATACAGGTGCAATCTTCAATGCTTCCGAGTCCAGTCCATTTTCGTGATCTGCGTTTGAAACACATTCGGCAATTGACTTTCCAGCAAACTTGACTATTTCAGAGATCTCCTGAGCTTTGATGTCCGAAGATTGTTGAAGCCCCACACGAAGGAGTTGAATATCTTTTTGAATAGAACTCTTTAGAAGATCCGAGCTGTCCTGATCCACGCTATGGGTGACAAACTTTACCTTTGAAGCTGTTTGTTCTGATTTCTGACCGACTTCTCTTCGAGGCTCGTCGTCGTTGTCCCTACTTGAAAGAGAGGGTACAGGAGAAGAATCACCATTGCTGTTGTCGTTTTCAGAATCGTCTGCTGGATCCGCCGAGCCGGCATCTATCATGATCTCGTCGATTGGTGTATGAGGAACCGGCAGAGCATCATCTATGAGTTGAAGAGCATTTGAGTCGCTATCAAGACCTTCTCCTGATTGCGGCGGCTCATCTTCTTCATCTTCTGGATTAGAGTTCCGCTCACGAACAGGTTCATCGCCGCTACCTTGTTCGTCTCCGTCCCAATTTCTCTCTTCATCACTTGGAATTGAGTCATCTTCAGCATCAAGAAGTTGCACGAGCCATTCAGTAGCGTGCTCGACACCACCAAGGGCTGTACGTCGAATTGCAACTCGGGCTAGTCGCTCAGGGAAACCCATTTCGGTCAAGGCTTCCGGAATGCTCGGGTCCGGAGACGGCGTATTACGTATTCGGATATCTGCGACGAGTTCTGCTCGTGAGTTGTTATCACCGCTTTCATTCGTGTCGATCGCATCAAAATCATCTCGCTTACAGAGATCTTTGGCCATTTGAGAAGCCTTATGGATCAAGGCTACAAAGTCAGCAGATGCAGAATCGTCTTGGCGAAACACGGATAGAGGGTCCGGATTTTCCTTAGTGACGGGATACAACATACGCATTGCAACGGTCAAGGAAGTCCGTTGTATTTCTTCTTTCGTCCAGTCATTTTAGGTGCTTAGTCCTTCGTTTACCGGTCTATCTGTTCCAAGAAGACCAGGGCATGATCCTAAAGACAAAAGGAACGCGCACAGTGAATTCCAAACATCTGATGCTACCTTTCTTACCGAGAAACGAATGTGGGTAGCAAGGGCACGAGAACTCAAGTTCAAGAGTTGATAGCGAAGAAATTTCAAAGCATTTTCGTCTCGCAAGAGTGCGTGGAGTGCCTCATCTGACGATTTCGGGGAAGTATCTTGGTGTGTGTTGGAATCCGAAACAGCGATCTTGGCTATTCTTTTAGCTTGATTCGTCACGGAATCAGAAGAAAGCTCCATTTCACTCTTATCCCCCTCTGGGGTTTCAATGGTTACTGACCTTTCTAGCGATCCCGACTGCTCCCTAGCTTTCGTGAAAGGTAAGGCCTCAGCAAGAGCAAGAATGTCCGAACTTGCTGTAATAGGATCATCAACTGATTTGATGTATATCGAATCACGAATATCCAATACTTCAAGTCCTTCCCCGAGTCCTCTAGATGCCACTTTGGCGATTTCCATCGGTCTCGTAACGGAGAGCAGAACCTCGAAGCCGCCTGCCTCAAAGAAGGATTTCAAAATCATTGACTGAGTTCCCCTGCGAAGTTCATCGAATACAGTTCCCTTGATTCCAATGAGTACACCGCGTATGTAATCCCACGCAGCTACAATACCTGTCTTCCCATAGTGGCAACTTGAACTCGCCACAAAAGTTCAGCAGCCTTTAGATGGAGCACGAAAATTCGCCCAATTGTCGCGGATAGAGATCTTGCACGTGCAGCATAGGTAACTGTACTCCTTGCATTTCGACGTAGAGTGAGCGTGAGCCTTCGAGAGAGTCAGGTATAAACTCTGGACAGCAACGGCATACGTCACGAGCTGCCAAGCCATGCCTTTCACTTTCTGCCGATAGAATGTTTTTGCTTGTGGAGGCACTGAAAACTTTTTGCAGGCTACTTCGAAACCCTTGCTCTTAGATATCGGGCTCCCGAGAAGCTTATCTACATTCCCAATATACCCGCTTAGGGCTGAAGGCTGTAGAGACTTCATTGACGGATTCGCTGCTGCTGTAACCCCTGCAATTGTGAGGTCCCCGTCAGGGGCACTAAGAATTAGGCCGGTATAAGCCATTGCCAGATGATATCTTGCAGCTCTTTCAACAGTTGACAAAACGGTTGCAACTTCTGCACCTCCACAACTGCCCCAATATGTCGTAGTAGACCCAAGAGCTCCTCGTAAGAGGCCATACAGTACCACAACATCAATCCGAAGTATCTTAATGTTCGTCTTCAGGTCTTGTCGGTGCTTAGAAACGCGTATTTTGTCGCTGTCGACCTGTTCTCCTTCTTGCAAGAGACATCCATTCTTTCCTTCTGCTACTTCTTCCGGAAGCCACAAATCTCCAAGATTCTTTGCAGCTTTCAATACTCTAGATGCATCCTCTACAATAACAGAGAACAATGCCTTCAGAACATCTGACGGGTGACGAGAATTGATAGCCCCAAGAGATACAACTAAAGAAGCCAAAGCCGTACTAGGGGTAGGATAATGTCGCGAAAAGTTTTGACCATCACGAACGGCTGCTTCTGCAGAGGCATATGCGGCGGCTTTCCGCTTCCTCAACATATCTCGAAGACCATTTCCCTTCAGAAGACGTTCTTGGTGTTCAGGACTGCCTAAACGTATTATTGGCAACTGTAGTACAGCCGTCAGCTGTGACAACGTACTATGCCCTGCAAAAGGAATAAACGGCGCAGCACCCAAGCGGAGACGAAGGAGCACTCAACGGACGCTAACAACGGGCCACGAGATAGGCGTGGAGCACCGGTAGTGACGGAAGGATGACCCTTGTGGGAATCTAGACGATGAAGAATCGGCTAGGGGGTGCTTGAGGTTTACCACTGTGAGCTCTGCCCAGCGGGAGATGCTTAAGTGCAAGTCCCACGAGCAGGAGCCACGTGTCGGAAATAATAAACTATCTACCTATAAGGGGGGTCCCGTAGGGCGACACGACAACTGTCACAACCCTACACGTGGGAGACCCCGAGGTGCACCCTGTGCACACTATCTACTACTAACCTTACTATGCACCCGTCAGGGCGATGAATCCCATTGCACTACAGACTCCCCTTCTCAGGCCTGGCCTCGTCCCGAGGGTGCCCAGACATTCCCATGCGGGTAGCAATCGTGAGTGCAAACACTTCCCAACAAGACTTCTCAATCCACCAAGATCCCATTTGGGTAACCATCGAGCGCGACACGCGCGAACACATCCTGCCACGCCCTCTGAATTCACCAAGATCCCATTTGGGTGACCAACGCGCGCGACATGGCGCGCGAACAATCGCTACAGAATGCCCATGCAGGGAACGTGACGTACGCAGTAGACCGACCAATTCGGCGAAGAACAATTCTCTGTACCTCAAAATTCCAAGCGGGCGGATGGCGAGCGCGATAGCGACGAAGCGAATTGCGTACGAGCTCAGTCCCATGAGGGGTTGCAGGACAGATCACCATCCGCTACGCGGACACGGCTACGAGCCGATTTTCGCACGTCCACTATCCCTAGAGGGCACAAAAAGCTGAGAAACCACGGTGGGCGTGATACCGAAAGAGTCCTGTAGGGGCTACAGAATGGCACAAGCGAAGTGTCCTAATGAGGAAACTGCGGTTGCGCTTGCGGCGGTGTTTCCAAGCAGGGACAGATGCGGGGTAGTGATGTGACCATTCGCGGCAAGGTCGCCAATATTGTCAGTCATTGAAGTCGTCCCAGTTCCTGGGAAGGTGTCTCCTACACGTCTTCAAAGCCGTTCCAGGGAGTGGAAGAGTTGACCCTGTCCGTTGGCTGCACCGAACCAATCATGGGAAGCGGCCGTCAAAACATGGGGTTCCGTGCCTTTGTGCGTCAGAATTCCCGTACGGGCACATTTCATCTGTGGCGTCCTCCGTGGGCGCTACTCTGATCCTGACGCATACCGACACGAATGCCACACCCGTTCGGGATGTGGCTACATCCCGCAAGGGTTTGCCTCCGTCTGCTTCTGTCGTAGTACAAGATCCCGTGTGGGTTGAGCGCTATGTTCCATGTCCCACTCTCCTCGCTTTGTCACGGACTGCGGCGATTTTCGATCCCGATGGGCATATTCTGCACGTTGCTGGGCCTCCCGCACGTAGGGCGAGGCGACCGAACGCACCTTCACACTATCCTGCTCGTGTTATGAACAGGCGCTGAAAAAGCGATAGCACTGGTAAGATTCCGAAGGTCCCACCTGGGGTGTTCCATACAGTACAAAACGAATGTACTGAGTTCCAGACATTAAGAGTCCCCTATGGGTTGTACAAAGGAGCCACAGCGAACTCACGAACCGAGCGAGTAGCTCCCTTCCGAACATACAGAATCCCACCAGGGTGCGATTATGGTGACAGAACACGGCAAGCGTGAAATTGAGCAAGTCCCGCGAGGGAGTGGAAATTGCGGGCAGATGACAGCGTAACGTCCTATTCAGGCAGTTCAGATGAGTGCGCGAAGTGTCGCTGAGCCCATTAATTCCCAAGTTGGACAAGTCCTGAGTACTGACAGAGCGATGTGTGTGCTGCTCTGAGCATTCCCAATTGGCACGCAACGCGCAGATAGCTGCCCAGTGGGGTTCCACTGAAGTGACGGTATGCAGCGGCCCAACGGGGTATGCCCGCGGAATCCCAGCTGGGAAATAACTCCGAAGATGAACGCGAACCGGCGCGACTGAGTGCGTAGCGCTGAAGGAAAGCCCATGAAGGCCAGTGCGCAGCTTAGCTGTCGCTAACGGGCGATGTTTCTTTGCGTCGTAGTAATCCCAATTGGGGCGAAGATCGAACATTTGCAGCAATGTGAGCTGCCCTGAGGGTGGTGGCGATATTGACCGGGGGCCATGTCGACAAGTGCATTCCCGATGGGCAGGTCTACGTAGACTTGTTCTGTATCCCTTCTCCACGACGCTACCTAGGAGCAGCGCTGCAGGATATGTAGTCCCATAATGGGCGGTACGACTGTATTCGGTGTCCCGGCCTGCGACGCATTCATCTTGCGCTGCACGCAGTCCCGAGGGGTCGCTCAATTGTTCGCCTTTGCGACCCAGTTTGGGTTCCTTGAACTCCGTTCTTTCACCTCTACCGACAGCCCTAGTCCACGCGGGTGCGGTTTGGCTTCCTTTCAACTACCCGGCGACAGGTCTTATTCGCAGCTCTTAAACGATAGACTTCATCGGAGGATCGTCAGTCTCCGGTCGGTTGGAGCAGTCATACCCATTGGGACGAAGTCGCGCGCAGAACAGAGCGATGGCCGGCGCTCGATACTGTAAGCAGTTCCAGTTCACCCTTGGTGGGAAGCACGGATTCAATGTCCGTATGCACGACGCGTGTGAACAGCCGCTTGGATTCCATTTGGGAGCCACCAGCTTGATTGCAAGCAGACGAGAGGGGGCGCAGTACGCACATCCCAGATTGGGTGTCAGTTGCATACTAGTGGTCTTGTCTGCGAAACCCGTTCCCATTTCAGGGTGTACAGTTCCTACGGCTTTGCGATATCACCCTCGTGAAGTGGTTCTTCCCGTCGGGTATGTCGACGTAAGCCCGGTTCTTATCCCTTCATGGGTATGTCGCACGTGCGCGGTGTCTCCAACGGTAGTGCTGAGGGGGACACAGCGTGCTAGGGGGTGGGCCGAGGCCAGGGATATTGCTTTGCACTTCCCGTTGGTTCAACGCGTGACGTCGCCCTGTACAGGTCCCAACATGGCGCATCGATCAACAATCCCAGTCGGGTAGAGGACGAGCACTAATTGGCGCTGTCAGTCCGTCCTGATTGTCCCTTCCAGGGTCCTTTCAACCGGCGAAGATAGGGAAGCAACGCCAACAATCAGACCTGAACCAGTCCCAACGGGTTCCAGGAACAGACCGCCACAACGAGGCATATAGTTCTACACGATCAAAGTCCCCTGCGGGCACAAACATGCGAGACAGAGCTGTCTGGAAATATGTTTGACTAAATCCCCTGCGGGTCGTGGTGACAACGAACGGAGAACGAGACATGATTGCGTGATGCACTGTAGACCCAGTTGGGTTGACCTGTGTAGACGAGTGCACGAGCTCTTCGCCTTCCTTCCCGGGAACGTGCTCTTTGATGGTCCGCTCTACCCAAGAGGGTGACGGTACTCACGTGATCAATTCTTAGTCTGCGCTTCGAGGTCCAACATCCCCGGAATGGGCTCATGCATTGTCCTTTCCATTGCCCGTCTGATCCCGCGTGGGTTCTTTGCGATCAATTACTCCCTCTGTAGGCGCTTCACCATCTTCCAGTTCAGTCCCGTAGGTTCCTTTTCGAATATGCGCGATACTGAACCACTCGCTGTGGATGTGCAGGTGTTCATCCCAAGGGGTATCATTGCCTTCCCCGATGGGTGCAACTCGAGAGAGCGGTGTTCTCGAAGTTGCTTTCCTAAACAGGTCTTTGCAACAGAGGCATACTTCCAGGGCTTGTATTCGATTGGCCACGAATTCCCATGGGGGCGAGGTTCTTCTACGCGCAACGCTTCGATTCTGTATTCGACGTTCATTCACCCTGCGAGTGAATGCGCAACGCGAACGGACAGCTGCCTGCTGCGGTCCCTTGTACGGCCATCCATATATCCCGAATGGGGCGAATCTTTCGTCAGTTCCGATGGCAGCCGATTCCGAGAAACGGGGTCTTCCAGATGCCCAAAACAGCGATGCAGACCATCCCGATGAGGGCCTTTGTTTCCTTTTAGGGCGTGGTCCCGATGGGTTGTGCTCGCTGGCTGCTGCTTTGGAGGTTGAATCCTCTTGGGCTTCTTCCGAGTCGGACTTAAACGGTACCACTAGCGCCGTCCGTAGGCCCCCATATACCAGTTTTGGGAATGCGTAGCGCGTTACAGCTCGACTTGAGACAATAAAAGACTTCAATTTGCCTCATTGACCGTACAGGACACGCCTTCGGCGGCGAGGTAAACCCCTTCGAGGGCCGTACCAAGTATTTTGGTGCTCCGCGTAGCGTGCGCAGCGTGCGGCACGACGCGTATATAGCGCAAAGGAGCCCCGGTTGGGTCCCCTCCCCTTCTTGCAGTGCGCTTGGTCTCCAAGTGTTGAGATTTCCCGATGGGGAGCGCCGCGAGCATCGTTGGAGGGCTGCGACGTGCGCGCGGCGTTGCTCGCGTGCGCACTGCACGTGCCAGCAAGGCGGAAGGGCGCATAGTACGCGATGCGGCCGCATTCCCATTTCCTCGATAGGTGAATAGACCAGGAGGCGCCAATTTCCCAAGGGGTTACTTGCAAGGAGAATCAAAAAATCCGACGCGAAAATTACCCTCCCGTACGGGGTTAAAACGGGCGATTCTTTGTTTGTCCCATTTCTCCGAAACGCGGGCATTTCAGCGGCTCGCAATGCCCGATTTGGGGTGCGTGGCACATCAAAATACTTAGGATTTTTTGATCGTGCCAAAACCATGTCCCTACGGGTAATACTGTAGACCGAATCGGCTACCCACGCGCGTGGGCCACGTGTCGTACTGCGTCCTTGCAATGGCGCATACCGGCGCGCGCGCGTTTGCATGGCATACGCGTGTCCCATGTGGGTGATTCTGACGTGCAAAGGCGCACGCCAGCGATGTACAGCACCCTATCGGGTGTGTACAGTCCTCAAAAGAACTTTCACTCCGCATAGCGGCTGTTCCAAGTCGTCCCAAGTCGACCCAAAGGGGTCCAAACGTCTTCCAAAGCAGCGCGAACCGTTGCCGAGCCCTTCTCGAGACCCAAGGGGACTTTGAACTGGCGGTATCCCGCCGGGAAAATTTGTGGCCGCCATGGCCGGGGGGAGACTATGCCAAAAGTTTTGTGGCTGAAACAGAGAAAGCGTCCCAAAGTGACCAGATGATGTTCGCCATGGCCCTGCGGTCTCATGCAGGCGCAGTAGGTGCGATTACGAGCCCCAAGTAGTCTTACGATCTTGGATATCACTTCAATCGGGCTTTGACTGTCGCAGACCCATCAGGGAACAGGGCAGAAAAGTGGCAGTCGGATACGTCCCATGCGGGGCCAGTGAGCCACTTCTCTCCCCTTCTTGCGTCGCGATCGATCCCAATGGGTAAGCCAAGAACAGGTCCGTACTTGTAGACATTCATCCCGTTCGGGAAAGATAAACCACCGAATCGCATATCAAAAGAACTTCAAAACCCAAGAGGGGATGAGCACCATCGCAAAGAGCAAGAGGGTACGGTTCAAACGAAGAAGTCCTGTGTAGGTCCCACCAAACCCAAATGGGGAAACGGGACAAATAAGACGAGAGACCATACAAGAGAGAATGACCACATCCAAAGAGGGGAAAACTTCGGGAATCCAAGGTAGACTATCACCTGAAGGGCAGTAATCATGACCTGTGCAGTAGTCATGACCTGCACTATCATTCTCCCCCTCTTAGACGAGTGCACCGCACGAGCTGCGAAGTCCCAAAGGGTATTAACAATGAAAGTAGAGCGCATCTCAATGATTATGCGAACTACGAAACTTAGATATAAAACCCGGATAAAGGGCTCGAACGGAAAGGAACCCAGCGGGACCCAGATAGGGTAACGAAAACGAAATAATAAAGGAAGCCCAAAAGGTTAGAATACATAAGCGTTTCATCCACAACGGTAATGAATCATTCCATAGCGTTGGAAAGACACCCATTGGGGCCCAAGATCGCCTGTGAATCGTCCCTTGAGGGGTAAATGATGAATAGTTGAAAACCATTTGGTTTTGTGGAGGACTCGAAAACTGTTGTCTCCAGAATGGTGCATTTCGAAAAGTTATCATCAAAGCCCATGCGGGGTTCCACGAAAAAACCAGAACGCCACGAGGGCTATGTGGTATAACCAATACCCTCCGAACAGGTTTCCCAGAGGGTGATGAACCAGAATGACCAGTAATTAGTAAACCACAGAACGGGATCCAATTTGGAATCCTGTGCGGTTTCCAAAGCGTCTCCAATGGGCGAGGCTAAATCCTCAAAGTGGCGAAGAAGTCAATGCCCTGCGTTGACTTCCTCATCTTTCCCGCATGGGTGAATTCGACAACCTCACTCCTGAGAAGGAGATGTTTCCTGTTCATCATCGTTAACACGACCCAAATGGGGACACAGCCTCCAGTATAAGACAACGCACCCAAAGGGAGCCTCGGTAGTAAATGTAGCCATGAAACCAACTACAATATCTACCGGATACTGTATCCGTGACAAACCCGAAAAGGGACGACCACGATGACGCCAGAAATCAGTAGATAAACACTCAGTCGGGAAAAAGTGTTCCAGAAAGGAACGAGAACAACTCGTTGCCAAGCTGAACTCATACCCAATCTGGGAAAAAGATCCAAGAAGGAAACCTCCCGCGTCAGGGCTACTTCCTCGTAACCGAGTGGAAGGGAGAGCACGGGCGTCCTGACAGGGAATTCTTCGAAACCCAAAGAGGGTTTCGGGGGAAAGGGAAAGGGAAATGGAACAGGAAAGTGTTAGAGAGAGAAACGTGCCCCAAAAGGGAAACAAGTAAGAATAAAGAATAAAGTAAGGAGGAAAGACCGAGAATCCCAATGGGGTAGAATAAAAGTCAAAGAACATATATCCAATCCAAGGGAGGAGATGTTAGAACGCCCGGTCTCGGCATCCTCGTCCGAGACTCGAAGCGCCCGACACGGGAAGGCAAAACCCTCTGCGGGAGCCCTCTCTCCTTATCCGATGTCAGTCTGAAGCGTTCATTGGTCCCCGTATAATGCACCCCTTCATAATGACGCATTCGGTACTTCTGCTTCCCGACAGGGATGAGCGTCCAGTTCTGGTCTATCTTAGCGGGGTCCCCCGTGGGTGTGGAATCTTCATCAGTCCCAGAGGGGATAGTGGGCGGTTGCCATACCATAACGGCCGAGAAACGGTTGAATTGCTCGTACCCAGATGGGACGAGCTGCGGACGGTGCTGTACCTCAGTGTGCACACTGGGGTTGAATGCGCCGTCCAGAACTCCGGAAACGGTCTTCTTAGAAGCGTGCAGCTGGACAAGGGTGTCTAGGAAGGCCTCCACTTCAGCGTCGACCCTGTGGGGAGTACGCCGTTCGATCTCGAGTGCCACAGTGAACTCCACGAGGGGCCGCAAGGCAATGAGAAGTTCTCCCGTAAAGGGTTGAACCTCACTTTCTGCGGCTCTTTGTGGCGTCCCAACGAGGGTTTCGGGCGCCGCCACCCTTGGGGTTGGCGTATGCGGAGCTGCCTCATGCGAGTTCTGCCGAGGCAATGCCTCGAGACGGTTCCGAAATTCGGTTGGAGTGGACTGGCGGAGCATGCGCTCCTGGTCGTCCACAGGTGGTGGAATCCCTGGATGGGTACTTCGGCTGCTCGGGGTCTTTGAGAGGGAAGCAGGCGGCACTTTGTCAGTGCCGTCATCCCTATAGGGTGAAGCAGGACCGGCGTGTCCATGAGGAGATCCCGATTGGGTGGCCATAATGGTAAGGCGGAAAGGATTTTTCGTCCGGCTTGCAGCAGTGAATCCCAGAAACAGGCAAGTTCGAGAAAACCCTAGGCAGGGAAAGCGACGAAGTGGCGAAACCAAGTAACCCGGGACGGGACAGAAATACCCGAGAGGGAAGACCTGACTCGAGAACGACAACGCGAATCCCGTAAAGGGTCGAATACACCATGAAAGACCCATGAGGGTTATTCTAAGTCAGGAGACCAGTTGTAGTACAGCCGTCAGCTGTGACAACGTACTATGCCCTGCAAAAGGAATAAACTGCGCAGCACCCAAGCGGGGACGAAGGAGCACTCAACGGACGCTAACAACGGGCCACGAGATAGGCGTGGAGCACCGGTGGTGACGGAAGGATGACCCTTGTGGGAAACTAGACGATGAAGAATCGGCTAGGGGGTGCTTGAGGTTTACCACTGTGAGCTCTGCCCAGCGGGAGATGCTTAAGTGCAAGTCCCACGAGCAGGAGCCACGTGTCGGAAATAATAAACTATCTACCTATAAGGGGGGTCCCGTAGGGCGACACGACAACTGTCACAACCCTACACGTGGGAGACCCCGAGGTTCACCCTGTGCACACTATCTACTACTAACCTTACTATGCACCCGTCAGGGCGATGAATCCCATTGCACTACAGCAACGGCCAGTTTCATCTTGTCGAGTAGAATTTGTTCGAACGGAGAGTTCGTGCCTTCACCGTAAATAAATGTGGTTTTGAACACTGGCTTTGATTCAGATGCCGTTGCTGCTGTCGTCATCTTCTTCTTCTCCGGTTTTCCTTTCGGATTCAATGCTTTCCGCAGGTCTTGATCATCATTATCAATGAACGCAGCTGACTTCCGAATATATGCTTCCATCGCTTCATTCCCACTCTCAGGCAATGCCTCGACATGTCTGACAAGCTCATCAAGACCATTCCCGACATGAACTGGAATATCACCGTGGAGTGCTCGCGTATAAAACGGGGTTGCAAGACGGAGGAGGAAATCTTTCAAAGGCAGCTGGGACACGACGATGTCTCGGGCCTTCGGTGCGAGACATAGTGCTGCTAGAAGACTAGGGATGCACTTAATGGCCTCACCGCATGGGGGTAACCCGTAACCCTGCTCTAATAGACCTCAGCACTGTTGTCGCGATTCCAGCGTCCACCAACTCCACTGTAGCTGTCGGTTCTGCATGAGCTATATTCGTCGTAACCGTTGCAGCAGATTGAAAAAGGCTTCCACCGTAATGAAATGGTTCTCCCATTATCTTTCGAAGCGCGTTCGGGAGTTTGGAGTTGGCCACTAGTTCTCTCACCTCACTACCACCTGAACCAAGAGCTGGAATGAGTAGTTGATGCAAGGAACGAAGAAGTGATCATTGGGAGAGTGGAAGCTGCCCCCTTGAGGTTGTGCTTGAGCTTGGAGGTTGATGTTCCAGTGCCTCCGCGTATTTCATCTGCTTCTCTCTAAGAAGGTTATATAACTCGCGAGATTCCCCCCTTCTTTGTAGCGCAAGGACTTCAGCTTTTTCATCTTCATCGGAGAGGTCTGCGCATTTTTCAAGCTTTTCGACGTCTGTCTCTGCTGCTAGTCGGTCAGCAATCAGTGTGAGCCCATTCTGCTCCCTGAAAACCTGAGTGCCAGAACTATGAGTTGAACCTTCGAGAATTGCCTGCATTGCTCTGATTGCCCTTGTTACAACTCGAGAGTGACTTAAATCCCTATCACCAAGCAAAGGAAGTAAAATGTTAAGAACTACAGAAGATGTAAACGGGCCTGCATTTGACGAATTTGTTGGAAAAGCAAGGGAGTGCACCAATGCCAAAAGTGATTCTGCGACTTGAAAACGGTCAGCTCGAGACCTTAGTGCCATGCACTCGGAAGCAACAGACAAATTCGCTACAGTTTCAGAGCACTTTAATGAAGTTTGCAACTCTTTCTTCTCCATTTGCGGAGTACCTTGTGGATCCATATTGCAGTCCATAGCAGCAGGGTTTGCATTCTGTGATATATCCAAGATACTCCTAATCTCACTGCGCAACAAGGTGGTCAAAGACCCATGATGTGCGTCTAGACCTGTAACCATGAGAACGACTGTGAACCTTCGCTGATCAGATGGAAACGCTTTGAGAAGCCGAATGCATTTACTACGCAAACACAATAGGATATCATCGAGACCATCCTTCGCTTCAGCCCTTGCCACAGTTATAACATCTTGCAAGAGTTCAGTTTCTTTCGCAAGATCGCGTTTGCTAGGGTTCATGGGGTGAAGATGGAATAGGATTGTAAGTGCATACATCCTCAAGATACACACTCATATTCTGCCCTCACGACCATGACTGAAAGCCCGAGCTCTTCGATAGGCGTAGAGTAGAGAGAAACGCTTATTCTTCGGAATGCCATGGTTGGTCGCAAATTCTGTGAGAAGCCATCTCTCATCCCCAATGAAGGACTCCACATCTTCAAGAACCACTGAAGTCACTGTGCCCACAGTATTAACAGATGGCTCTGTTCGTTGGGATACGGTGTCCAACGACTTCGCCATCTTTACTGATGACCTGCTCATGCGAAGTCGTTAATGAGGACCGTCTTCAACGCCCATCGCAATGACGGCCCAAACCCATGCCGAAACCGAAACCAAAACGCAAATGCTTCCCGAAACCCCAGAGCCGTCTTTAGTCCCACTGTCGTCTCTGTGAGCGGAAAGCATCATACCTGGTGCCACATTTTTGTTCTCCTGGCAACCGACCAGAGCCACTAAAGGCCTTTCCCATCTCTTCAGCATGCTGAACTGTTCTCACCGCTCCACACCTTCCAAACCGCTCTGGAACCCTACTTGCTCCGTTCAGCTCCTCACCTTACCATCATGTTCTAACGTGCTATTTCTACTCTACACACTCCAATCTACACATTCTCCACCGCATCTCCATATATCACACGCCCCACAAACCCTTCTTTCTACTACACCAAGGTACCTATGAATATCCGATTTCGTGCCGCCGCTCTCAATACATCAGTTTACTAGGCCATCTTCACTGATAACCTACTCATGCGAAGTCGTTAATGAGGACCGTCTTCAACGCCCATCGCAATGACGGCCCAAACCCATGCCGAAACCGAAACCAAAACGCAAATGCTTCCCGAAACCCCAGAGCCGTCTTTAGTCCCACTGTCGTCTCTGTGAGCGGAAAGCATCATACCTGGTGCCACATTTTTGTTCTCCTGGCCGCCGACCAGAGCCACTAAAGGCCTTTCCCATCTCTTCAGCATGCTGAACTGTTCTCACCGCTCCACACCTTCCAAACCGCTCTGGAACCCTACTTGCTCCGTTCAGCTCCTCACCTTACCATCATGTTCTAACGTGCTATTTCTACTCTACACACTCCAATCTACACATTCTCCACCGCATCTCCATATATCACACGCCCCACAAACCCTTCTTTCTACTACACCAAGGTACCTATGAATATCCGATTTCGTGCCGCCGCTCTCAATACATCAGTTTACTAGGCCATCTTCACTGATAACCTACTCATGCGAAGTCGTTAATGAGGACCGTCTTCAACGCCCATCGCAATGACGGCCCAAACCCATGCCGAAACCGAAACCAAAACGCAAATGCTTCCCGAAACCCCAGAGCCGTCTTTAGTCCCACTGTCGTCTCTGTGAGCGGAAAGCATCATACCTGGTGCCACATTTTTGTTCTCCTGGCAACCGACCAGAGCCACTAAAGGCCTTTCCCATCTCTTCAGCATGCTGAACTGTTCTCACCGCTCCACACCTTCCAAACCGCTCTGGAACCCTACTTGCTCCGTTCAGCTCCTCACCTTACCATCATGTTCTAACGTGCTATTTCTACTCTACACACTCCAATCTACACATTCTCCACCGCATCTCCATATATCACACGCCCCACAAACCCTTCTTTCTACTACACCAAGGTACCTATGAATATCCGATTTCGTGCCGCCGCTCTCAATACATCAGTTTACTAGGCCATCTTCACTGATAACCTACTCATGCGAAGTCGTTAATGAGGACCGTCTTCAACGCCCATCGCAATGACGGCCCAAACCCATGCCGAAACCGAAACCAAAACGCAAATGCTTCCCGAAACCCCAGAGCCGTCTTTAGTCCCACTGTCGTCTCTGTGAGCGGAAAGCATCATACCTGGTGCCACATTTTTGTTCTCCTGGCAACCGACCAGAGCCACTAAAGGCCTTTCCCATCTCTTCAGCATGCTGAACTGTTCTCACCGCTCCACACCTTCCAAACCGCTCTGGAACCCTACTTGCTCCGTTCAGCTCCTCACCTTACCATCATGTTCTAACGTGCTATTTCTACTCTACACACTCCAATCTACACATTCTCCACCGCATCTCCATATATCACACGCCCCACAAACCCTTCTTTCTACTACACCAAGGTACCTATGAATATCCGATTTCGTGCCGCCGCTCTCAATACATCAGTTTACTAGGCCATCTTCACTGATAACCTACTCATGCGAAGTCGTTAATGAGGACCGTCTTCAACGCCCATCGCAATGACGGCCCAAACCCATGCCGAAACCGAAACCAAAACGCAAATGCTTCCCGAAACCCCAGAGCCGTCTTTAGTCCCACTGTCGTCTCTGTGAGCGGAAAGCATCATACCTGGTGCCACATTTTTGTTCTCCTGGCAACCGACCAGAGCCACTAAAGGCCTTTCCCATCTCTTCAGCATGCTGAACTGTTCTCACCGCTCCACACCTTCCAAACCGCTCTGGAACCCTACTTGCTCCGTTCAGCTCCTCACCTTACCATCATGTTCTAACGTGCTATTTCTACTCTACACACTCCAATCTACACATTCTCCACCGCATCTCCATATATCACACGCCCCACAAACCCTTCTTTCTACTACACCAAGGTACCTATGAATATCCGATTTCGTGCCGCCGCTCTCAATACATCAGTTTACTAGGCCATCTTCACTGATAACCTACTCATGCGAAGTCGTTAATGAGGACCGTCTTCAACGCCCATCGCAATGACGGCCCAAACCCATGCCGAAACCGAAACCAAAACGCAAATGCTTCCCGAAACCCCAGAGCCGTCTTTAGTCCCACTGTCGTCTCTGTGAGCGGAAAGCATCATACCTGGTGCCACATTTTTGTTCTCCTGGCAACCGACCAGAGCCACTAAAGGCCTTTCCCATCTCTTCAGCATGCTGAACTGTTCTCACCGCTCCACACCTTCCAAACCGCTCTGGAACCCTACTTGCTCCGTTCAGCTCCTCACCTTACCATCATGTTCTAACGTGCTATTTCTACTCTACACACTCCAATCTACACATTCTCCACCGCATCTCCATATATCACACGCCCCACAAACCCTTCTTTCTACTACACCAAGGTACCTATGAATATCCGATTTCGTGCCGCCGCTCTCAATACATCAGTTTACTAGGCCATCTTCACTGATAACCTACTCATGCGAAGTCGTTAATGAGGACCGTCTTCAACGCCCATCGCAATGACGGCCCAAACCCATGCCGAAACCGAAACCAAAACGCAAATGCTTCCCGAAACCCCAGAGCCGTCTTTAGTCCCACTGTCGTCTCTGTGAGCGGAAAGCATCATACCTGGTGCCACATTTTTGTTCTCCTGGCAACCGACCAGAGCCACTAAAGGCCTTTCCCATCTCTTCAGCATGCTGAACTGTTCTCACCGCTCCACACCTTCCAAACCGCTCTGGAACCCTACTTGCTCCGTTCAGCTCCTCACCTTACCATCATGTTCTAACGTGCTATTTCTACTCTACACACTCCAATCTACACATTCTCCACCGCATCTCCATATATCACACGCCCCACAAACCCTTCTTTCTACTACACCAAGGTACCTATGAATATCCGATTTCGTGCCGCCGCTCTCAATACATCAGTTTACTAGGCCATCTTCACTGATAACCTACTCATGCGAAGTCGTTAATGAGGACCGTCTTCAACGCCCATCGCAATGACGGCCCAAACCCATGCCGAAACCGAAACCAAAACGCAAATGCTTCCCGAAACCCCAGAGCCGTCTTTAGTCCCACTGTCGTCTCTGTGAGCGGAAAGCATCATACCTGGTGCCACATTTTTGTTCTCCTGGCAACCGACCAGAGCCACTAAAGGCCTTTCCCATCTCTTCAGCATGCTGAACTGTTCTCACCGCTCCACACCTTCCAAACCGCTCTGGAACCCTACTTGCTCCGTTCAGCTCCTCACCTTACCATCATGTTCTAACGTGCTATTTCTACTCTACACACTCCAATCTACACATTCTCCACCGCATCTCCATATATCACACGCCCCACAAACCCTTCTTTCTA
Source organism: Gracilaria gracilis (assembly GCA_030374805.1). Lineage (NCBI taxonomy): Eukaryota > Rhodophyta > Florideophyceae > Gracilariales > Gracilariaceae > Gracilaria > Gracilaria gracilis. The sequence goes on along the minus strand of JARGSG010000247.1, from coordinate 28,126 downwards.
CTACACCAAGGTACCTATGAATATCCGATTTCGTGCCGCCGCTCTCAATACATCAGTTTACTAGGCCATCTTCACTGATAACCTACTCATGCGAAGTCGTTAATGAGGACCGTCTTCAACGCCCATCGCAATGACGGCCCAAACCCATGCCGAAACCGAAACCAAAACGCAAATGCTTCCCGAAACCCCAGAGCCGTCTTTAGTCCCACTGTCGTCTCTGTGAGCGGAAAGCATCATACCTGGTGCCACATTTTTGTTCTCCTGGCAACCGACCAGAGCCACTAAAGGCCTTTCCCATCTCTTCAGCATGCTGAACTGTTCTCACCGCTCCACACCTTCCAAACCGCTCTGGAACCCTACTTGCTCCGTTCAGCTCCTCACCTTACCATCATGTTCTAACGTGCTATTTCTACTCTACACACTCCAATCTACACATTCTCCACCGCATCTCCATATATCACACGCCCCACAAACCCTTCTTTCTACTACACCAAGGTACCTATGAATATCCGATTTCGTGCCGCCGCTCTCAATACATCAGTTTACTAGGCCATCTTCACTGATAACCTACTCATGCGAAGTCGTTAATGAGGACCGTCTTCAACGCCCATCGCAATGACGGCCCAAACCCATGCCGAAACCGAAACCAAAACGCAAATGCTTCCCGAAACCCCAGAGCCGTCTTTAGTCCCACTGTCGTCTCTGTGAGCGGAAAGCATCATACCTGGTGCCACATTTTTGTTCTCCTGGCAACCGACCAGAGCCACTAAAGGCCTTTCCCATCTCTTCAGCATGCTGAACTGTTCTCACCGCTCCACACCTTCCAAACCGCTCTGGAACCCTACTTGCTCCGTTCAGCTCCTCACCTTACCATCATGTTCTAACGTGCTATTTCTACTCTACACACTCCAATCTACACATTCTCCACCGCATCTCCATATATCACACGCCCCACAAACCCTTCTTTCTACTACACCAAGGTACCTATGAATATCCGATTTCGTGCCGCCGCTCTCAATACATCAGTTTACTAGGCCATCTTCACTGATAACCTACTCATGCGAAGTCGTTAATGAGGACCGTCTTCAACGCCCATCGCAATGACGGCCCAAACCCATGCCGAAACCGAAACCAAAACGCAAATGCTTCCCGAAACCCCAGAGCCGTCTTTAGTCCCACTGTCGTCTCTGTGAGCGGAAAGCATCATACCTGGTGCCACATTTTTGTTCTCCTGGCCGCCGACCAGAGCCACTAAAGGCCTTTCCCATCTCTTCAGCATGCTGAACTGTTCTCACCGCTCCACACCTTCCAAACCGCTCTGGAACCCTACTTGCTCCGTTCAGCTCCTCACCTTACCATCATGTTCTAACGTGCTATTTCTACTCTACACACTCCAATCTACACATTCTCCACCGCATCTCCATATATCACACGCCCCACAAACCCTTCTTTCTACTACACCAAGGTACCTATGAATATCCGATTTCGTGCCGCCGCTCTCAATACATCAGTTTACTAGGCCATCTTCACTGATAACCTACTCATGCGAAGTCGTTAATGAGGACCGTCTTCAACGCCCATCGCAATGACGGCCCAAACCCATGCCGAAACCGAAACCAAAACGCAAATGCTTCCCGAAACCCCAGAGCCGTCTTTAGTCCCACTGTCGTCTCTGTGAGCGGAAAGCATCATACCTGGTGCCACATTTTTGTTCTCCTGGCAACCGACCAGAGCCACTAAAGGCCTTTCCCATCTCTTCAGCATGCTGAACTGTTCTCACCGCTCCACACCTTCCAAACCGCTCTGGAACCCTACTTGCTCCGTTCAGCTCCTCACCTTACCATCATGTTCTAACGTGCTATTTCTACTCTACACACTCCAATCTACACATTCTCCACCGCATCTCCATATATCACACGCCCCACAAACCCTTCTTTCTACTACACCAAGGTACCTATGAATATCCGATTTCGTGCCGCCGCTCTCAATACATCAGTTTACTAGGCCATCTTCACTGATAACCTACTCATGCGAAGTCGTTAATGAGGACCGTCTTCAACGCCCATCGCAATGACGGCCCAAACCCATGCCGAAACCGAAACCAAAACGCAAATGCTTCCCGAAACCCCAGAGCCGTCTTTAGTCCCACTGTCGTCTCTGTGAGCGGAAAGCATCATACCTGGTGCCACATTTTTGTTCTCCTGGCAACCGACCAGAGCCACTAAAGGCCTTTCCCATCTCTTCAGCATGCTGAACTGTTCTCACCGCTCCACACCTTCCAAACCGCTCTGGAACCCTACTTGCTCCGTTCAGCTCCTCACCTTACCATCATGTTCTAACGTGCTATTTCTACTCTACACACTCCAATCTACACATTCTCCACCGCATCTCCATATATCACACGCCCCACAAACCCTTCTTTCTACTACACCAAGGTACCTATGAATATCCGATTTCGTGCCGCCGCTCTCAATACATCAGTTTACTAGGCCATCTTCACTGATAACCTACTCATGCGAAGTCGTTAATGAGGACCGTCTTCAACGCCCATCGCAATGACGGCCCAAACCCATGCCGAAACCGAAACCAAAACGCAAATGCTTCCCGAAACCCCAGAGCCGTCTTTAGTCCCACTGTCGTCTCTGTGAGCGGAAAGCATCATACCTGGTGCCACATTTTTGTTCTCCTGGCAACCGACCAGAGCCACTAAAGGCCTTTCCCATCTCTTCAGCATGCTGAACTGTTCTCACCGCTCCACACCTTCCAAACCGCTCTGGAACCCTACTTGCTCCGTTCAGCTCCTCACCTTACCATCATGTTCTAACGTGCTATTTCTACTCTACACACTCCAATCTACACATTCTCCACCGCATCTCCATATATCACACGCCCCACAAACCCTTCTTTCTACTACACCAAGGTACCTATGAATATCCGATTTCGTGCCGCCGCTCTCAATACATCAGTTTACTAGGCCATCTTCACTGATAACCTACTCATGCGAAGTCGTTAATGAGGACCGTCTTCAACGCCCATCGCAATGACGGCCCAAACCCATGCCGAAACCGAAACCAAAACGCAAATGCTTCCCGAAACCCCAGAGCCGTCTTTAGTCCCACTGTCGTCTCTGTGAGCGGAAAGCATCATACCTGGTGCCACATTTTTGTTCTCCTGGCCGCCGACCAGAGCCACTAAAGGCCTTTCCCATCTCTTCAGCATGCTGAACTGTTCTCACCGCTCCACACCTTCCAAACCGCTCTGGAACCCTACTTGCTCCGTTCAGCTCCTCACCTTACCATCATGTTCTAACGTGCTATTTCTACTCTACACACTCCAATCTACACATTCTCCACCGCATCTCCATATATCACACGCCCCACAAACCCTTCTTTCTACTACACCAAGGTACCTATGAATATCCGATTTCGTGCCGCCGCTCTCAATACATCAGTTTACTAGGCCATCTTCACTGATAACCTACTCATGCGAAGTCGTTAATGAGGACCGTCTTCAACGCCCATCGCAATGACGGCCCAAACCCATGCCGAAACCGAAACCAAAACGCAAATGCTTCCCGAAACCCCAGAGCCGTCTTTAGTCCCACTGTCGTCTCTGTGAGCGGAAAGCATCATACCTGGTGCCACATTTTTGTTCTCCTGGCAACCGACCAGAGCCACTAAAGGCCTTTCCCATCTCTTCAGCATGCTGAACTGTTCTCACCGCTCCACACCTTCCAAACCGCTCTGGAACCCTACTTGCTCCGTTCAGCTCCTCACCTTACCATCATGTTCTAACGTGCTATTTCTACTCTACACACTCCAATCTACACATTCTCCACCGCATCTCCATATATCACACGCCCCACAAACCCTTCTTTCTACTACACCAAGGTACCTATGAATATCCGATTTCGTGCCGCCGCTCTCAATACATCAGTTTACTAGGCCATCTTCACTGATAACCTACTCATGCGAAGTCGTTAATGAGGACCGTCTTCAACGCCCATCGCAATGACGGCCCAAACCCATGCCGAAACCGAAACCAAAACGCAAATGCTTCCCGAAACCCCAGAGCCGTCTTTAGTCCCACTGTCGTCTCTGTGAGCGGAAAGCATCATACCTGGTGCCACATTTTTGTTCTCCTGGCAACCGACCAGAGCCACTAAAGGCCTTTCCCATCTCTTCAGCATGCTGAACTGTTCTCACCGCTCCACACCTTCCAAACCGCTCTGGAACCCTACTTGCTCCGTTCAGCTCCTCACCTTACCATCATGTTCTAACGTGCTATTTCTACTCTACACACTCCAATCTACACATTCTCCACCGCATCTCCATATATCACACGCCCCACAAACCCTTCTTTCTACTACACCAAGGTACCTATGAATATCCGATTTCGTGCCGCCGCTCTCAATACATCAGTTTACTAGGCCATCTTCACTGATAACCTACTCATGCGAAGTCGTTAATGAGGACCGTCTTCAACGCCCATCGCAATGACGGCCCAAACCCATGCCGAAACCGAAACCAAAACGCAAATGCTTCCCGAAACCCCAGAGCCGTCTTTAGTCCCACTGTCGTCTCTGTGAGCGGAAAGCATCATACCTGGTGCCACATTTTTGTTCTCCTGGCAACCGACCAGAGCCACTAAAGGCCTTTCCCATCTCTTCAGCATGCTGAACTGTTCTCACCGCTCCACACCTTCCAAACCGCTCTGGAACCCTACTTGCTCCGTTCAGCTCCTCACCTTACCATCATGTTCTAACGTGCTATTTCTACTCTACACACTCCAATCTACACATTCTCCACCGCATCTCCATATATCACACGCCCCACAAACCCTTCTTTCTACTACACCAAGGTACCTATGAATATCCGATTTCGTGCCGCCGCTCTCAATACATCAGTTTACTAGGCCATCTTCACTGATAACCTACTCATGCGAAGTCGTTAATGAGGACCGTCTTCAACGCCCATCGCAATGACGGCCCAAACCCATGCCGAAACCGAAACCAAAACGCAAATGCTTCCCGAAACCCCAGAGCCGTCTTTAGTCCCACTGTCGTCTCTGTGAGCGGAAAGCATCATACCTGGTGCCACATTTTTGTTCTCCTGGCAACCGACCAGAGCCACTAAAGGCCTTTCCCATCTCTTCAGCATGCTGAACTGTTCTCACCGCTCCACACCTTCCAAACCGCTCTGGAACCCTACTTGCTCCGTTCAGCTCCTCACCTTACCATCATGTTCTAACGTGCTATTTCTACTCTACACACTCCAATCTACACATTCTCCACCGCATCTCCATATATCACACGCCCCACAAACCCTTCTTTCTACTACACCAAGGTACCTATGAATATCCGATTTCGTGCCGCCGCTCTCAATACATCAGTTTACTAGGCCATCTTCACTGATAACCTACTCATGCGAAGTCGTTAATGAGGACCGTCTTCAACGCCCATCGCAATGACGGCCCAAACCCATGCCGAAACCGAAACCAAAACGCAAATGCTTCCCGAAACCCCAGAGCCGTCTTTAGTCCCACTGTCGTCTCTGTGAGCGGAAAGCATCATACCTGGTGCCACATTTTTGTTCTCCTGGCAACCGACCAGAGCCACTAAAGGCCTTTCCCATCTCTTCAGCATGCTGAACTGTTCTCACCGCTCCACACCTTCCAAACCGCTCTGGAACCCTACTTGCTCCGTTCAGCTCCTCACCTTACCATCATGTTCTAACGTGCTATTTCTACTCTACACACTCCAATCTACACATTCTCCACCGCATCTCCATATATCACACGCCCCACAAACCCTTCTTTCTACTACACCAAGGTACCTATGAATATCCGATTTCGTGCCGCCGCTCTCAATACATCAGTTTACTAGGCCATCTTCACTGATAACCTACTCATGCGAAGTCGTTAATGAGGACCGTCTTCAACGCCCATCGCAATGACGGCCCAAACCCATGCCGAAACCGAAACCAAAACGCAAATGCTTCCCGAAACCCCAGAGCCGTCTTTAGTCCCACTGTCGTCTCTGTGAGCGGAAAGCATCATACCTGGTGCCACATTTTTGTTCTCCTGGCCGCCGACCAGAGCCACTAAAGGCCTTTCCCATCTCTTCAGCATGCTGAACTGTTCTCACCGCTCCACACCTTCCAAACCGCTCTGGAACCCTACTTGCTCCGTTCAGCTCCTCACCTTACCATCATGTTCTAACGTGCTATTTCTACTCTACACACTCCAATCTACACATTCTCCACCGCATCTCCATATATCACACGCCCCACAAACCCTTCTTTCTACTACACCAAGGTACCTATGAATATCCGATTTCGTGCCGCCGCTCTCAATACATCAGTTTACTAGGCCATCTTCACTGATAACCTACTCATGCGAAGTCGTTAATGAGGACCGTCTTCAACGCCCATCGCAATGACGGCCCAAACCCATGCCGAAACCGAAACCAAAACGCAAATGCTTCCCGAAACCCCAGAGCCGTCTTTAGTCCCACTGTCGTCTCTGTGAGCGGAAAGCATCATACCTGGTGCCACATTTTTGTTCTCCTGGCAACCGACCAGAGCCACTAAAGGCCTTTCCCATCTCTTCAGCATGCTGAACTGTTCTCACCGCTCCACACCTTCCAAACCGCTCTGGAACCCTACTTGCTCCGTTCAGCTCCTCACCTTACCATCATGTTCTAACGTGCTATTTCTACTCTACACACTCCAATCTACACATTCTCCACCGCATCTCCATATATCACACGCCCCACAAACCCTTCTTTCTACTACACCAAGGTACCTATGAATATCCGATTTCGTGCCGCCGCTCTCAATACATCAGTTTACTAGGCCATCTTCACTGATAACCTACTCATGCGAAGTCGTTAATGAGGACCGTCTTCAACGCCCATCGCAATGACGGCCCAAACCCATGCCGAAACCGAAACCAAAACGCAAATGCTTCCCGAAACCCCAGAGCCGTCTTTAGTCCCACTGTCGTCTCTGTGAGCGGAAAGCATCATACCTGGTGCCACATTTTTGTTCTCCTGGCAACCGACCAGAGCCACTAAAGGCCTTTCCCATCTCTTCAGCATGCTGAACTGTTCTCACCGCTCCACACCTTCCAAACCGCTCTGGAACCCTACTTGCTCCGTTCAGCTCCTCACCTTACCATCATGTTCTAACGTGCTATTTCTACTCTACACACTCCAATCTACACATTCTCCACCGCATCTCCATATATCACACGCCCCACAAACCCTTCTTTCTACTACACCAAGGTACCTATGAATATCCGATTTCGTGCCGCCGCTCTCAATACATCAGTTTACTAGGCCATCTTCACTGATAACCTACTCATGCGAAGTCGTTAATGAGGACCGTCTTCAACGCCCATCGCAATGACGGCCCAAACCCATGCCGAAACCGAAACCAAAACGCAAATGCTTCCCGAAACCCCAGAGCCGTCTTTAGTCCCACTGTCGTCTCTGTGAGCGGAAAGCATCATACCTGGTGCCACATTTTTGTTCTCCTGGCGCCGACCAGAGCCACTAAAGGCCTTTCCCATCTCTTCAGCATGCTGAACTGTTCTCACCGCTCCACACCTTCCAAACCGCTCTGGAACCCTACTTGCTCCGTTCAGCTCCTCACCTTACCATCATGTTCTAACGTGCTATTTCTACTCTACACACTCCAATCTACACATTCTCCACCGCATCTCCATATATCACACGCCCCACAAACCCTTCTTTCTACTACACCAAGGTACCTATGAATATCCGATTTCGTGCCGCCGCTCTCAATACATCAGTTTACTAGGCCATCTTCACTGATAACCTACTCATGCGAAGTCGTTAATGAGGACCGTCTTCAACGCCCATCGCAATGACGGCCCAAACCCATGCCGAAACCGAAACCAAAACGCAAATGCTTCCCGAAACCCCAGAGCCGTCTTTAGTCCCACTGTCGTCTCTGTGAGCGGAAAGCATCATACCTGGTGCCACATTTTTGTTCTCCTGGCAACCGACCAGAGCCACTAAAGGCCTTTCCCATCTCTTCAGCATGCTGAACTGTTCTCACCGCTCCACACCTTCCAAACCGCTCTGGAACCCTACTTGCTCCGTTCAGCTCCTCACCTTACCATCATGTTCTAACGTGCTATTTCTACTCTACACACTCCAATCTACACATTCTCCACCGCATCTCCATATATCACACGCCCCACAAACCCTTCTTTCTACTACACCAAGGTACCTATGAATATCCGATTTCGTGCCGCCGCTCTCAATACATCAGTTTACTAGGCCATCTTCACTGATAACCTACTCATGCGAAGTCGTTAATGAGGACCGTCTTCAACGCCCATCGCAATGACGGCCCAAACCCATGCCGAAACCGAAACCAAAACGCAAATGCTTCCCGAAACCCCAGAGCCGTCTTTAGTCCCACTGTCGTCTCTGTGAGCGGAAAGCATCATACCTGGTGCCACATTTTTGTTCTCCTGGCAACCGACCAGAGCCACTAAAGGCCTTTCCCATCTCTTCAGCATGCTGAACTGTTCTCACCGCTCCACACCTTCCAAACCGCTCTGGAACCCTACTTGCTCCGTTCAGCTCCTCACCTTACCATCATGTTCTAACGTGCTATTTCTACTCTACACACTCCAATCTACACATTCTCCACCGCATCTCCATATATCACACGCCCCACAAACCCTTCTTTCTACTACACCAAGGTACCTATGAATATCCGATTTCGTGCCGCCGCTCTCAATACATCAGTTTACTAGGCCATCTTCACTGATAACCTACTCATGCGAAGTCGTTAATGAGGACCGTCTTCAACGCCCATCGCAATGACGGCCCAAACCCATGCCGAAACCGAAACCAAAACGCAAATGCTTCCCGAAACCCCAGAGCCGTCTTTAGTCCCACTGTCGTCTCTGTGAGCGGAAAGCATCATACCTGGTGCCACATTTTTGTTCTCCTGGCAACCGACCAGAGCCACTAAAGGCCTTTCCCATCTCTTCAGCATGCTGAACTGTTCTCACCGCTCCACACCTTCCAAACCGCTCTGGAACCCTACTTGCTCCGTTCAGCTCCTCACCTTACCATCATGTTCTAACGTGCTATTTCTACTCTACACACTCCAATCTACACATTCTCCACCGCATCTCCATATATCACACGCCCCACAAACCCTTCTTTCTACTACACCAAGGTACCTATGAATATCCGATTTCGTGCCGCCGCTCTCAATACATCAGTTTACTAGGCCATCTTCACTGATAACCTACTCATGCGAAGTCGTTAATGAGGACCGTCTTCAACGCCCATCGCAATGACGGCCCAAACCCATGCCGAAACCGAAACCAAAACGCAAATGCTTCCCGAAACCCCAGAGCCGTCTTTAGTCCCACTGTCGTCTCTGTGAGCGGAAAGCATCATACCTGGTGCCACATTTTTGTTCTCCTGGCAACCGACCAGAGCCACTAAAGGCCTTTCCCATCTCTTCAGCATGCTGAACTGTTCTCACCGCTCCACACCTTCCAAACCGCTCTGGAACCCTACTTGCTCCGTTCAGCTCCTCACCTTACCATCATGTTCTAACGTGCTATTTCTACTCTACACACTCCAATCTACACATTCTCCACCGCATCTCCATATATCACACGCCCCACAAACCCTTCTTTCTACTACACCAAGGTACCTATGAATATCCGATTTCGTGCCGCCGCTCTCAATACATCAGTTTACTAGGCCATCTTCACTGATAACCTACTCATGCGAAGTCGTTAATGAGGACCGTCTTCAACGCCCATCGCAATGACGGCCCAAACCCATGCCGAAACCGAAACCAAAACGCAAATGCTTCCCGAAACCCCAGAGCCGTCTTTAGTCCCACTGTCGTCTCTGTGAGCGGAAAGCATCATACCTGGTGCCACATTTTTGTTCTCCTGGCAACCGACCAGAGCCACTAAAGGCCTTTCCCATCTCTTCAGCATGCTGAACTGTTCTCACCGCTCCACACCTTCCAAACCGCTCTGGAACCCTACTTGCTCCGTTCAGCTCCTCACCTTACCATCATGTTCTAACGTGCTATTTCTACTCTACACACTCCAATCTACACATTCTCCACCGCATCTCCATATATCACACGCCCCACAAACCCTTCTTTCTACTACACCAAGGTACCTATGAATATCCGATTTCGTGCCGCCGCTCTCAATACATCAGTTTACTAGGCCATCTTCACTGATAACCTACTCATGCGAAGTCGTTAATGAGGACCGTCTTCAACGCCCATCGCAATGACGGCCCAAACCCATGCCGAAACCGAAACCAAAACGCAAATGCTTCCCGAAACCCCAGAGCCGTCTTTAGTCCCACTGTCGTCTCTGTGAGCGGAAAGCATCATACCTGGTGCCACATTTTTGTTCTCCTGGCAACCGACCAGAGCCACTAAAGGCCTTTCCCATCTCTTCAGCATGCTGAACTGTTCTCACCGCTCCACACCTTCCAAACCGCTCTGGAACCCTACTTGCTCCGTTCAGCTCCTCACCTTACCATCATGTTCTAACGTGCTATTTCTACTCTACACACTCCAATCTACACATTCTCCACCGCATCTCCATATATCACACGCCCCACAAACCCTTCTTTCTACTACACCAAGGTACCTATGAATATCCGATTTCGTGCCGCCGCTCTCAATACATCAGTTTACTAGGCCATCTTCACTGATAACCTACTCATGCGAAGTCGTTAATGAGGACCGTCTTCAACGCCCATCGCAATGACGGCCCAAACCCATGCCGAAACCGAAACCAAAACGCAAATGCTTCCCGAAACCCCAGAGCCGTCTTTAGTCCCACTGTCGTCTCTGTGAGCGGAAAGCATCATACCTGGTGCCACATTTTTGTTCTCCTGGCAACCGACCAGAGCCACTAAAGGCCTTTCCCATCTCTTCAGCATGCTGAACTGTTCTCACCGCTCCACACCTTCCAAACCGCTCTGGAACCCTACTTGCTCCGTTCAGCTCCTCACCTTACCATCATGTTCTAACGTGCTATTTCTACTCTACACACTCCAATCTACACATTCTCCACCGCATCTCCATATATCACACGCCCCACAAACCCTTCTTTCTACTACACCAAGGTACCTATGAATATCCGATTTCGTGCCGCCGCTCTCAATACATCAGTTTACTAGGCCATCTTCACTGATAACCTACTCATGCGAAGTCGTTAATGAGGACCGTCTTCAACGCCCATCGCAATGACGGCCCAAACCCATGCCGAAACCGAAACCAAAACGCAAATGCTTCCCGAAACCCCAGAGCCGTCTTTAGTCCCACTGTCGTCTCTGTGAGCGGAAAGCATCATACCTGGTGCCACATTTTTGTTCTCCTGGCAACCGACCAGAGCCACTAAAGGCCTTTCCCATCTCTTCAGCATGCTGAACTGTTCTCACCGCTCCACACCTTCCAAACCGCTCTGGAACCCTACTTGCTCCGTTCAGCTCCTCACCTTACCATCATGTTCTAACGTGCTATTTCTACTCTACACACTCCAATCTACACATTCTCCACCGCATCTCCATATATCACACGCCCCACAAACCCTTCTTTCTACTACACCAAGGTACCTATGAATATCCGATTTCGTGCCGCCGCTCTCAATACATCAGTTTACTAGGCCATCTTCACTGATAACCTACTCATGCGAAGTCGTTAATGAGGACCGTCTTCAACGCCCATCGCAATGACGGCCCAAACCCATGCCGAAACCGAAACCAAAACGCAAATGCTTCCCGAAACCCCAGAGCCGTCTTTAGTCCCACTGTCGTCTCTGTGAGCGGAAAGCATCATACCTGGTGCCACATTTTTGTTCTCCTGGCAACCGACCAGAGCCACTAAAGGCCTTTCCCATCTCTTCAGCATGCTGAACTGTTCTCACCGCTCCACACCTTCCAAACCGCTCTGGAACCCTACTTGCTCCGTTCAGCTCCTCACCTTACCATCATGTTCTAACGTGCTATTTCTACTCTACACACTCCAATCTACACATTCTCCACCGCATCTCCATATATCACACGCCCCACAAACCCTTCTTTCTACTACACCAAGGTACCTATGAATATCCGATTTCGTGCCGCCGCTCTCAATACATCAGTTTACTAGGCCATCTTCACTGATAACCTACTCATGCGAAGTCGTTAATGAGGACCGTCTTCAACGCCCATCGCAATGACGGCCCAAACCCATGCCGAAACCGAAACCAAAACGCAAATGCTTCCCGAAACCCCAGAGCCGTCTTTAGTCCCACTGTCGTCTCTGTGAGCGGAAAGCATCATACCTGGTGCCACATTTTTGTTCTCCTGGCAACCGACCAGAGCCACTAAAGGCCTTTCCCATCTCTTCAGCATGCTGAACTGTTCTCACCGCTCCACACCTTCCAAACCGCTCTGGAACCCTACTTGCTCCGTTCAGCTCCTCACCTTACCATCATGTTCTAACGTGCTATTTCTACTCTACACACTCCAATCTACACATTCTCCACCGCATCTCCATATATCACACGCCCCACAAACCCTTCTTTCTACTACACCAAGGTACCTATGAATATCCGATTTCGTGCCGCCGCTCTCAATACATCAGTTTACTAGGCCATCTTCACTGATAACCTACTCATGCGAAGTCGTTAATGAGGACCGTCTTCAACGCCCATCGCAATGACGGCCCAAACCCATGCCGAAACCGAAACCAAAACGCAAATGCTTCCCGAAACCCCAGAGCCGTCTTTAGTCCCACTGTCGTCTCTGTGAGCGGAAAGCATCATACCTGGTGCCACATTTTTGTTCTCCTGGCAACCGACCAGAGCCACTAAAGGCCTTTCCCATCTCTTCAGCATGCTGAACTGTTCTCACCGCTCCACACCTTCCAAACCGCTCTGGAACCCTACTTGCTCCGTTCAGCTCCTCACCTTACCATCATGTTCTAACGTGCTATTTCTACTCTACACACTCCAATCTACACATTCTCCACCGCATCTCCATATATCACACGCCCCACAAACCCTTCTTTCTACTACACCAAGGTACCTATGAATATCCGATTTCGTGCCGCCGCTCTCAATACATCAGTTTACTAGGCCATCTTCACTGATAACCTACTCATGCGAAGTCGTTAATGAGGACCGTCTTCAACGCCCATCGCAATGACGGCCCAAACCCATGCCGAAACCGAAACCAAAACGCAAATGCTTCCCGAAACCCCAGAGCCGTCTTTAGTCCCACTGTCGTCTCTGTGAGCGGAAAGCATCATACCTGGTGCCACATTTTTGTTCTCCTGGCAACCGACCAGAGCCACTAAAGGCCTTTCCCATCTCTTCAGCATGCTGAACTGTTCTCACCGCTCCACACCTTCCAAACCGCTCTGGAACCCTACTTGCTCCGTTCAGCTCCTCACCTTACCATCATGTTCTAACGTGCTATTTCTACTCTACACACTCCAATCTACACATTCTCCACCGCATCTCCATATATCACACGCCCCACAAACCCTTCTTTCTACTACACCAAGGTACCTATGAATATCCGATTTCGTGCCGCCGCTCTCAATACATCAGTTTACTAGGCCATCTTCACTGATAACCTACTCATGCGAAGTCGTTAATGAGGACCGTCTTCAACGCCCATCGCAATGACGGCCCAAACCCATGCCGAAACCGAAACCAAAACGCAAATGCTTCCCGAAACCCCAGAGCCGTCTTTAGTCCCACTGTCGTCTCTGTGAGCGGAAAGCATCATACCTGGTGCCACATTTTTGTTCTCCTGGCAACCGACCAGAGCCACTAAAGGCCTTTCCCATCTCTTCAGCATGCTGAACTGTTCTCACCGCTCCACACCTTCCAAACCGCTCTGGAACCCTACTTGCTCCGTTCAGCTCCTCACCTTACCATCATGTTCTAACGTGCTATTTCTACTCTACACACTCCAATCTACACATTCTCCACCGCATCTCCATATATCACACGCCCCACAAACCCTTCTTTCTACTACACCAAGGTACCTATGAATATCCGATTTCGTGCCGCCGCTCTCAATACATCAGTTTACTAGGCCATCTTCACTGATAACCTACTCATGCGAAGTCGTTAATGAGGACCGTCTTCAACGCCCATCGCAATGACGGCCCAAACCCATGCCGAAACCGAAACCAAAACGCAAATGCTTCCCGAAACCCCAGAGCCGTCTTTAGTCCCACTGTCGTCTCTGTGAGCGGAAAGCATCATACCTGGTGCCACATTTTTGTTCTCCTGGCAACCGACCAGAGCCACTAAAGGCCTTTCCCATCTCTTCAGCATGCTGAACTGTTCTCACCGCTCCACACCTTCCAAACCGCTCTGGAACCCTACTTGCTCCGTTCAGCTCCTCACCTTACCATCATGTTCTAACGTGCTATTTCTACTCTACACACTCCAATCTACACATTCTCCACCGCATCTCCATATATCACACGCCCCACAAACCCTTCTTTCTACTACACCAAGGTACCTATGAATATCCGATTTCGTGCCGCCGCTCTCAATACATCAGTTTACTAGGCCATCTTCACTGATAACCTACTCATGCGAAGTCGTTAATGAGGACCGTCTTCAACGCCCATCGCAATGACGGCCCAAACCCATGCCGAAACCGAAACCAAAACGCAAATGCTTCCCGAAACCCCAGAGCCGTCTTTAGTCCCACTGTCGTCTCTGTGAGCGGAAAGCATCATACCTGGTGCCACATTTTTGTTCTCCTGGCAACCGACCAGAGCCACTAAAGGCCTTTCCCATCTCTTCAGCATGCTGAACTGTTCTCACCGCTCCACACCTTCCAAACCGCTCTGGAACCCTACTTGCTCCGTTCAGCTCCTCACCTTACCATCATGTTCTAACGTGCTATTTCTACTCTACACACTCCAATCTACACATTCTCCACCGCATCTCCATATATCACACGCCCCACAAACCCTTCTTTCTACTACACCAAGGTACCTATGAATATCCGATTTCGTGCCGCCGCTCTCAATACATCAGTTTACTAGGCCATCTTCACTGATAACCTACTCATGCGAAGTCGTTAATGAGGACCGTCTTCAACGCCCATCGCAATGACGGCCCAAACCCATGCCGAAACCGAAACCAAAACGCAAATGCTTCCCGAAACCCCAGAGCCGTCTTTAGTCCCACTGTCGTCTCTGTGAGCGGAAAGCATCATACCTGGTGCCACATTTTTGTTCTCCTGGCAACCGACCAGAGCCACTAAAGGCCTTTCCCATCTCTTCAGCATGCTGAACTGTTCTCACCGCTCCACACCTTCCAAACCGCTCTGGAACCCTACTTGCTCCGTTCAGCTCCTCACCTTACCATCATGTTCTAACGTGCTATTTCTACTCTACACACTCCAATCTACACATTCTCCACCGCATCTCCATATATCACACGCCCCACAAACCCTTCTTTCTACTACACCAAGGTACCTATGAATATCCGATTTCGTGCCGCCGCTCTCAATACATCAGTTTACTAGGCCATCTTCACTGATAACCTACTCATGCGAAGTCGTTAATGAGGACCGTCTTCAACGCCCATCGCAATGACGGCCCAAACCCATGCCGAAACCGAAACCAAAACGCAAATGCTTCCCGAAACCCCAGAGCCGTCTTTAGTCCCACTGTCGTCTCTGTGAGCGGAAAGCATCATACCTGGTGCCACATTTTTGTTCTCCTGGCAACCGACCAGAGCCACTAAAGGCCTTTCCCATCTCTTCAGCATGCTGAACTGTTCTCACCGCTCCACACCTTCCAAACCGCTCTGGAACCCTACTTGCTCCGTTCAGCTCCTCACCTTACCATCATGTTCTAACGTGCTATTTCTACTCTACACACTCCAATCTACACATTCTCCACCGCATCTCCATATATCACACGCCCCACAAACCCTTCTTTCTACTACACCAAGGTACCTATGAATATCCGATTTCGTGCCGCCGCTCTCAATACATCAGTTTACTAGGCCATCTTCACTGATAACCTACTCATGCGAAGTCGTTAATGAGGACCGTCTTCAACGCCCATCGCAATGACGGCCCAAACCCATGCCGAAACCGAAACCAAAACGCAAATGCTTCCCGAAACCCCAGAGCCGTCTTTAGTCCCACTGTCGTCTCTGTGAGCGGAAAGCATCATACCTGGTGCCACATTTTTGTTCTCCTGGCAACCGACCAGAGCCACTAAAGGCCTTTCCCATCTCTTCAGCATGCTGAACTGTTCTCACCGCTCCACACCTTCCAAACCGCTCTGGAACCCTACTTGCTCCGTTCAGCTCCTCACCTTACCATCATGTTCTAACGTGCTATTTCTACTCTACACACTCCAATCTACACATTCTCCACCGCATCTCCATATATCACACGCCCCACAAACCCTTCTTTCTACTACACCAAGGTACCTATGAATATCCGATTTCGTGCCGCCGCTCTCAATACATCAGTTTACTAGGCCATCTTCACTGATAACCTACTCATGCGAAGTCGTTAATGAGGACCGTCTTCAACGCCCATCGCAATGACGGCCCAAACCCATGCCGAAACCGAAACCAAAACGCAAATGCTTCCCGAAACCCCAGAGCCGTCTTTAGTCCCACTGTCGTCTCTGTGAGCGGAAAGCATCATACCTGGTGCCACATTTTTGTTCTCCTGGCAACCGACCAGAGCCACTAAAGGCCTTTCCCATCTCTTCAGCATGCTGAACTGTTCTCACCGCTCCACACCTTCCAAACCGCTCTGGAACCCTACTTGCTCCGTTCAGCTCCTCACCTTACCATCATGTTCTAACGTGCTATTTCTACTCTACACACTCCAATCTACACATTCTCCACCGCATCTCCATATATCACACGCCCCACAAACCCTTCTTTCTACTACACCAAGGTACCTATGAATATCCGATTTCGTGCCGCCGCTCTCAATACATCAGTTTACTAGGCCATCTTCACTGATAACCTACTCATGCGAAGTCGTTAATGAGGACCGTCTTCAACGCCCATCGCAATGACGGCCCAAACCCATGCCGAAACCGAAACCAAAACGCAAATGCTTCCCGAAACCCCAGAGCCGTCTTTAGTCCCACTGTCGTCTCTGTGAGCGGAAAGCATCATACCTGGTGCCACATTTTTGTTCTCCTGGCAACCGACCAGAGCCACTAAAGGCCTTTCCCATCTCTTCAGCATGCTGAACTGTTCTCACCGCTCCACACCTTCCAAACCGCTCTGGAACCCTACTTGCTCCGTTCAGCTCCTCACCTTACCATCATGTTCTAACGTGCTATTTCTACTCTACACACTCCAATCTACACATTCTCCACCGCATCTCCATATATCACACGCCCCACAAACCCTTCTTTCTACTACACCAAGGTACCTATGAATATCCGATTTCGTGCCGCCGCTCTCAATACATCAGTTTACTAGGCCATCTTCACTGATAACCTACTCATGCGAAGTCGTTAATGAGGACCGTCTTCAACGCCCATCGCAATGACGGCCCAAACCCATGCCGAAACCGAAACCAAAACGCAAATGCTTCCCGAAACCCCAGAGCCGTCTTTAGTCCCACTGTCGTCTCTGTGAGCGGAAAGCATCATACCTGGTGCCACATTTTTGTTCTCCTGGCAACCGACCAGAGCCACTAAAGGCCTTTCCCATCTCTTCAGCATGCTGAACTGTTCTCACCGCTCCACACCTTCCAAACCGCTCTGGAACCCTACTTGCTCCGTTCAGCTCCTCACCTTACCATCATGTTCTAACGTGCTATTTCTACTCTACACACTCCAATCTACACATTCTCCACCGCATCTCCATATATCACACGCCCCACAAACCCTTCTTTCTACTACACCAAGGTACCTATGAATATCCGATTTCGTGCCGCCGCTCTCAATACATCAGTTTACTAGGCCATCTTCACTGATAACCTACTCATGCGAAGTCGTTAATGAGGACCGTCTTCAACGCCCATCGCAATGACGGCCCAAACCCATGCCGAAACCGAAACCAAAACGCAAATGCTTCCCGAAACCCCAGAGCCGTCTTTAGTCCCACTGTCGTCTCTGTGAGCGGAAAGCATCATACCTGGTGCCACATTTTTGTTCTCCTGGCAACCGACCAGAGCCACTAAAGGCCTTTCCCATCTCTTCAGCATGCTGAACTGTTCTCACCGCTCCACACCTTCCAAACCGCTCTGGAACCCTACTTGCTCCGTTCAGCTCCTCACCTTACCATCATGTTCTAACGTGCTATTTCTACTCTACACACTCCAATCTACACATTCTCCACCGCATCTCCATATATCACACGCCCCACAAACCCTTCTTTCTACTACACCAAGGTACCTATGAATATCCGATTTCGTGCCGCCGCTCTCAATACATCAGTTTACTAGGCCATCTTCACTGATAACCTACTCATGCGAAGTCGTTAATGAGGACCGTCTTCAACGCCCATCGCAATGACGGCCCAAACCCATGCCGAAACCGAAACCAAAACGCAAATGCTTCCCGAAACCCCAGAGCCGTCTTTAGTCCCACTGTCGTCTCTGTGAGCGGAAAGCATCATACCTGGTGCCACATTTTTGTTCTCCTGGCAACCGACCAGAGCCACTAAAGGCCTTTCCCATCTCTTCAGCATGCTGAACTGTTCTCACCGCTCCACACCTTCCAAACCGCTCTGGAACCCTACTTGCTCCGTTCAGCTCCTCACCTTACCATCATGTTCTAACGTGCTATTTCTACTCTACACACTCCAATCTACACATTCTCCACCGCATCTCCATATATCACACGCCCCACAAACCCTTCTTTCTACTACACCAAGGTACCTATGAATATCCGATTTCGTGCCGCCGCTCTCAATACATCAGTTTACTAGGCCATCTTCACTGATAACCTACTCATGCGAAGTCGTTAATGAGGACCGTCTTCAACGCCCATCGCAATGACGGCCCAAACCCATGCCGAAACCGAAACCAAAACGCAAATGCTTCCCGAAACCCCAGAGCCGTCTTTAGTCCCACTGTCGTCTCTGTGAGCGGAAAGCATCATACCTGGTGCCACATTTTTGTTCTCCTGGCAACCGACCAGAGCCACTAAAGGCCTTTCCCATCTCTTCAGCATGCTGAACTGTTCTCACCGCTCCACACCTTCCAAACCGCTCTGGAACCCTACTTGCTCCGTTCAGCTCCTCACCTTACCATCATGTTCTAACGTGCTATTTCTACTCTACACACTCCAATCTACACATTCTCCACCGCATCTCCATATATCACACGCCCCACAAACCCTTCTTTCTACTACACCAAGGTACCTATGAATATCCGATTTCGTGCCGCCGCTCTCAATACATCAGTTTACTAGGCCATCTTCACTGATAACCTACTCATGCGAAGTCGTTAATGAGGACCGTCTTCAACGCCCATCGCAATGACGGCCCAAACCCATGCCGAAACCGAAACCAAAACGCAAATGCTTCCCGAAACCCCAGAGCCGTCTTTAGTCCCACTGTCGTCTCTGTGAGCGGAAAGCATCATACCTGGTGCCACATTTTTGTTCTCCTGGCCGCCGACCAGAGCCACTAAAGGCCTTTCCCATCTCTTCAGCATGCTGAACTGTTCTCACCGCTCCACACCTTCCAAACCGCTCTGGAACCCTACTTGCTCCGTTCAGCTCCTCACCTTACCATCATGTTCTAACGTGCTATTTCTACTCTACACACTCCAATCTACACATTCTCCACCGCATCTCCATATATCACACGCCCCACAAACCCTTCTTTCTACTACACCAAGGTACCTATGAATATCCGATTTCGTGCCGCCGCTCTCAATACATCAGTTTACTAGGCCATCTTCACTGATAACCTACTCATGCGAAGTCGTTAATGAGGACCGTCTTCAACGCCCATCGCAATGACGGCCCAAACCCATGCCGAAACCGAAACCAAAACGCAAATGCTTCCCGAAACCCCAGAGCCGTCTTTAGTCCCACTGTCGTCTCTGTGAGCGGAAAGCATCATACCTGGTGCCACATTTTTGTTCTCCTGGCAACCGACCAGAGCCACTAAAGGCCTTTCCCATCTCTTCAGCATGCTGAACTGTTCTCACCGCTCCACACCTTCCAAACCGCTCTGGAACCCTACTTGCTCCGTTCAGCTCCTCACCTTACCATCATGTTCTAACGTGCTATTTCTACTCTACACACTCCAATCTACACATTCTCCACCGCATCTCCATATATCACACGCCCCACAAACCCTTCTTTCTACTACACCAAGGTACCTATGAATATCCGATTTCGTGCCGCCGCTCTCAATACATCAGTTTACTAGGCCATCTTCACTGATAACCTACTCATGCGAAGTCGTTAATGAGGACCGTCTTCAACGCCCATCGCAATGACGGCCCAAACCCATGCCGAAACCGAAACCAAAACGCAAATGCTTCCCGAAACCCCAGAGCCGTCTTTAGTCCCACTGTCGTCTCTGTGAGCGGAAAGCATCATACCTGGTGCCACATTTTTGTTCTCCTGGCAACCGACCAGAGCCACTAAAGGCCTTTCCCATCTCTTCAGCATGCTGAACTGTTCTCACCGCTCCACACCTTCCAAACCGCTCTGGAACCCTACTTGCTCCGTTCAGCTCCTCACCTTACCATCATGTTCTAACGTGCTATTTCTACTCTACACACTCCAATCTACACATTCTCCACCGCATCTCCATATATCACACGCCCCACAAACCCTTCTTTCTACTACACCAAGGTACCTATGAATATCCGATTTCGTGCCGCCGCTCTCAATACATCAGTTTACTAGGCCATCTTCACTGATAACCTACTCATGCGAAGTCGTTAATGAGGACCGTCTTCAACGCCCATCGCAATGACGGCCCAAACCCATGCCGAAACCGAAACCAAAACGCAAATGCTTCCCGAAACCCCAGAGCCGTCTTTAGTCCCACTGTCGTCTCTGTGAGCGGAAAGCATCATACCTGGTGCCACATTTTTGTTCTCCTGGCAACCGACCAGAGCCACTAAAGGCCTTTCCCATCTCTTCAGCATGCTGAACTGTTCTCACCGCTCCACACCTTCCAAACCGCTCTGGAACCCTACTTGCTCCGTTCAGCTCCTCACCTTACCATCATGTTCTAACGTGCTATTTCTACTCTACACACTCCAATCTACACATTCTCCACCGCATCTCCATATATCACACGCCCCACAAACCCTTCTTTCTACTACACCAAGGTACCTATGAATATCCGATTTCGTGCCGCCGCTCTCAATACATCAGTTTACTAGGCCATCTTCACTGATAACCTACTCATGCGAAGTCGTTAATGAGGACCGTCTTCAACGCCCATCGCAATGACGGCCCAAACCCATGCCGAAACCGAAACCAAAACGCAAATGCTTCCCGAAACCCCAGAGCCGTCTTTAGTCCCACTGTCGTCTCTGTGAGCGGAAAGCATCATACCTGGTGCCACATTTTTGTTCTCCTGGCAACCGACCAGAGCCACTAAAGGCCTTTCCCATCTCTTCAGCATGCTGAACTGTTCTCACCGCTCCACACCTTCCAAACCGCTCTGGAACCCTACTTGCTCCGTTCAGCTCCTCACCTTACCATCATGTTCTAACGTGCTATTTCTACTCTACACACTCCAATCTACACATTCTCCACCGCATCTCCATATATCACACGCCCCACAAACCCTTCTTTCTACTACACCAAGGTACCTATGAATATCCGATTTCGTGCCGCCGCTCTCAATACATCAGTTTACTAGGCCATCTTCACTGATAACCTACTCATGCGAAGTCGTTAATGAGGACCGTCTTCAACGCCCATCGCAATGACGGCCCAAACCCATGCCGAAACCGAAACCAAAACGCAAATGCTTCCCGAAACCCCAGAGCCGTCTTTAGTCCCACTGTCGTCTCTGTGAGCGGAAAGCATCATACCTGGTGCCACATTTTTGTTCTCCTGGCAACCGACCAGAGCCACTAAAGGCCTTTCCCATCTCTTCAGCATGCTGAACTGTTCTCACCGCTCCACACCTTCCAAACCGCTCTGGAACCCTACTTGCTCCGTTCAGCTCCTCACCTTACCATCATGTTCTAACGTGCTATTTCTACTCTACACACTCCAATCTACACATTCTCCACCGCATCTCCATATATCACACGCCCCACAAACCCTTCTTTCTACTACACCAAGGTACCTATGAATATCCGATTTCGTGCCGCCGCTCTCAATACATCAGTTTACTAGGCCATCTTCACTGATAACCTACTCATGCGAAGTCGTTAATGAGGACCGTCTTCAACGCCCATCGCAATGACGGCCCAAACCCATGCCGAAACCGAAACCAAAACGCAAATGCTTCCCGAAACCCCAGAGCCGTCTTTAGTCCCACTGTCGTCTCTGTGAGCGGAAAGCATCATACCTGGTGCCACATTTTTGTTCTCCTGGCAACCGACCAGAGCCACTAAAGGCCTTTCCCATCTCTTCAGCATGCTGAACTGTTCTCACCGCTCCACACCTTCCAAACCGCTCTGGAACCCTACTTGCTCCGTTCAGCTCCTCACCTTACCATCATGTTCTAACGTGCTATTTCTACTCTACACACTCCAATCTACACATTCTCCACCGCATCTCCATATATCACACGCCCCACAAACCCTTCTTTCTACTACACCAAGGTACCTATGAATATCCGATTTCGTGCCGCCGCTCTCAATACATCAGTTTACTAGGCCATCTTCACTGATAACCTACTCATGCGAAGTCGTTAATGAGGACCGTCTTCAACGCCCATCGCAATGACGGCCCAAACCCATGCCGAAACCGAAACCAAAACGCAAATGCTTCCCGAAACCCCAGAGCCGTCTTTAGTCCCACTGTCGTCTCTGTGAGCGGAAAGCATCATACCTGGTGCCACATTTTTGTTCTCCTGGCAACCGACCAGAGCCACTAAAGGCCTTTCCCATCTCTTCAGCATGCTGAACTGTTCTCACCGCTCCACACCTTCCAAACCGCTCTGGAACCCTACTTGCTCCGTTCAGCTCCTCACCTTACCATCATGTTCTAACGTGCTATTTCTACTCTACACACTCCAATCTACACATTCTCCACCGCATCTCCATATATCACACGCCCCACAAACCCTTCTTTCTACTACACCAAGGTACCTATGAATATCCGATTTCGTGCCGCCGCTCTCAATACATCAGTTTACTAGGCCATCTTCACTGATAACCTACTCATGCGAAGTCGTTAATGAGGACCGTCTTCAACGCCCATCGCAATGACGGCCCAAACCCATGCCGAAACCGAAACCAAAACGCAAATGCTTCCCGAAACCCCAGAGCCGTCTTTAGTCCCACTGTCGTCTCTGTGAGCGGAAAGCATCATACCTGGTGCCACATTTTTGTTCTCCTGGCAACCGACCAGAGCCACTAAAGGCCTTTCCCATCTCTTCAGCATGCTGAACTGTTCTCACCGCTCCACACCTTCCAAACCGCTCTGGAACCCTACTTGCTCCGTTCAGCTCCTCACCTTACCATCATGTTCTAACGTGCTATTTCTACTCTACACACTCCAATCTACACATTCTCCACCGCATCTCCATATATCACACGCCCCACAAACCCTTCTTTCTACTACACCAAGGTACCTATGAATATCCGATTTCGTGCCGCCGCTCTCAATACATCAGTTTACTAGGCCATCTTCACTGATAACCTACTCATGCGAAGTCGTTAATGAGGACCGTCTTCAACGCCCATCGCAATGACGGCCCAAACCCATGCCGAAACCGAAACCAAAACGCAAATGCTTCCCGAAACCCCAGAGCCGTCTTTAGTCCCACTGTCGTCTCTGTGAGCGGAAAGCATCATACCTGGTGCCACATTTTTGTTCTCCTGGCAACCGACCAGAGCCACTAAAGGCCTTTCCCATCTCTTCAGCATGCTGAACTGTTCTCACCGCTCCACACCTTCCAAACCGCTCTGGAACCCTACTTGCTCCGTTCAGCTCCTCACCTTACCATCATGTTCTAACGTGCTATTTCTACTCTACACACTCCAATCTACACATTCTCCACCGCATCTCCATATATCACACGCCCCACAAACCCTTCTTTCTACTACACCAAGGTACCTATGAATATCCGATTTCGTGCCGCCGCTCTCAATACATCAGTTTACTAGGCCATCTTCACTGATAACCTACTCATGCGAAGTCGTTAATGAGGACCGTCTTCAACGCCCATCGCAATGACGGCCCAAACCCATGCCGAAACCGAAACCAAAACGCAAATGCTTCCCGAAACCCCAGAGCCGTCTTTAGTCCCACTGTCGTCTCTGTGAGCGGAAAGCATCATACCTGGTGCCACATTTTTGTTCTCCTGGCAACCGACCAGAGCCACTAAAGGCCTTTCCCATCTCTTCAGCATGCTGAACTGTTCTCACCGCTCCACACCTTCCAAACCGCTCTGGAACCCTACTTGCTCCGTTCAGCTCCTCACCTTACCATCATGTTCTAACGTGCTATTTCTACTCTACACACTCCAATCTACACATTCTCCACCGCATCTCCATATATCACACGCCCCACAAACCCTTCTTTCTACTACACCAAGGTACCTATGAATATCCGATTTCGTGCCGCCGCTCTCAATACATCAGTTTACTAGGCCATCTTCACTGATAACCTACTCATGCGAAGTCGTTAATGAGGACCGTCTTCAACGCCCATCGCAATGACGGCCCAAACCCATGCCGAAACCGAAACCAAAACGCAAATGCTTCCCGAAACCCCAGAGCCGTCTTTAGTCCCACTGTCGTCTCTGTGAGCGGAAAGCATCATACCTGGTGCCACATTTTTGTTCTCCTGGCAACCGACCAGAGCCACTAAAGGCCTTTCCCATCTCTTCAGCATGCTGAACTGTTCTCACCGCTCCACACCTTCCAAACCGCTCTGGAACCCTACTTGCTCCGTTCAGCTCCTCACCTTACCATCATGTTCTAACGTGCTATTTCTACTCTACACACTCCAATCTACACATTCTCCACCGCATCTCCATATATCACACGCCCCACAAACCCTTCTTTCTACTACACCAAGGTACCTATGAATATCCGATTTCGTGCCGCCGCTCTCAATACATCAGTTTACTAGGCCATCTTCACTGATAACCTACTCATGCGAAGTCGTTAATGAGGACCGTCTTCAACGCCCATCGCAATGACGGCCCAAACCCATGCCGAAACCGAAACCAAAACGCAAATGCTTCCCGAAACCCCAGAGCCGTCTTTAGTCCCACTGTCGTCTCTGTGAGCGGAAAGCATCATACCTGGTGCCACATTTTTGTTCTCCTGGCAACCGACCAGAGCCACTAAAGGCCTTTCCCATCTCTTCAGCATGCTGAACTGTTCTCACCGCTCCACACCTTCCAAACCGCTCTGGAACCCTACTTGCTCCGTTCAGCTCCTCACCTTACCATCATGTTCTAACGTGCTATTTCTACTCTACACACTCCAATCTACACATTCTCCACCGCATCTCCATATATCACACGCCCCACAAACCCTTCTTTCTACTACACCAAGGTACCTATGAATATCCGATTTCGTGCCGCCGCTCTCAATACATCAGTTTACTAGGCCATCTTCACTGATAACCTACTCATGCGAAGTCGTTAATGAGGACCGTCTTCAACGCCCATCGCAATGACGGCCCAAACCCATGCCGAAACCGAAACCAAAACGCAAATGCTTCCCGAAACCCCAGAGCCGTCTTTAGTCCCACTGTCGTCTCTGTGAGCGGAAAGCATCATACCTGGTGCCACATTTTTGTTCTCCTGGCAACCGACCAGAGCCACTAAAGGCCTTTCCCATCTCTTCAGCATGCTGAACTGTTCTCACCGCTCCACACCTTCCAAACCGCTCTGGAACCCTACTTGCTCCGTTCAGCTCCTCACCTTACCATCATGTTCTAACGTGCTATTTCTACTCTACACACTCCAATCTACACATTCTCCACCGCATCTCCATATATCACACGCCCCACAAACCCTTCTTTCTACTACACCAAGGTACCTATGAATATCCGATTTCGTGCCGCCGCTCTCAATACATCAGTTTACTAGGCCATCTTCACTGATAACCTACTCATGCGAAGTCGTTAATGAGGACCGTCTTCAACGCCCATCGCAATGACGGCCCAAACCCATGCCGAAACCGAAACCAAAACGCAAATGCTTCCCGAAACCCCAGAGCCGTCTTTAGTCCCACTGTCGTCTCTGTGAGCGGAAAGCATCATACCTGGTGCCACATTTTTGTTCTCCTGGCAACCGACCAGAGCCACTAAAGGCCTTTCCCATCTCTTCAGCATGCTGAACTGTTCTCACCGCTCCACACCTTCCAAACCGCTCTGGAACCCTACTTGCTCCGTTCAGCTCCTCACCTTACCATCATGTTCTAACGTGCTATTTCTACTCTACACACTCCAATCTACACATTCTCCACCGCATCTCCATATATCACACGCCCCACAAACCCTTCTTTCTACTACACCAAGGTACCTATGAATATCCGATTTCGTGCCGCCGCTCTCAATACATCAGTTTACTAGGCCATCTTCACTGATAACCTACTCATGCGAAGTCGTTAATGAGGACCGTCTTCAACGCCCATCGCAATGACGGCCCAAACCCATGCCGAAACCGAAACCAAAACGCAAATGCTTCCCGAAACCCCAGAGCCGTCTTTAGTCCCACTGTCGTCTCTGTGAGCGGAAAGCATCATACCTGGTGCCACATTTTTGTTCTCCTGGCAACCGACCAGAGCCACTAAAGGCCTTTCCCATCTCTTCAGCATGCTGAACTGTTCTCACCGCTCCACACCTTCCAAACCGCTCTGGAACCCTACTTGCTCCGTTCAGCTCCTCACCTTACCATCATGTTCTAACGTGCTATTTCTACTCTACACACTCCAATCTACACATTCTCCACCGCATCTCCATATATCACACGCCCCACAAACCCTTCTTTCTACTACACCAAGGTACCTATGAATATCCGATTTCGTGCCGCCGCTCTCAATACATCAGTTTACTAGGCCATCTTCACTGATAACCTACTCATGCGAAGTCGTTAATGAGGACCGTCTTCAACGCCCATCGCAATGACGGCCCAAACCCATGCCGAAACCGAAACCAAAACGCAAATGCTTCCCGAAACCCCAGAGCCGTCTTTAGTCCCACTGTCGTCTCTGTGAGCGGAAAGCATCATACCTGGTGCCACATTTTTGTTCTCCTGGCCGCCGACCAGAGCCACTAAAGGCCTTTCCCATCTCTTCAGCATGCTGAACTGTTCTCACCGCTCCACACCTTCCAAACCGCTCTGGAACCCTACTTGCTCCGTTCAGCTCCTCACCTTACCATCATGTTCTAACGTGCTATTTCTACTCTACACACTCCAATCTACACATTCTCCACCGCATCTCCATATATCACACGCCCCACAAACCCTTCTTTCTACTACACCAAGGTACCTATGAATATCCGATTTCGTGCCGCCGCTCTCAATACATCAGTTTACTAGGCCATCTTCACTGATAACCTACTCATGCGAAGTCGTTAATGAGGACCGTCTTCAACGCCCATCGCAATGACGGCCCAAACCCATGCCGAAACCGAAACCAAAACGCAAATGCTTCCCGAAACCCCAGAGCCGTCTTTAGTCCCACTGTCGTCTCTGTGAGCGGAAAGCATCATACCTGGTGCCACATTTTTGTTCTCCTGGCAACCGACCAGAGCCACTAAAGGCCTTTCCCATCTCTTCAGCATGCTGAACTGTTCTCACCGCTCCACACCTTCCAAACCGCTCTGGAACCCTACTTGCTCCGTTCAGCTCCTCACCTTACCATCATGTTCTAACGTGCTATTTCTACTCTACACACTCCAATCTACACATTCTCCACCGCATCTCCATATATCACACGCCCCACAAACCCTTCTTT